>CM056596.1:3306051-3650594 GCA_029721355.1 Tegillarca granosa | reverse complement strand
GCTCAGTTTTTTTCTTGATATCAGGGGAACATTGGTCAATGAAACAATGATTCCGATAAAATCAGAATAAGAGGAATGGTTATCAAACTTTCAACCACACTTAGAGAGAAGTAACTTACCTGCGCAGAAGCATTCAGCAAACCGGAAGAAGTTCCTTCCGACTGCGGATAAGTTATTTCTGCAGCAAATTCAAAACCAACAGGCAAGTATCCAGTCATGAAAAATCTTTAAAAATAAAATTGTCACTTTTTACCAATTTGACTGGGTGGATCAATGTTTATGCGACCGTAATATATACTTTTTTATTATATATTTTTAAAAAAAATCTAAATTGAAGTTCCGACGCAGCTATGGGGCACACAACAATCTATGATAGATTTGATAAATGAAATGTTTCTTTAGTGTGTACATAGTTTTATATATATTGATATATTAAACTTGCTGATATGCCACTAAATTTTTAATTCAGTTTTACTTTAATAATATTGAAGTGTTAAACCCAAGAAAAATTTTAAATGTTAGTTTTTTACACTATTGATATACATAGAAAAAAAAACTTACCCTAAAGAACCTGCACATAGAAACACGACCCATATCAGCCCAACGTCCATCGTAAATGTAAATGCTATCATCCCAAACAGAGAAAGTAAATATATCGCTACTGTGGTACCCCTGAAATAGCATAGAAGTTTTTTGTTAGTGGATAATATAAAGGCATTGAATTAAATTTTGTATTTTTCTTTTCTTCTCTTGTTTGCTTGTTCTTTGTACTAAGTAATTAGTTTATTTTTTGTGCAATCCAGTTTAAAGTTGAAAATCTGATGTCTGTATATGAAGATGACCAGATAATAAAATACGAAAAATGCAAGTCATTGTCTGCACCGAAAATAGCTTAACAAATAGAGTCATCACCTAGACATAATAAAGAAGCAGACGTCATCACAGCGTGATAATGTTGTAGCAGCTGCATATTTTCACACAAGTTTATACCAGACATGATATAGTACGGATAAAAACAATTGTTTTCGTGTTTTACAGTACAGTTAGCCGTATGATTTAGTCAGAACATTATTAAACAATATGCTGTTGAATTAAATACTTATACCAAGATTGGGGGGAGGGGGTAGTTCGGAAAAGCAATGAAACCTTGAGTACAAATATAGAATTCAAACTAGGCAAACAAACTCACAAATTGTTTGACACTAGGATCTACCGGATCGAACCTAGGCAGCATGATCACGAGTCTGCTGTTGACAGATGGGTCATCGCTGTTTCCTACTCTCATTTATAATCAGGAAAGAACTTTACACAAATAATTTTTTAAAATATGAAGTATAAAAAGATAAATGAATTTAAAGTTTACTTGAATGTTTTGGTTCTATCCAGCCATATACCAGCAACTATAGATCCTAATACCCCAGCCAATACAATGGTCAAACCTATCTGACCGGCGTTTTCTTCGTGACCCTACATTAAAACAAACATTAAAATAATTCCAGCCAATACAATGGTCAAACCTATCTGCCCGGCGTTTTCTTCGTGACCCTACATATAAACAAACAATAAAATAATTCCAGCCAATACAATGGTCAAACCTATCTGGCCGGCGTTTTCTTCGTGACCCTATATATAGACAAACAGTAAAATAATTCCAGCCAATACAATGGTCAAACCTATCTGACCGGCGTTTTCTTCGTGACCCTATATATAGACAAACAGTAAAATAATTCCAGCCAATACAATGGTCAAACCTATCTGGCCGGCGTTTTCTTCGTGACCCTACATATAAACAAACAATGAAATAATTCCAGCCAATACAATGGTCAAATCTATCTGCCAGGTGTTTTTTTAGTGGCCCTACATTTAAACAAACAATATAAAAGTCTGGACGAGTTCCTTACTAACAAATTTCCTTTAGAGCTTCATTAAGTTTATCCATTTCCAAAAATATTTTTATCAATATCAATTGATTGTTATTACGATCTTTGCGATTTATTTTCTTAAGTTAAGTCATTATTAACCCACAATAAATGGGAATCATAAAATCCTGGGTCAACAAGTTAATATGTTAATTATCAGCTTGGAGCATGTAAGTTAAAATGGAGGCGACAGAAAAAACGCGTATGTTCGAAAACCATGTTGAATTGCGTCCATCGAATATAACTAGATTTATTAATAGTTATGTCATTCATCCCTTTAAGCAGTCATAAATAATACATTTAATCTTTATTCTTTAGTCTTTATTTACCGTATTGCTGCTATCATGCTTTTTTGCTGTGTTTACGTTGCCTCGTTTTCAAAAAAGAACCACGTGATCAATGTTCTTAATTTAGATCTTTGGTAGATCAAACTAGCAGAGGTTTCCCCCCGAATTTCAACGAAAGCAAAGGTTTTATTATGCAACCAAGTATTAGTTTTTTTCATGACAGGCATAATTAGGAAAAACGAGCCACTTTAAAGTATGCAAAGGAAACCTTAATTAAGCTTTAAAATGATTTTAAGAAAACATTAAGCTAATATTGATTCAGCTACATAGCTAATAAAAACTTTATATAGATATTTAGTATCTACATTTGTAATTCTATTAAGTGTGTGTGTGTGTGTGTGTGTGTGTGTGTGTGTTACAATTTTTTACTAAAGACACTCAAAATCAATCAAACAAAATAGACTTCATTGTTTTTTAGGTAACAGGTGAAAAGCTTGATATCGAATATTTACGGATTTAGTTCATAAGAAGATTTTGCAATTTACTGATATTTCATATAAGTAGATCCTACCGGAAAATAGTATAACACTATAGGATTAAGTAGAGTTGATATAGCGTAGTATGATCCCGTGTTTATACCTGAAAATAGAAAAGTACATTGTATTGGTTACTAATGAAATGAATTGATACTAATGCAAATATTTCTTAAGCATACATTGTTGTATCTTTTTTGCGATTTTTCAAAAGCTTGCTGTTATTTTGTACAAGTCATTTTATACATTTTATCATTGTTTTCTTTGCCCGTTCAAAGCAGATATTTGCACCTCGTGGATATCAATATACTAGTATATGATACAATGTATTTTCTATATCAAAAAGTTTTCTGATTCTATTGCGTATTTTGAACCGGCTATTGTCAAAAAAGTCTTTGTTTTTCTCAACATTACAGAAGCAACATTAGTATAAAGACGACTTTGCAATGTCTCTTTTTGTCTCATACATAATTTATTTTCGTTGTATTACAGTGTGACATGAATGTTAAAACAATGGAACTAGCAGAATTAAAAACTTACCATATGTTACCATGAGAATAAAAAACCCTCTGTTTCTAAATAAAGCAGCGAGCGATTTACCATAATGTTCATTGGCTGCATTTTGTACTGCTAGTAGTTGAGCTTTACTTGGAGGCTGAGGAGGATTATTCTTAAATACTGTAAGGAAGTAATGATATACAGTTGTAACATAATTATCATGGGAACTGATTTTCAAGGCAACATATTCTATTGCTATAAACAATCCAGAACAATTAACACAGTGTTTTTGAAAATGTTTATTTACAATATTCTGATGTGATTTTTTTATCTTTACTCGTTACAACCGTTGGGAAATTGATTTGCTAATATTCGTGTTACGAAAAGAAATTCTATATCACTTGTAAATATTGAGACGTCTAGTTGCCTGAGATGGAAAAGAACATTGGACATACTATATAACATTGTTTGGCATTTGGATATAAAATCTTCGTTTGATAGGTTCTGACATATTTCCTGGTTTAGTGATAGTACACATATCCAATGATTTAGAGATTGATACACAAGTCTGGTTTTACATATGTACTTGCATTTCACACGTTAAACAATCATTTCTGTTCTCTGTTCTTAATTCAATTCCCTCATACTTGCAATAACAACTATGAAAGTAAGCACTTTTATCAATACATTTATGTCTTGTTATACTATCACTGCCATGTGTTACTTTTGAATTTTATGAAAAAGCACGTGACACTAGTACTTCTACTATCGTTGTTATTGTTGTTGTTATTATTGTTGTTGTTTTGAGTGTTGTTTTTTAACAAAACATGCTAATATTAGCTTCCTGTAAGTACATGTAATTTCATCGTTTTTTCTTTGCTTCTTTTAGATTAAATAGTGGTTAAGTTTGATTTAGCCGCATCTATATATGGTGTTTTTCTTAGTAGATTGTTTTGCCGTGATAAGACCAGTACTCTTGTGTTAATATATTATCTATTATAACTGGGAATTAATCTGTCTTCAGGTAACACTTATTGTGTTAGTACTTGTTTTGACCATAACGGCATGCGCGACCTTAACATTATTTTAGGACAATGTCCAGGGCAATGTCCAGTTGTAAAGTTTATCTTACACTGGCCATGAGTCAATACGAATCTTGAATAGATATAGATTTAAAATGTATGCTTTTATAACTTATACATTTCTGCTTTCGGTTTAATGTTTGTAAAAATATGGCTTATTTCAAAATATAAAATATCCACGTAGAACCGTTAGTAACGTCTAACATGTATAATGTTTTGTTTGGTACATGTACATGTGTAGTGTTCTGATTGATACCTGTACATGCACGATAATAATAATATATAAAATATTAACATCTTTTCTTCCAATTTCTGCATAACAATGCATACTTCAAACAAAATATGTGTTTGTACGACGAAGATTGAGTCCGGTCCTACATGAAACAATATCATTATCATTTCATTTATCGCTTGAGCTGTTTCAAGCTAGTATTTTTCTACTATTTTAGAATTTAAATAATTTGTTTTAAATTATATGAAGAAGGTGTAATTTTCGATAGTTTTATATTCTCAATTTGTCCTTAATTTGCATATTTAAGTTAAAATTGTAAAATACAAATTCAAAGTCAAGGAAGTTGGCAAGAAATGTTTTGATCATTATCTCATAAAAGTAAATACATAGAAAGGGAATAATTATTGGTGTAATTATACCCATAAGTACGCGAATGGTATTCATTAAAACAATGTCATTATCATGAATGCTTTTACAATAAGCTTTAAGAATATTACTTTTCAATTAAAATATTAAAAGCATATGCAGTTTTGACCATCAATAGTTAAACATATTTCAATAGTTTTTATGTTAAAATTTATCATAGTTTCGAAGTTTTCAAGAATATACTAAGTGTGCATTTATGTTTATTGCAATATCAGTTGAATATTGTATTAGTTGTGTGTTATCAAGAGATTTAGAAAGAACATGGAATCAGATATTGCTGATTGAAATCTAAGCTGCCACGTCTTGGCATGGACATCTAATATATAGCTAAACATTATAATTTCCGCCTGTCACTTGCAAAGACATAAAATCATTATGTTCTGACATTGGCCACGTCCTTAATTTAATGAAGAAGGTAGGTTTCTAGTACAGATTGTTGAAATATTGATCGACTGTATATACTAGCGTTTTATTGGCTTCTTAACAGAGCATTCGATTCACAAATATGATACAGTAGTAAGAACACACACACACACACACACACACACACACACACACACACGGTGCCAATGGCACGAGTGTATAGACATAAACGTATAGTTCAATCTCCGGGGCTGATTTTGTCTAAATCTTATTACATGTCAAAATCATATCTAGGCACTTCCGTTTTATATGTTTTTAGATACTGATACTAATCAAGTAACCCCGATGATTTTTACAAACATGTTTTACACTTGTTGTGGAAATGTAGATTTGAGGATTTGGGTTGTAAATTGTCAAAATGTCAATAATATTATTCCAATTTTTAAAGTTCAAACTGTTTTCGCATTGTTATGAAAAGCAATTTTCTCATTATTTCGAAAAATATGTTAATCAATAAGATCTTCACACCGAGTTCACTGTAGATAACGGTAAAATATTATCTTGTCAGTGTGTTAAGTGGCTGACCGACAAATCTCTCTCTCTCTCTCTCTCTCTCTCTCTCTCTCTCTCTCTCTCTCTCTCTCTCGGGATAAAGTGACTTGTGGATTATGGATCAGTATGTTTGTCTGGCTTACTGACTAGGTGAGCTAGCATATTAACAGAAGGTCGCCAAGAGCACGCGCTAGTACAAGGCAGACAATAATACATACTCGCACATCTTGTTCTTAAATTAATCCTTAGAGATTAACTAACACTGTTCTCGTCAAAAATAGTTAACATTGTACCAACATTACACCAACTAACAGTACTAAATTTACTTGAAATATGAACCAATTAGACAGAATTTAATATTTTTTCATATAGAGAAATAGCGGCATATACTAAACATATCAGGTCAATATCAGAATTGACACGGTTTTCAATTTATTTTAATTTTTACTCAAATATATAGTTTTAAACTAAAAAAATCATTAAAAACATCAAAGTCTAACCTTCAAATGTTTCCGCTTTATCGTACAATTATTGCACAGAATATTCAATAAATCGATTTTTATGAAATATTTTTATATCAATTATTTATTATTCTTTTGAATAAATTCTTTTATTGGCATAGCAATTTTTAGCTTTTTATTGCTGCAGAACTTCAGAAACATACATCAAATTACATGATAAAAAATCCGATGCTCAAATTTTTCAGAACTTTACTCGTATGTTTTTACAAATATCATTTTCGTTTTTATTTTTGATCAAAAAGGTGCATTTTATAGCAGACTAAGAAAAAAAGACCCAAAATTAAAATCATAAATATACACGCTTAACACCTCTGGATAATATTTTACAGATAATGTGTTTAATGTATACTCTATACCCTGTTATGTACAAACTAAATACAGGAAAGCTTTAGTCTGACGACTCCATCTTGACAGCGTCCCAGTCCATCAGCAAGTTGAATTGAGGAATGGGTTTTTACCCCCAAGTCAAAATTCTTTCACTTATATCAAGGCGCGCGGTCTGTTCTGGAATGATTAAGGAGACCAGAGTGCTCAGAGGAAACAATCGATCTTCGGGAAGGTAACTGACAAACTTTCTCGCATCAAAATCTGTCCTGAGTGGGACTCGAACCTAACGCAAGAGACACTGTGAGTCATAAGCACGCTGTAAAGCCATCTCAGCTCCTGAGCCAACTTTCCGTCCGAGGCAGCTCGTTCCTAGAAGAATAGGGGTTGTCGCTAGTGCCATGGTAAGCCAGGACACTATATCTAGTTCTATCTGGACATCCGTTTTGGTATTAGAATAATGGCGATTTTTTTTAAAATTCGGTCGCAGTAATAGCATATCAAGTTTGATTGCTATCAACAGTCAAAACTGATATTTGTATCACGATAAGAGAAATAAACATGTGCTATGATAAGTTCACAATGAATTTTAAAGTAAGTTGAGAGAACACAACATGTGCGATTCTATGTGTATTATTTAAACCTACTTTTGCTTACTTTAGTGGAAATTAAACAAGAAGTTTTCTCAAATACTGGTATTTTGATTATAATGAAACTAATACTTAAGCATATCGGATTATCTACTTGCAGCAAACAAGTCCCTCATGACATTTTAAGTAGATATTCTTAGAGAACAGAATTTTCAGTCCTTATTTCCGTTCAAGTACACAAACTCTTCTCTGTGTTTCAGAAATTATGGTTAAACTCCAAAGTGACGATCGACGCTAACTAGGTTTACTTGATACATAAGTAATATACATTGTATATTACATTAGGGGTAATTTTTCGAGAGTTATCAATAATACAATAGATTGCTTTTGTTAAATTTGATGAAAGTATTATGTTTGATCCAAAGTGTGCTACTTTTGAATTTTTATGAAATAATGCATTCAAAAGTGCTTTTGAACTGCATTATTACATAAAAATTAAAAAGAAGCACATGACATCATAAACATCATTTACAATTTAATTTTCTATAAATCAAGTATATTGCCAAAGCATGTTTTGTAGAGTTTTGGTAAGAAATCTTCTTATTCTCCAAAAAAAAAAACAGAACACGTAAAAACATTCTTTTTAAGAATTGAGCGCACATAGATCTTATAGAAGCTAAACTTACCAATTAATATTAGTATAAATACTAGCGTCATGACACCAGCTCCTGCATAGAACATTATACTTAAATCATCTCCTATTTCCTCTAAAGTGTCACTATTTGGTACCAAGACAGGAGGAATTAGAAAACCAACAGCGACACCAACCTGTAAAAATACCATACACCAACTGATGTATAATTATTTTCAAAAATAAAACATTATGTTTCTAAACCTCAAAGAAAAACAAATAAACAAACAAGTATTTACTGTTTATATTTATAACCCTATAAAAGTAATAAATGCTTGATGTCATCTGGTCATTATGTCCATCTACAGAAGGATGTATAATCGATTGATTGAGGTCATCTTTGAATCCCAACGGTCAATTTGTTCAAAATAGAGACCCAATGGGACTTACACTTTCACCTGATAATTATGTCTTGGAAAATAAATTTTCATTATTGTGTTGTAAATTGCATAAAAAAGTATAAAATGTGTGTTATCACCACACAAAGCTCATACATAAACTGCGTTATGCCATGCGCTCACGTGTTCTTTGGTAAGGCGAGCTATAAATAACACTCCATGCATATTGCTCTAAGTACTTGAATGAAATAATGACCAAATCTGACAAAGTACGGAAATGATTTTGGTATCATGGCTGTATAATACTGAATAAAGCAATATGTTATATAACACATTTGAAAACATGTTGTCATGTGTTTATTGTATTTATAAACCGAAATCATACCCGGTATGTTCTTTTTAATATGTGATATACATGTATTTGACTATTCCTAGTGATACTTTTGCATCGAGCTCTAACGCATTTCATTATATCAGTATTGTAATTGTAAATTGTAGAAGAAATCTTGTATAATTTTGTCAGGTATCGAAATCTGCTTTTATTTTCAATTTTTTTCAACAAACAAAATAAGAGTACGATTGTGAAATGGTTTTGACGTAAATATAGTTATAAATATTTCTTTTTAGTTGTGTTATGTTTAAGACATAATTAACAAAATATCATTCTTGTAACGATGCCACTTATATGTGTAAAAAAACTTCTTACAAAGCTATTTTAAGGGCAGTGATAAAAATGTTGGCTTTCTTGCGCAATGATATCTCGTTCCCACGCAATGATATTTCGTTCCCACGCAAAAGTATTTCGTTCACATGCAACAATATAATTAGTTCAACAATTGTATATAGGCGACGAAAAACGTATGAACAACTGTCCGTAAGCACTTATAAATTTCACCAAAAGAAGTCAAATTACTATTATTTGATCTGACCATGTGACCTATATAAGCTTAGTAAATAACATTAAGAATCGTCTTAATGTGCTACATACCAAGTTTGATCAAGATACATAAAACATGAAGAAGAAACAGAGCTGACACACAGAGGCTACACACACAGAGCAAATAAAACGTTTTTCAGGGTCTAAAAGTAAGAAAGTCATGAACCTTAATGTTCTGACATGCAAAATTTGAGCAAACATGTTTTGATAATGTTATGTAATGCTTTAAACAAACATAGAAATGTGAAATGAAAGGCGGTAAACACAGCTCTATAGGCAACTCAAGGTCAAACTTTATCAATGAACTTTGATAAAAACTGACACACAGTTTAATAAGAAAGCCATTTAAAACGACGAACAAGTGTGACGTTAAGTTTTATAAATAAATCAATCATAAGACATCACCGAATAATTGTCCTTATTTTATTTTCTGATTATTTTTTTTGTAACGTGTCCTTGCTTGCAAAGAACATGTGCTGAAACTACATCGAAATATTCCTATATTTATGCATTTTAATTGCAAAGCATATGTCAAGCTCGATAGCTACTTATTGTTCTTAAGTTATTTGTTCTTGAGCTGCAAAGGCTTCTTAGAGATTTTAATGCAAAAATACTTGTATCTACTGATTGATTCTGGAAAGAATTATATATGTGAAACTTTTTTCAAAAAAATTATTACTTACCTGGTTTCCAAAGACTCCTATAGAGGTTGCTGTAGACACCTCATTTGGACCAAACCAGACTGCAGCTAACCTAGCCGGTATTCCCAAGATAAATATCTGGGCAATGGCACAAATTGTCTGTGCTGTCATTAAAACAGCAAAACGGTCTGGTGAAATACATGCTACTTTGAGCCAAGCTCCTAAAGCGTTTAAAAATGAGCCACATATCGCGACGATCCTTAGCCCTTTCTTGTCGAGTAACCATGTTGCTGGAAATATAAGTGGAATATATGCCAACATATATATCATTGACAACCAATCTACAGTGGTGTTCCTTTGAAATTCATTCTCGGGTAGACTCTCATTGTAATATCGAATTATGACGTTCGCTATTATATTTAAATGAATCCACTGATAGGCGTTGCTTAACGAATAAAACACAAATAGAAACATCATTATCCATCGTCTTTTAAACACTCTCGGTTGATTAAGATCCACGTCTTTTGATGGTGCGTCTGAAGTTGGGGTGTCCACCAGTATTGGTTTCTTCTGTGTTCCATTTTGCTGATTGCTACAATCACCGTCCCCGACGGAGATCAACCTGTCTGCCATTAAGAAGAAACAGAAAGAGCTGTATGTAATGAATGAAACAGTTTGAAATGTTATTGATATATTATGTCAATGCCAACAGGTGTTTCTTAACGGAACATTATAACATACAACACTTTTATCTACAGGATTGGAAACCGCGTCTGACCTTCTCCGAGAGCAAAGTCCGCGGTGCTTCCTAAAGACAGGCGAGTTTGATGGAAACAATTAAACTCAAGATAATTTAAATATTATATGAAAAGACTAAAAAGATAAACAAAGTTATAAATTACTATCTATTGTGCGATAACTTGATGGATAAAGTATTTATTAAAAGTAGATGGATTCTTGCGTTGAGATCGAAAGAAGAATTTCAAATACATATCTTATAAATAGTAAACTTTAAATAGTGTCGTTAGCTATACCTGTAGTATCATCAACGACGTTTGTTAAACATATACACATACAATTATACATAAATATTGTAAACAAGCTAGCTGGTTTTATCGAGATTTTATTTATAATTATAACCAGTGAATTCAGATATCAGTATACATACATGTATGTTGATTTTAAAACACAAAAGTGATATAACAACAGGGTCATGAAGGCCCTGGTCGCTCACCTGAAAATATCTACACTCAGCTTGATCTCGGCAAACTGAAGCTTCTATTTTTAAAAGAGATTTTTCCTAAATTTCAAGCTAGTGACCTACTTATTGACCCAACATGACCCATATACAATCTTGAGCTAGCTTTTTTCAGGAGGATCTTTCTGAGCAAGTTTGATGAAGATTGGTCTAAAATTGAGCCTTCAAAAGTGTTAACAAGGTCTTTCTACAATTTGACCTAGGGACCTACTTTTTGACCGAACATGGCCTATATACGAACTTGCGCTAGTTTTTGTCAAGAGGATCAATCTGACAATGTTTGATGAAGATTAGACTAAAATTGGGGCCTCAGGAGTGTTAACCTTCTTATTGACCCAACATGGCCCATATACGAACTTGAGCTAGCTTTTGTCAAGAGGGTTATTCTGAGCAAGTTTGATGAAGATTGGACTAAATTGGGGCCTCAGCAGTGTTAACAATCAAAAGTTGACGCACGATGCACGAAGGACGATGACCCACTTTGTGCTCAGGTGAGCTAAAAACAAAAATTAAGATTTTAATCTCATATAAAAACGTATTTTAAAATAACTGTCTAAATGTCTTAAATCAAACCAAAAATGTTTCTTCACTGAGCTAAACGTTCAATGATTGTACACTAGATATCACAAGCTATTGTTGTAATCAGTTAAATAAACTATTGTTATCCACTGATCTGAACAGTCATCATTATACCAATTATTGATATGTGAAAAGTTACATTAAACTTTGTAATGAAACAGCTGGGGCGTTGAAAAGGTGTAAATTAAATCTTAAATGCGAGTTCAACATGTACAGAAACCCTGAATTAAGATTACTTACGTTTCCATCTCATAAATCACATACACGAAAACGACGACCCGCTGTTACTGTGAAATAAATGGTTTTGCTATAGAAAGTCATAAATAACAACGCAAAATGTAAAGTCCACATTTTTCTTTTCTTTATTATTATTATTATTATTATATTGCATCATGCGTTATTTATAGTGCTAAATAAGCAAATATTTGCCATCTCAACTGGGGTATAAAATGCAGAACGTTTATAAAATCTTTACAGGCATTCAATAGGGTAAAACACAGAAACATACATCCCGTAAGGATTAACCACAGAAAAATATTTACCATTACATTATTTTTGTTTCAATAAAGTATTTGACGTCGACTATACTTTGCAACTTCATAAAGACAATGCTCCACGTGGGAACAGTGACGTCATAGACTTATATTTACATTTGCTTTGCAACTTTACTATATAAACATGTTTGAGACGTGTGGCAAATACGGTACAATAACTGACATTGATCCATGATCATTACACTATGCGTATGAATATTTTACTCTCTGGACTATTTTTAAGAAGTTTCATAATAAAACAACAACACAGCCTGAGAAAATTTTTTTATTAATTTTAAAATTTATATTGAATTAAATACACAACGGAAAATTTCCAATTATCTAAAAAGTACCCTAATTTCTCCCATAATACTGAAAAAGTGTGTATGGTACCATCTGTTCTGTAAATTTTATTTCCCGAGCTGTGGAATTTAATTTCACCACCAGTTAAAACCACAGTCATAATCGAGTTTCACATTGACCATACTGGACAATATGTAACTTAAAAACATGAAATACAACCAAAACATTTTCAGAGGGGAGATATCTCATACAGACGAAAATAGCAGATGTTAAAAAGAATATATATGCAACTGAGACGGTCGACTGTCCTGTAAAAATGTTTTAAAACCGCTGTTTCCAGTGCTTCGATAAAACTGACAAAAATCCCAAAGTTTGTTCAATCAATATAATAAAAAGCCATGGCTGGTCCTGAAGAGTCCGATATATGGTTCATGTTCAAACCACTTTTAAAACGCACATTTGCCTGTCTCAACACAATAGTAAAAACGTCATATTTACTCATTGTCAGAATTAACTCACCCTGCAAAAAATTTAAACACTGAATCAGCTGTTGTACCGCGTCTAAATGGATCACAATCTGGGTAGCATCATGTGGTCAGTTCCACAAGTTCTACGAATAATAATGACAGAAACTATGACTTTTCAAATCAGATTACATTTCCTTCATCCAATTAATTCACTTCTTGTTTCTTCGAAGATTCCAATTTCTTGCACTGCACTTTTAAATTTCCAAAAATGACAGCGAGAGTGAGACAAATCTTCGAGACTGTTCACTTGTTCGTCATCCGCCTTAGGAAATTAGTTTTTTTTTAAATAATTTGGTAAAATTGCAAAGAAAGTGACTTAATTGATGTTTGATATGAAATGTGCAAAACAATGTGATGGTTAATAAAATATTTCATTATTTTTGCGAGTTCCGTGTTTTTTTTCATGTTGTACTATATTTTGTTTACATTGTTACGCTGTTCCAATAATTGACCCCGCTTCTCGTTGAAGGTGGGAAAATTCAAATTGATGTGACAAAAATTCTAAAAATTTAATTAATAATTAATAAAATGTAAATATAACCATTGAACAGCATAGCTATGGCAGTTATTGGATTATAAATGACATAGCTTTGCCAGGCAAACTGAATAACGCGCGTTAACTGCGGACTGCGGGTTTTTCAAGCGTTTTCTAAATTGACAAATGGAATTTTCAATGGCATCCATTCATCCATCTTTTTTGACAAATTCATCTTTTAATAATTGTTCATTCAATTTTCACTTGAAAATGTAATTCAGGTTTGTTGTTATTTTATCAAATTTAATAAATTTTGCTATTTTGCTTCT
Source organism: Tegillarca granosa (assembly GCA_029721355.1). NCBI lineage: Eukaryota > Metazoa > Mollusca > Bivalvia > Arcoida > Arcidae > Tegillarca > Tegillarca granosa. Next base: position 3,636,656 of record CM056596.1, on the reverse strand, counting down.
GTTTTAGAAACGTCATGCGTGTTCATAACACTCGTTAAGTGATTCGAACAAAAATGTTTAACACACTACGAATTATTACTAAATACATTCAAAGTTTTCAAAAACCTAAAACACATGATTATTTTTTCTATATTCGAGTTCTCATTGTCATCATGTGTAATACACTAACAAAGTGCAATAAAATATGTTCTTACATTCAGACATTTGGAAGTGGTAAATTTTCATAAATTCAAAAGTCTGTGGTTGAACATTAAGGTTGTACTGTACTTATTTAAACCTTATCTATGCTATTAACACCACTTGTCCAGTTGTTTTATTACACAGACACCTGACCAGTGTATTTTGGTGCCGTGACCAGGATTCATATGTAATACACTAACAAAGACTAATATACACAGTGTATTACACAAGTTCTCATTGTCACTATGTGTAATACACAGTGTAAATATCATGTCATCAATCCTAGCCCCTTATAGACATAATGGAGACGTAACAAAGACAGTAAGACTGTAAATTAAAGAAAAACAAATCAATTTATTTTTCCGAGGATGGAAGTTAAAGTTATGACGATGTTTAAAATGATTTAAATCTATAAATCGTTCTCCAAGCACTCACAGCATACATATTTCATCTACAGTTAATCAATAAGAAGTTTACCCTGAACCGTAATCACTCAAGTCTAATTACAGTTAGAGCAGACATAAAAACGATCACAAAACAAGAAAATTATACGCGCCGTTTCTTAGTGGGTTAAATATTTGCGTTATTTTCCTGGAATTTACACACCAGCATATCTGTGAATCACAGGCCGGCTAAGTTCCAAATTACACGCTTCTGACATTATTTTATTGCTTTGTAATTCAGCATGCCAGTTAGCTTGCCGCCAAATGAGTTACTAAGATGTCTCGGTTTTTATGACGGTATTATGCAAAGATAACGTATCGAGAAAGAAGAAAATCAATGTATGAAATAATTGAAACATGGAAATATATGATGTCTTGTGTTAAACCTAGTATCAACCAAATACGAATCTTATGACTTACTATTTGATATCTTAGTCACCAAATTAAAGTGTTTTTATTTATTTCTTTATTTATTTATTTATTTATTTATTTATTTATTTATTTATTTATTTATTTATTTATTTTTGTTTATTTGTTTTTGATACCGCCATCCTGCAATGACTTTTGTTTTTTAATTCGTAACTTAGAATTAATTCAGATTTGAATATAAAAAACAATAACACAATATCATTGGTAGATCATTTTTGCGGTGTTTAGATCATTTTGCAGTGTTTTTATCATATTTGCAGTTTTTGGTCATTTTTGGGGTATTTCGATCTCTTTCGCAGTGTTTGATCATCTTTGCAGTGTTTGGATCATTTTTGCAGTGCTGATAATTTTTGCAGCATGCTTATCATTTTTTGCAATAGTTTGATAATTTTTTGCAAATTTTTAATCCTTTTTTTTTTTTTTTTTTTTTTTTTTTTTTTTTTTTTTTTTTTTGCAGTATTTTAATCATTTGTACAGTATTTTCATCATTTTGAAGTATTTCCACCATTTTTGTAGTATTTCCATCATTTTTACAGTATTTTGAACAATTTTGAGGTTTTTCCATCATTTTCACAGAATTTTGATAATTTTTTGCATTATTTCCGTCATTTTTGTAGTATTTGGTAATTTTTGCAGTATTTTGAAAACTTTTGGAGTGTTTTCATCATTTTGAAGTTTTTCCATCCTTTTTGCGGTACTTTTTATCATTTTTGCAGTATTTTTATCACATTTGAAGTATTTGCTTGATATAACTTTGACAGACTTTAAATTTGACATCTTTTATATAAACTTAATTCTTCAAATTCTTAGAATTTCTCTATTTTTTTTTTAAATTTATATGAAGTAACTTTATAATTTTGACAAAAGTTTTTGAGAAGTAAATTCTTGTTATTTTGTACTATTTTTGTTATCATAAACTTTAAAAACATTTTTTCCATCTACGCTGTTAAATTATAAATAATTGCCGTGGCTTTTTAGATTTCATCAGTAAACTGTTGACAATAATTTGAAAGTTAACTATAGATCCTTTGATTTGTTAGTGTGCACATACTTAACACTTGAAATCATAGAAGTCACTTTGAACTAGATTCTTATTGATTAAGAGGCATTCGTGCTATATTTTGTAAAGATGCTCAAATCAATACCTAACTAGTATACGTCACAGACCAGTATTTGTTAATGAATAATACACAGACAAAACAGCACAAAAATCAGAATTAAGAAAAACATGTTTTATACTGGTTTTATTAAATGCTTTAAAATTACTGAACCTTTATGCATATTTAAGTATGCAAGTAGAGGGTTTCCTCTCAGAAATCGTTGAATTTTACTTCGTAATACGCATTATTTAGTTCGTTGTCTAAAACCTGTCTATTCAACTTGTAGACCTCATATGTAAAATAAAACACGTGTAAAAACTAATAGACGACCTGTAGACCTCATATGTAAATATAAACACGTGTAAAAACTACAGTAAAACCTGTCTACAAAGGCCACTTAAGGGACTGGCTAAAAGTGGCCTTTGTTGACAGGTGACCTTTGGAGACAGGATTGATATTCTAAAGACCAGTTATGTCCCTTGATTTGCATGCGACATATAACTTTTCCAATTTAAAGTAAATGAATGCACAAAACACCAATATTAATGTATATTATTTAAATGGACAATTGTTTTTATTTTTAATATTTTATGATACAATTCAAGTAAAAAGGGAAATAACTCTAAGAAAATGCATCATTCAGCAACGAAAAACATGTATGCACGCCTTTATCTTTCCTGTATTCAAACCTATACCTTCCAATGAATAAGTCCATATAGTTTAAAGTAAGTTTTTCAATAACTTTCGAGAAATAGCGAATACAGAGCTATGAGAACAGATAGACGGAAGGAAAGACTGACGAACAACATCAATACTTAACATTCTTAATGCCAGTAAAAAAAGCATAACTACAGAGGCAAAGTTATCTTTTTTATTTCGAAGAGAAATAAATAAACAATCCTCTTATGTAAAAATTAACTGAAATTAAGAAGCCTTTCCCTTGACGATGTTCGCTATCAAAAGTTTGTGTCGCAAATTCCCGAAATAACTCTTTTACAAAGAAACGTCCATTGTTGCGTTTTTTATATGTAATGGGGGAAAATAAATCTTTAAAAAACATGAGGCTCATGGGCCTTAACGCTCACCTGAAGATCTGTCCAATAGTGTTTGCAAAGTGCAATAGACAATATATTAAGTGCAGAAACTTTAAAAATTTTCTCAAGTTAAGAACTCTCACAAAACTTAATCAGAAATATATCCACTCACATGTCATTCATAAGTAGCTTATATAATATCCATGAAGTAACTTTAGTGCAATGAATAGTTTCCAAATCATTATTCAATTTCAGTAAACTTATGCAACTATGTCCTTGACCTTTGAACATATATGACCTCGAACCATATATGATTGTCATGTCAATACCTACAATATTCTTATATACATGCCTATGCATAAAATAATAGCTTTCAAGATAATTAATAATTTTAGTATTCCTATGTTGATATGACCTTGACCTTTCAACATATGACCTTGACCCATGTATCAAAAATGATCGTCATGTCAATACCTACAATATTCTAATATAAATACCTATGCAAAAAGTTAAAAGTTTTCAAGATAATTAGCAATTAAAGTCTCATTTTACAGCTATGACCTTGACCTTTCAAAATATGACCTTGAACCATATATCAAAATGATCGTTGTCGCAATACCTACAATATCTACATGCCTATACAAAAAGTTAATAGTTTTCAAAGATAAATAGCAATTTAAGTCTCCTTTTGTAGCTGTGACTTTGACCTTTCAACATATGACCTTGTACCATATATCAAAATGATCGTCATGTCAATACCTACAACATTCTAATATACATGCCTATACAAAAAGTTATTAGTTTTCAAGATAACTCAATGCCTTACAATTTCCCCATTTTGAGCCCATGGCTACCATTTGTTCAAATCTGAAAATAGATGACCTAAGGATGTTATAAATGAAATAACTAAGGTATATCTCTTGTAGATTTAGAGGAGAAGATTTTTTAAAGTTTTTCTCTCTTTTCCCTCCTTATGGGGACCCAAGGGGACATAACTCCTTTATTTGTGCAAATCTGAAAGGGCTTCACCAAGGCATGATGGTTATCAAGTTTCATTAAATTTAGTCCAGTGGTTTTGCAGGAGAAGATTACAATGTAAAAAGTTTACGCACGACGGACGACGCCCGACGGACGAAGATGGATAGCAATAGCTCATCTGAGCTTTCAGCTTAGGTGAGCTAACTAGAAGGTATCAAGTGGTTAAGCTTGCGATTTGAAAAAAGGGGCGGTAAGGAGTCAAGACCGGTGTCAAAATATAGTTGTGTTGAGTAATGTACGTAATGAGCATTATTTGACGTCCCAATTAAGAATCATTCACTTATATGGAAACGTCGCCAGATATAGGCGAAAGTGCAGACATTCTACCTGTGCGTTGCGCTGATGGTATTATACAGCAGGGTTCTTTATGGGGGCACGCCTACCATGACACGGGACCTCGTTTATTTTAAGTTCCCATCAGAAAGAACTGTGACTATTTTGTAATGCGGAGTGGCCAAAAAAAAAAAAAAAAAAAAAAAAAAAAAAAAAAAATGGGGGGTACACACTTTTGAGTCTTGGGTCAGACCCGGTCAGTGTTCAAACCCATGACCTCCCACTTACAGAGCGAGTACTGTACCAACTGAGCTACCGCATAGCTACTAAACGGAATTAGACAAAAGGGGACAGTAAGGTGTTAAGTACATGGTGTAATACAACACACATATATAGCTATATGTCTTGATGGTTTTTTTTTAGATATAATCGATAACAGATGAAAATAATGCAATAATGTAAGTAAAGATGACAGTACATGTGAAATATATTCGTTAATATTCAAATTTCTGTATATATGATATACATCTGTACAGTGCATGTCTATCGCTATTTTCATAATCCATACGTGTAACTGTGCACGTCTGCAGTTTTTAAAACTAAACATATTTGAATGTGCAAACCTGCAAATTTAACTTACAACAAACTATCAAACCTGCAAGTTTAACTTACATCAAACTATCAAACCTGCAAATTTAACTTGCAACAAACTATAAAACCTGCAAGTTTAACTTACAACGAACTATCAAGCCTGCAAGTTTAACTTACAACGAACTATCAAGCCTGCAAGTTTTACTTCCAACAAACTATCAAACTGCAAGTTTAACTTACAACGAACTATCAAGCCTGCAAGTTTAACGTACAACAATCTATCAAGCCTGCAAGTTAAACGTACAACAATCTATCAAGCCTGCAAGTTTAACTTACAACAATCTATCAAGCCTGCAAATTTACCTTATAACAAACTATCAAGCCTGCAAGTTTAACTTACATCAAACTATCAAACCTGCAAATTTAACTTATATCAAACTATCAAGCCTGCAAGTTTAACTTACAACGAACTATCAAACTTGCAAATTTAACTAACAACAAACCTGCAAGTTTAACGTACAACAATCTATCAAGCCCTCAAATTTACCTTATAACAAACTATCAAGCCTGCAAGTTTAACTTACATCAAACTATCAAACCTGCAAATTTAACTTCTATCAAACTATCAAGCCTGCAAGTTTAACTTACAACGAACTATCAAACCTGCAAATTTAACTAACAACAAACTATCAAACCTGCAAGTTAAACTTACAACAAACTATCAAGCCTGCAAGTTTAACGTACAACAAACTATCAAGCCTGCAAATTTAACTTATATCAAACTATCAAACCTGCAAGTTTAACTAACAGCAAACTATCAAGCCTAAAACAGCAATAAGAAATGTCATTGTTGATTGAGACAATACTTGACGAACTATCAAGCCTGCAAGTTTAACTTACAACAAACTATCAAGCCTGCAAGTTTAACGTACAACAAACTATCAAACCTGCAAATTAAACTTACAACAAACTATCAAACCTGCAAGTTTAACGTACAACAATCTATCAAGCCTGCAAATTTACCTTATAACAAACTATCAAGCCTGCAAGTTTAACTTACATCAAACTATCAAACCTGCAAATTTAACTTATATCAAACTATCAAGCCTGCAAGTTTAACTTACAACAAACTATCAAGCCTGCAAGTTTAACGTACAACAAACTATCAAGCCTGCAAGTTTAACTTACAACAAACTATCAAACCTGCAAGTTTAACTAACAACAAACTATCAAGCCTAAAACAGCAATAAGAAATGTCATTGTTGATTGAGACAATACTTGACGCCCAGTGTTCAATACAATACCTGAACTCTTTACCGAATATCGTATTATGTGTTGGACCAATTTTACAAACTTATTTTATAGTAACCCTAACCATTTAATACTTTATTGCATTTTATCAATATATTCATTAACCTCAACGAAAACTTATTCGAAAACTATGAATCGATTTTATTTTGATTGATTTGCATCACAACAAAAAAGCAGTGTGTGGGAAAATAAGATAAAATAAAATAAATAAATAGATTAATTTAAAATAAATAAAACGCTTGGTACAATCGTGATGTGCAATTTTTTGAATTTTTAGCAAAAAAAAAAAAAAAAAAAAAAAAAAAAAAAAAAAAAACTGCACATGAACAATGAACAATGATCGATGCATATTGTACTAAAGTCTTTTTTATTGGTAAATACGTACATATATTTTGACGATTGGGTTAATATAATTACAGTTTGTACACCATTATGCTTTTTTTTTTTGCTTTTGACAAAGTACATTGGAAGAATTCCTGTTATTACAGATATGGCTTATAGCTGAGATACAAATATTTTACTATATATGTCTGTGATTTATGTTACAGTTAGACAAATAAACAGCTGGGCTATAAATCATCTTTTGTTTTTTAGTTAAAATATTCTGAATTTTAATAGTATAATGTTTAAAGTCCAATACATTATAAAGATAGTGTACAAAGTCCACTGTTTACTTTGGGTCAAAATCTAATGTATGTCATTCAATTCGGTATACAAATATACAAACAGATAGTTAATTAGGTCATAAAATATATAAATAAAGACATAGAAGTAATAATTAGATCAGTCAATCAATCAATCAATTTGACAAAGCGTGTGATATTTATCTATTGATTTATTAAGTAGTTCTATACATTTTTTTATTATTCGATGTACATTTTCTCAATAATATTAATACAGGGAAGCTGATAGATTGTTAAATGCAATAGCCTTAAAGAGCAAAATGAGATCTCATATCTAAAGCTGTAATAAGCGCAATGTTTGACGAAAATTGTAGCTAACGACTAAAAATCAGGCAAATCTGAAATATCTATTTAATTTGGAAAAGAGTAGGTAGCTAAGGTGGTCTTTAAAGAGTACACGTGATACGGTATCCGACATTCATAGGACAGAGCATCTATACAGTAAAAATGTCAAAAAAGAAGTTTATGAAATGATCTTCTTTCTTATCCCACTTTGAGTGTACAAGAAATCACAAAATTAACTAAAAATCATAGGACAGTTTTATTGTATATATACGGTATGGTAAAACCAACAAATCCAAGGAATATACAGCTACTAGGACAACAGTGTTACAATAAAAAAAACCAAACAAAATATTAATATCAATATAACGTAATATAGACAAATACACACGTATAATCAATATATTTAGTAAAAACATTCGCCATGTGATAAACACAAAATTCCGATTGGAAATAACAATCAATCAAAAAGAAAATGTTTACAATCTAACTTTGATTCGATACCAAACTATCTTTTTTAATATTATATTTATGTAATTCACCATAATGGCAATTGGCGCCTAGAATGACCTTTTTCAATGCTGAATGATATCGTCAAACTAGAAAAAATACAAAAAAAAAAAAATAAAATAAAAAAAAAAAAAAAAATCAAATCAAATCTACAGAGGGAAAAAGTGATTTAAAATCAATAAGCAATTTGAAATATTATGTCATTCTGGCAGATATAATGTGTAAACGTGAATTAGGAACTGGTAGTATAGTCATCTGTAATTTGAGTCGCCGTCGATATGAAAAAAAAAAAAAAAAACAGAAGGTGAAACTGCAGAAAATAGTTTCTGAATTTATATACAAGTACATGGAAGATATACAATGTACTTTTATAGAATAATTTAATTAAGATTTCTCCATTGTTTCTTGACATTTAAACTTAGTTGTTTTCAGCAGTCAATTGAAAAGTGGGGTCAAATTTGGTAAAATCCGACTGCTTTTTAAGTTTTCATCCAAGAACCTTGAAAACTGTTTCTATATTTAGTAACATTGAACATCCTTACCTTGTAGAATTATTTGAGAATTTTTTCCTATAGTTAGCAGCATTTCAGCAACCCGACCAAATTAGCCTTTGGCATTTTTTAAATTTTTAATTTTATAGCTGTTTAAAGTAACCAAAATAAAAAGCAGTTGACAATGGAGCAGTGGAATAAAGAGAGGCACTGTACTTGATGTTTTTACACAAAGCGCTGAACTGAAAGGTACCGAATAATTATAACAAAAATTGATACAAAAAGTTTTACCTGACAATTTACAGAGCTGAAGTAAAATGTACTATAACAACCCAGACGAAATAGAAAAAAATCATCAAATACTATATCAAAACATGTGATAGTTATTGTTTATTACTTCCACGGGGAGTGCAACCATTTTTAGATATTTTTATCTTGTCATTTTTGGTTGTGATATGGTTAGAATAAAAGTTTTAAGGTGCCGAAATTTTAAATGTGACATTTTGACGTAAGGAAGGGTTTTCTTCAGAGATTCGTTGAATAAAGTATTCAGTTTTCTGGTTTTATGTTACAACTGATATTGTGAATATGTAATTTGTATAACGAAAAAGTATCAAACGTGATTGGAAGACTTGGTACAATCGTGATGTGCAAATTTTGCGTTGTTTTGCTAAAGAAAACTTGCGATTGGACTCTGTACGACGTCTCGACATAAATGAAATATTCTTGACTGGGACGTTAAACACCATTACTCAACTCAACTCAACTGTCCTTAGCCAAGCTTAAGTGAATACTGATCTGTTAGTCTTATAATACCAAGTTGTGAAAATAGATATAGATTGTGGTTAAGATAATCTAGAAATCAATGTAGCCAGAATTATCGGGAAAATTACTATTTTTGGTTAATGACTGGGATATATATATATATATATATATATATATATATATATATATATATATAAAACTGTTTTCTAACTTATAAACAACACACATCGTCATTTGCTAATTTCTTATTTTATTCCTTGTCATGATAACGGCATTTGATAGAAATGCCCCCCCCCCTACTCAAGTATCTTATTTCTGGATTTTTAGAAAGTTGAAATTCGTCGTTAAGATTGGTTTTTCTTCAATTGTTGTTGGAGACATTGGGGTAGCCAGCTGTACCAGTTATTATATAAAAGCAACTTCACATTATATATTGAGCTATAAATAAACTATAACTTTCAAGACCAGTGGTATTTGTATAAATCGTTATAATTAAGGAATCGAAAATAAAAGCTCCCTAGGTTATAAATAGCAAATTTTTCTTCTTCAATCAGATATTTAAGAATATATAATTTCGGAAAAGTCAGTGAGAATCCAGAAAATCATGGGTATTATATTACTTTCGAAACACCTTAATTCTTGTGAGAACAATATACCTGTAAATTCTTCTGAATTTTACTAAAATTGCTCATATTAATTTTCAAAAATAAATCATCTCATTTTCCATAACACATAACCTTTACATTCGTAATTTAATTTTATCAACAGAATTTTCTTTAAGACATTCAACGTAATAGAAAAAAAGTATATCTCTTTGTCATATTATAAATTTTTGAAATTTCTGAATGAAATATTCAAAAATTTATAATATGACAACCTACTTACAAAAAATAAAATTACAAATTAAATTCCGTAAGAAAAACTTCACACAAGAAAAGATGTACGGGTCGTGTATGTAAGATTGTCTTGTGTATTATGTACTCTGTGTAATAGATGCGAAATTTGGGTACTAGTATATGAGAAAACATACAAGCATGAGACATTACAAGTTTAAATTAGAAATAAGTTATCATATATACTAATTTAGAAAACATACTTAACGTACTAATTTAGAAATAATATACGAACGAATACAATGTATTGAAATAAGTCTTATGTTTAAATTTAGAAACAGGAACATTATATTACTATAAAGAAATAGACACTGTAATATGCATTCTACTTACATGTAAAAGAATGGAATGCAAATACTTTAAGTACTTATATAAAATAAGGTAATGTAAGCACTAATATAGAATTAAGAACTTGACGTACAAAGATCGAATTGGATACTGTACGTACTAACAAATAAGTAACATGTGTACTTATTAATAGAAAAAGGGGTGTTTGCGTTCTAAAATAGAATAAGACACTTTACGTACTAAGAAAGAAAAAGGTACTTAATGTACTGACATAAAGTATGTGCTTACCTGCATAAAATGTACTATAGGTGCTTTAATAAAATAGGTTTATACCCTTCTACTAAAGGAAAAAGTATTTACTTACTAACTGACATCGGATATAGATATAGGTACTATACCTACTTAGGACCTCTAGTAGTATCAACGTACTCACTGACATAGGATACAGGTACTATACCTACTTAGGTCCAAAAGAAGTATTTACGTACTAACTAAATAGGATACAGGTATAGGTACTATAACACTTAGGTCCTATAGAAGTATCTACGTAACTAACTGACAAAGGATACAAGTATAGGTACTATAACTACTTAGGTCCTATAGAAGTATTTCTGTCATTAACTGACATAAGATATTACGATTTAATTTCTTATTAGATTAACACGTTCTTAAAAACATCAAAGTATTTATCCAAATCGATGATGCAAGAAGAAATTCAGAAATATTAATGCACTTTTTAAAAAAGACCAAATAGTGTAAACAAAAAGAAAATTGTGACATGTTAATGTATATACATACCTAAAATGCTCATACTATAACAGATATAGTGCTATTAGCTGTATCCGGTAACCGTGTCATTGTAAATACAAAACAATTCATCACCTAACAATTCCTTTGTAGAATGCATTAGCTCTGATTTTAGGTTTATTTATCCGGTTCAAATCGGTTTAGATTCGAAGACAAGTGCAATGTAAGTCGTGGTATAAAACAAACACATACTCGTGTCAATCTGAATGTGTATTGCGTACTACGTGTTATATATATATATATATATATATATATATATATATACATACATACAATAGGCTGTGTACTGGACCATTACCAAGGAAGTTTATTGATTCTTAACGTATCCTTGGTAACATATAAATTACAGATTTATTCTGATCATTAATCTGTACACTTTTTTTGCTTAAATTATGCATATAAATGTAAATCAAATTAGCGTGTCAATTTTGGAAATGAATCTGCAATTCTTATGTAATTTTGTCCGGAGAAAACTAATGTCCCAGTTTCAAGGGAAACACACACACACACACTCTCTCTCTCTCTCTCTCTCTCTCTCTCTCTCTCTCTCTCTCTCTCTCTCTCTCTCTCTCTCTCTCTCAATACAACGGTTTTGATCCTCACGTGAAATAGAAGACCCGTACTCGTTAATACCCAGAACAACAAGATACAACACCTTAAAGAAATCAGAAATAAGTTCAAAGTCATCATCAATATTAGTCTGACTTTGTGAAAATAATTTATCCCATTTTGCGTATCGTATGTGATAATTTAATTAAAATCAGGATTTGATAAGTTGGTTTTCAATTATTTAAAAGGTATCATGTTTAAATAACAAACTTCTATATAAAATATAAGTGCACTTTGTATGTTTGTATACAATAACGATTTCTGTTCTTTTATCTGAACAGCGAGATCTATCACGATTTATTATTTTAAACGTAAAGAAAAATTGTCACAAAGATATTCTACATTGACAACGTCTCAATAGGCCATGAAATGTAAAAATATACCGGTTTATAATATCTATATAGTCCTAAATAACTGAATATATTTACGTTTATTGCCTAAAACCTTTATGTTACGTCACTTTGAAAACATTCCTTGTATTGGTTATTCTCTGTTGTTATTTCGTAGGATTTACTTCCCCTTCTTTATCTTCACAAAATGGCTAGGGGAAGACAAACTCCCCTCGTCTCTTGTCATAATGTAACAATTCGTTTCATTCTTTAGGGAAAAACTCAAAATTTTTCCAATGAATAAATATCTAAAATTTGAGGTTTATTATTCAACATTTTCACATTTATATGTACACAAAAGTATTAATATATGTATTGAGATAGTTAGATGATGACACGACATGTTTCATTTGCACAATGATTGATCGTAAAAAGCTTTCACATTCGATTTGAACATTTTGATACCCTTCTATTACATGTCTGATGCCCGTTCATACTGTCATATATGTTGTCCGTCTACACAATAATACACCAGATATCCATCTTTACCCAGCTACAGACACCGAGCAAGTATATTTCAACTTACCGACCATTGTTCCAGATATCCATCTATACCCATCCACAGACAATGACCCTGTATATTTCAACTTACCGATAATTTTCCCAGATATCCATCTATACCCATCCACAGACATTAACCCTGTAAATTTTAACTTACCGATCTTTGTTACAGATATCCATCTATACCCATCTACAGACATTGACCCTGTATATTTTAACTTACCGATCTTTGTTACAGATATCCATCTATACCCATCTACAGACATTGACCCTGTAAATTTTAACTTACCAATCTTTGTTCCAGATATCCATCTATACGTATACCCATCCACAGACATTGACCCTGTAAATTTTAATTTACCGATCTTTGTTACAGATATCAAACTGTACCTCATCTACAGACATTGACCCTGTAAATTTCAACTTACTCCGTTCTAGATATCCATCTATACCCATCTACAGACATTGACCATGTATATTTCAACTTACCGATAATTTTCCCAGATATCCATCTATACCCATCCACAGACATTAACCCTGTAAATTTTAACTTACCGATCTTTGTTACAGATATCCATCTATACCCATCTACAGACATTGGCCCTGTATATTTTAACTTACCGATCTTTGTTACAGATATCCATCTATACCCATTTACAGACATTGACCCTGTAAATTTTAACTTACCAATCTTTGTTCCAGATATCCATCTATACGTATACCCATCCACAGACATTGACCCTGTAAATTTTAATTTACCGATCTTTGTTACAGATATCAAACTGTACCCATCTACAGACATTGACCCTGTAAATTTCAACTTACTCCGTTCTAGATATCCATCTATACCCATCTACAGACATTACCCTGTAAATTTTCAACTTACTCCTGTTCTAGATATCCATCTATACCCATCTACAGACATTGACCCTGTAATTTTAACTTACCGATCTTTGTTCCAGATATCCATCTTATACCCATCCACAGATAATTGACCCTGTATATTTCAACTTACCGATCCTTGTTACAGATATCCATTTTTTATGCAGCCACAGGCAATGTCCTGTTTATTTCACGATTTTTGTTTCCGATATCCATCTATATCCATCCAAAGACATTGTTTCTGATAATTTTAACTTACCGATTTTGATCAAGATATCCATCTATATTCATCTAAAGATATTGATCCTGGTTATTTCAACTTGCCGATCTTTGTTCAAAATATCCATCTATATCCATTTAAAGACACTGACCCTGTAAATTTCAATTTACCAATCTTTGTCCCGGATATCCATCTATATGCATCCGCAGACACTGACCCTGGTAATTTCAACTTCCCGATTTTGATCAAGATATCCATCTATATCCATCCAAAGACATTGTCCCTGGTTATTTCAACTTGCCGATCTTTGTTCAAAATAACCATCTATATCCATTTGAAGACATTGACCCTGTAAATTTCAATTTACCAATCTTTGTTCCAGATATCCATCTATATCCATCCACAGATACAGACCCTGTAAATTTCAGCTTACCGATCATTTTACCGGATATCCATCTATACCCATCTACAGACATTGACCATGTATATTTTAACTTACCGATCTTTGTTCCCGATATTGTCCAGATTGCTTTCTTTTTGTCTGTAAATAAATGTAAAAAAGCACTGGCTTAATAATTAACAATAATGTGGTTTGTGGAAGAGAGATAACCCTTACTTTAAAAATATACATTGTTTGAATATTTCAAGAAAAGTGTCTTCAGAATAAACTGTTCTTGGTCAATACATTATCTTGGTAGATATATCTTATGAGAGTTTTTAAACTACAGCTATAAGAAGTTATAACGATTTGATTTCATTTGATGAAATGGGGTTTTACGTCCCAGTCATTAATATTTACCTTATTTCGAAACGTAACCAGCTATAGGTAAGGTTGCAGAAATTTTGACCTCTGCAGTGCGAATTGGACAATGTTTAGGGGAGGATCTTTTAGCGTGTCACGCCTGCCGCCGTGACATGGGGCATCGGGTTTTAAGGTATCATCCAAAGGACCCCGTGACTTTCAATTCTAAACGCCGAGTGCTTGTCAAAGATTAGTCGCTACCAATTTTCAAGTCTTGGTCACACCTTCCTCACACGAAGCGATCACTCTACCAACTAAGCACCGTAGTGGTGTAGATAACATACTCGACAATACCAGATCTTTATTAATACTTATCATGTTGGATATAAATTGTGACAAATGGTCAACTTCTTCCTCTCTATGGTTAAATTTGTAAATTAAAGACACAAGTACTAAATGCTTTTCTACAAGATTTTTCAAACACTGGAAATTGATATTTTACAGACTCAACAGCTTCTGTAAAAATTCAACTGGATACCAGATCTGATATCCAATCTGTTCTTTCCTTTATTGATTAATTATATATATATACAAATGTATATAAGAAATTTCCACTGCTGCAAGCTTGAGAGCATTTGTGTTGTTCATATTGACTGTGAACAACAAAAACCTTGTCACTCTGTGTATTAATACATAAAATGCAACATACAATCCGGAACTACATTATTTCCTATTACTTTGAGACAATTAAACGGCGAAGCCGTTCATGTAAAATTTGCGAAAGCCCGCTGTCGTTCATAACGCATGAACACTGATAAAAAGAATGTCATTTCTTATATTTACAAATTCTTTAATCATTTCAGTTCAATTTCAAATGATATATCCTAAAAATCACCTTCTTAATACGTCAGTTTCAATTCAATTCAATTCATCGTCAAAATGGTATATCCCAACGCCATGACGTCAGAAAGTTCAGAAAGGTCATTAGCGTACATAGCATATGACCGCATAGAAAGAAAGAAATTGGGAATTGTAAATATTGCGTAATGGTACAATCTGTCAATTAATTTTGTGTCTCGCGGGATGTAAATTTCAATTGAAATTTGATTCACAAAACACAACAGAAATATCACAAGGTGGATTTGGCACCAATCCAAAATATGTCCCAGAAACGTATGTATGCCACATTCAGTGAAAATTGTCCATTTCACATGCTTCGATCGAAAAAACTGAAAAATCAGCTACATGTTTGTTAATCAATATAACAAGGATCTACTGGCAACTCCTGAAAACTATAATACATGGATTAAGTACTACAAAACTCCTTGCTAAACTTAAAACGATCATTTTCTTAACTTTGAGTGATATTTGCACCACATCGAGTGTAGAGAATAAGTATATTTCTCATTGCTATGCTGTCTAACATTTGAACGATACCGAGTTTAAAGCTTGGTGCATAAAGTTCAAATTCTCACCTCAGTTCTTGCACTTTTCACTTCCATTATTGAAATGGCGCCACACGGGTGTACCTGATCTACGACCGAAATACATGTATAGTCCAAAAATAACAACACATATATTGTTGATATTCAAATTTTTATTATTTTATTTTATTTCCAATATTCTTAAAATACATTATTTACTGGTGAAAAATCGAAAAAATACCATCAAAATTCCTGAAAACACAATTATTTTTCAAAAAAAACCGGTGGTTACCCCACACCAAAAATTGTGCGTATTTATTATATGTCCTCGGTTTAAAATGAACTTTCTTCGTGGCTGTTGCGTCTACTGGACTCCCCCGATGTGCATGTGTTATAGATGGGAATTTTTTAGTCGTGAAAACTATAAATAATTTCTTTTTTAATATATTTAACGAAAATATAACAATTGAACTGTTTTTAAAATGATGTTCATTGAATGATAAAACTTTGCAAGGCAAACTAATCATAACGCGTGTTTTTTTCTGTTTGCTTGCAAGTTCTCGCATTAATATTGACAATGAACATCATTTTAAAACAGTTCAATTGTTGAATACATATATTTGTAAGAATGCTTGGAGAGGGTTTTAATGCAAAAATGAAACAAAACAATAAAATGATACGATGAAAATTTAAACAGCAGTCTGAAATAATTATGAAAAAAACTTACAATTTTGAATTAAAGCTGCATTAAGTTTTCCAAAGAAAAAATTAAAACGGTACTAATCTAACTAATGATGTTCCTAATGAACAATGTTACATTTGGTTCAACGATAAAAGCTCGAATAAATGCAGAAATCACAATATTTACCGATCGAGATGCAGCATTTAGGATCTAATATTAGAACATGGTTACGTCATCAAAAACCCGGGTAATTTAAACACAACTTTCAAAACGGTGAAATACGATAAATTAAACACAGAATTTCGTTGAATTTGTCATTTGTGACTTAGTAAGGGATACAAAACACCATTTCAAACACATCCGGATATAAATGAAGGACAATTAATGTAATCTGGTATGTTTCACTTTCGGTTCTAGGGTTTTTCCGTACATCCGACATGATCCATGCGCATGCTCCAAGCTCATAATTACCATCGTAAAACTCTGACCAACCGGTCAGAGGATTCCGTTTATTTACAGCTAAAAGAAATGAAATTTTAGAAAATGAATGTCACGGATCGTGGTTAGAAGATATCTATTTTAAAAAAAATATATTTTTAGAAAATCAAAAAAAATTCAGAAAATTGATAACCTTAATGCAGCTTTAACATGAATTTAAAATAAATAATGTCCAGGACAATTTTAACTTGTTTGTTAAAATCCTGTGGGTATTAATATGATTATAATGTTATCACAATGACCTTCTACATGTTCATAATTGTAAAACTCTGCACTTGACATGAATTCAATTTTAAATAAAAAAAGCCAAAAATACTGATAAAAACGTTTAAACATGCATATCTACCTTCTCTACTCTTAGTGGATGTTCTTGTTTTAAAAAAAATGATATGAAGTCGTCATATTTGTTGTTACATTATCTGTCCATGCTGCATTTAAATATTAATTAAGTCCAATGTAAATAATTTGATAATTAAGAGCAACTTCCGAAGAGGAAATGATATACAATGCGTTTGTCCGGTGACCGTTACTTAAGGAAAATGAATTTGTACTTTTACTATGTTTTATGCTGTAAGACATACGGAAAGAACAAGTAAAGGACACTATAAAAACACTATCAGTAATGACCCTATAAAACACTATCAGTAATGACACAATAAAACACTATCAGTAATGACACAATAAAACACTATCAGTAATGTCACTAAAAAAAAAACACCACCAGTAATGGAACTATAAAAACACTATCAGTAATGACCCTATAAAACACAATCAGTAATGACACAATAAAACACTATCAGTAATGTCACTAAAAAAAACACCACCAGTAATGGAACTATAAAAACACTATCAGTAATGTCACTATAAAACACTATCAGTAATGGAACTATAAAACACTATCAGTAATGTCACTATAAAACACTAACAGTAATGACACTATAAAACACTATCAGTAATGGAACTATAAAAACACTATCAGTAATGTCACTAAAAACACCACCAGTAATGGGACTATAAAAACACTATCAGTAATGACGATAAAAAAAACACTATCAGTAATGACACTATAAAACACTATCAGTAATGTCACTATAAAACACCATCAGTAATGTCATTATAAAACACCATCAGTAATGTCATTATTAAACACCATCAGTTATGTCATTATAAAACACTATCAGTAATGTCACTATAAAACACCATCAGTAATGTCATTATAAAACACCATCAGTAATGTCATTATAAAACACCATCAGTAATGTCATTATAAAACACCATCAGTAATGGAACCATAAAAACACTATAAGTAAAGACAATAAAAAACACTATCAGTAATGACAATAAAAAAAAACACCACCAGTAATGGGACTATAAAAACACTATCAGTAATGACAATAACAAAACACTATCAGTAATGGAACTATAAAACACTATCAGTAATGTCATTATAAAACACCATCAGTTATGTCATTATAAAACACTATCAGTAATGTCACTATAAAACACTATCAGTAATGTCATTATAAAACACCATCAGTAATGTCATTATAAAACACCATCAGTAATGTCATTATAAAACACTATCAGTAATGACACTATAAAACATTATCAGTAATGTCACTATAAAACACTATCAGTAATGTCATTATAAAACACCATAAGTAATGGAACTATAAAAACACTATCAGTAATGACAATAAAAAAACACTATCAGTAATGACAATAAAAAAAACACTATCAGTAATGACACTATAAAACACTATCAGTAATGTCACTTTTAACACAATCAGTAATGGAACTGTAAAAACACTATCAGTAATGGGACTTTAAAACACTATCAGTAATGACACTATAATACACTATCAGTAATGACACTATAATACACTATCTGTAATGACCCTATAAAACACTATCAGTAATATCACTTTGAAACACTATCAGTAATGGCATTATAAAAACACTATCAGTAATGGCACTATAAAACACCATCAATAATGACATTATAAAAACACCATCAGTAGTGACACTATTAAAACACTTTTAGTAATAGAACTATAAAAACACCATCAGTAATGACACTATAAAAACACTATTAGTAATGAAACTATAAAAACACCACCAGTAATGGCACTATAAAAACACTATCAGTAATGACACTTTAAAACACCATCGGTAATGACACTATAAAAACACCATCAGTAATGACACTATTAAAACACCATCAGTAATGACACTATTAAAACACTATTAGTAATAGAAATATAAAAACACTATCAGTAATGAAACTATAAAAACATTTTAAGCAAGGAAACTATTAGAACACTATAAGTAAGGACACTATAAGAACACTATGAGAATACTACAATTAAAGACACTATTAGTAAGGACACTATAAATAAGGATACTATAAGAACACTATAAGTAAGGACACTATAAGAACACTAAAATTAAAGAAACTATGAGTAAGGACACTATAAGAACACTATAAGTAAGGACATTATAAGGACACTATAAGTAAGGACACTAAAAGAACACTATAATTAAGGAAACTATAAGTAAGGACACTATAAGTAAGGACGCTATCAGACACACTATAAGTAAGGACACTATAAGAAAACTATAAGTAAGGACACTTTAAGAACACTATAATTAAGGAACCAATACTTAAGTACACTATAAGTAAGGACACTATAGGAATACTACAAGTAAGGACACTACAAGCAAGGACACTACAAGTAAGGATACTATAAGTAAGGAAACTATAAGAACACTTTAAGAAAGGACACTATAAGAACACTATATGTAAGGACACTATAAGAACACTATAATTAAGAAAACTATAAGTAAGGACACTATAAATAAGGACGCTATCAGACACACTATAAGTAAGGACACTATAAGAACATTATAAGTAAGGACACTATAAGAAAACTATAATTAAGGAACCCATACTTAAGGACACTATAAGTAAGGACACTATAAGAATACCATAATTAAGGAAACTATAAGCAAGGACACTACAAGTAAGGATACTATAAGTAAGGAAACTATAAGAACATTATAAGTAAGGACACTATAAGAACACTATAATTAAGAAAACTATAAGTAAGGACACTATAAGAACACTAAAATTAAGAAAACTATTATTAAGGACACTTTAAGAACACTATAAGTAAGGACATTATAAGGACACAATAATTAAGGACACTATAAGAACACTATAATTAAGGAAACTATAAGTAAGGACACTATAAGTAAGGACGCAATCAGACACACTATAAGTAAGGACACTATAAGAACACTATAAGTAAGGACACTATAAGAACACTAAAATTAAGGAAATCATACTTAAGGACACTATAAGTAAGGACACTATAAGAATACTACAAGTAAGGACACTACAAGCAAGGACACTACAAGTAAGGATACTATAAGTAAGGAAACTATAAGAACACTTTAAGAAAGGACACTATAAGAACACTATATGTAAGGCCACTATAAGAACACTATAATTAAAGAAACTATAAGTAAGGACACTATAAGAACACTATTAGTAATGACACTATAAAAACACTATCAGTAATGACACTATAAAAACACTTTAAGCAAGGAAAATATAAGAA
The DNA here is from genome assembly GCA_029721355.1 of Tegillarca granosa. Lineage (NCBI taxonomy): Eukaryota > Metazoa > Mollusca > Bivalvia > Arcoida > Arcidae > Tegillarca > Tegillarca granosa. The sequence continues at coordinate 3,615,968 of CM056596.1, read as the reverse complement.
AACTATAAGTAAGGACACTATAAGAATACTATAAGTAAGGACATAATAAGGACACTATAAGAATACTACAATTAAGGACACTATAAGTAAGGACACTATAAAAAAGGACACTATAAGAACACTATAAGTAAGGACACTATAAGAACACTAAAATTAAGGAAACTATGAGTAAGGACACTATAAGAACACTATAAATAAGGACATTATAATGACTCTATAAGTAAGGACACTATAAGAACACTATAATTAAGAAAACTATAATAAAGGACACTTTAAGTAAGGACACTGTCAGAACACTATAAGTGAGGACACTATAAGTAAGGACACGATAAGTAAGGACACTATAAGAACACTATGATTAATGACCCTATAATTAAGGACACTATAAGAACACCATAATTAAGGAAACTATAAGTAAAGACACTATAAGTAAGGACGCTATCAGACACACTATAAGAAAGGACACTATAAGAACACTATAAGTAAGGACACTATAAGAACACTATAAAAAGGAAACCATACCTAAGAACACTATAAGAAAGGACACTAGAAGAACACTATAAGTAAGGACACTATAAGAACACAATAATTAAGGACACTATAATTGAGGACACTATAAGAACACTATAAGTAAGGACTTGATAAGGACACTATAAGACTACTACAAGTAAGGATACTACAAGTAAGGAAACTATAAGTAAGGAAACTATAAGAACACTTTAAAAAAGGACACTATAAGAACACTTTAAGTAAGGACACTATAAGAACACTTTAAGAAAGGACATTATAAGGACACTATAACTAAGGACACTATAAGAACACTTTAATTAAGGAAACTATCAGTAAGGACAATATAAGTAAGGGCACTATAAGAACACAATAATTAAGGACACTATAATTGAGGACACTATAAGAACACTATAAGTAAGGACTTGATAAGGACACTATAAGACTACTACAAGTAAGGGTACTACAAGTAAGGATACTATAAGTAAGGAAACTATAAGAACACTTTAAAAAAGGACACTATAAGAACACTTTAAGTAAGGACACTATAAGAACACTTTAAGAAAGGACATTATAAGGACACTATAACTAAGGACACTATAAGAACACTTTAATTAAGGAAACTATCAGTAAGGACAATATAAGTAAGGGCACTATAAGAACACTATAAGTAAGGACACTACAAGTGAGGACACTATAAGTAAGGACACTATAAGAACACTTTAATTGAGGACACTATAAGAACACTGTAAGTAAGGACTTGATAAGGACACTATAAGACTACTACAAGTAAAGACACTACAAGTAAGGATACTATTAGTAAGGAAACTATAAGAACACTTTAAAAGGGACACTTTAAGAACACTTTAAGTAAGGACACTATAAGAACATTTTAAGAAAGGACATTATAAGGACACTATGACTAAGGACAGTATAAGAACACTATAATTAAGTACACTATAAATAAGGACACTATAAGTAAGGGCACTATCAGAACACTATAAGTAAGGACACTATAAGAACACTATAATTTAGGACACTATAAGAACACTATAAGTACAGACACTATAAGAACACTATAATTTAGGAAACCATAAGTAAGGACACCATCAGTAAGGACACTATTATAACGCTATAAGAACACTATAATTAAGGAACCTATAAGTAAGGACATTCTAAGTAAGAACAATATAAGTAAGGACATGATAAGGACACTATATGAATACTACAAGTAACGACACTATAAGTAAGGACACTATAAGAACACTATAAGTAAGGACATAATAAGGACACTATAAGAATACTACAATTAAGGACACTATAAGTAAGGATACTATAAGAACACTATAAGTAAGGACAAGATAAAGACACTATAAGAATACTATAAGTAAGGGCACTTAAAGTTAAGACACTAAAAGAACCCTATAAGTAAGGACACTATAAGAACACTATAATTGAGGACACCATAAGAATACTATAAGTAAGGACATTATAAGGACACTATAAGAACACTACAGGTAAGGACATATTAAGGACACTATAAGTAAAAATCCTATAAGTAAGGACACTATAAGAACACTATAATTAAGGACACTATAAGTAAGGACACTATAAGAACACTGTAAGTAAGGACAATATAAGAACACTATGATTAAGGACACTATAAGAACACTTAAGGTTAGGACATTATAAGGACACTATAAGTAAGGATACTATAAGTAAGGACACTATAAGAACACTATAAGTAAGGACACTATAAGAACACTATAATTAAGGACACTATAAGAACACTTTAGGTAAGGACACTATAAGAACACATAAGTAAGGACACTATAAGAATACTACAAGTAAGACACTATAACTAAGGACACTATAAGAACACTTTAAGTAAGGACACTTTAAGGGCACTTTAAGTAAGGGCAATATCAATTAGGTCACTACAAGTAAGTGAACTACAAGTAAGGACACTAAAAGTAAGGACGCTATAAGAACATTGAAAGGACATTATAAGGGCACTCTAAGTATTGGCATTTAAATAAGGACACTGTTATTAAGAACACTTTAAGTATAATGTAAGAACATCATTGGAACACTTTAAAGATACTATAAGTAAGGACACTATGGAGACTTTAAGGGCACTATAAATAAGGACTCAAGACACAAATAGTAAGGACACTAAAAGGACACTACAAGAAAACTTTAAGTAAGGACCATAAGCATACTATAAGTAAGAACACTATATAGGCACTATAAAAAGGTCACTTTAAACACACTTTTAGAACATTATGAGTAAGGACCCTATAAGGACATCCTTATACAAACAAATTTGATTATCGGGGTTTTCAAGCTCCACACATTGTTGTTATCTGGTGACATGTAAATTTTCAAGTAGATTGAATTTTTCATATTATAAAACCCCAATATAAAGTAGTAAGTTGTATAGGATTTGATTTAATTTATGCACTAGGGAAGAATCTGGCGTACCTATTGAATAGTTTCAGGAATACTAATACTCGGACGCAAGGGTGTGTCGGTACATTTTGTCGTCCCTGTACATATTGTCGCCGGCGCCGTAATGTATCTTTACTCACTGTAAATATTGTCGCCCATCGATACATATTGACATTTTCTTCCTATCCAAACTGTACATATTGCCGCCGCCGAGACATTTGTTTTACCCTCGCTGTACATACTGTCGCCGCCGAGAATTTTGTACCTTCCCTCACTGTACATATTGACGCTAAGGAGACATTTTGTACCTACCCTCACTGTACATATTGACGCTAAGGCGACATTTTGTACCTACACTCACTGTACATATTGACGCTAAGGAGACATTTGCATTTACCCTGACTGTACCCTGACTGTACATATTGACGCTAAGGAGACATTTTGCACTTACCCTCCCTGTACATTTGACGGTAAGGAAATATTTTGCACTTACCCTCCCTGTACATTTGACGCTAAGGAGACATTTTGCACTTACCCTCACTGTACATATTGACGCTAAGGAGACATTTTGCACTTACCCTCCCTGTACATTTGACGCTAAGGAGACATTTTGCACTTACCCTCACTGTACATATTGACGCTAAGGAGACATTTTGCACTTACCCTCCCTGTACATTTGACGCTAAGGAGATATTTTGTACCTACCCTCACTGTACATATTGACGCCGCGGAGACATTTTGCACTTACCCTCACTGTATATATAGACGCCTACCTATTGTAGTTTTTATTGATGATGATGATGATGATGATGATGATGATGATGATAATGATGATAATGATGATGATGATGATGATGATGATGATGATGATAATGATGATGATGATGATGATTATGATGATGATGATGATTGCATATTCACGAAAAAGCAAACCAAGACAGAACAGTGATCACTCCAACACATAACTTATGATCAACATCGATGCTCCAGAATTTATCGACATTGTTCTATAGACCTGTCATCTGCTACTTTTGAACTGCAGTACTTAAAAAAAAAAAATTCCACATGACAGACCTGTCGCCCAAACCTGAGGCACCACGGCCACAGTACTTTTATTAGTTTTATAACGACCACACCATCCCCGAACAGATTTGCACTCGGTGGTTTGGCGAATGTGGATTGTGGGCAGACAGATAATTACTTGTTACCGCACTACAACAAACAATCTATAACCGATTTAAAACAAATTTACTGTAAAAGTAAATATTATACAGTTATTGGCTTTTAATTTCCAATTTCTCAACTCAACAGAAAGTTATATTTACCGAGGGTAGTGTTATATAATGACTTTACACGCAGTGATTATAACGTTTCTGAGAGCGATTTCATTTTGTATGCAGGTCTAACATAGCGAAGTGAAGGTAACCTCAGCCAATCAGAATGAAGAATAATTGTAGTCATATAATTAAGATGTAAATAAGTAAATAAAGTAATGGTGTTTTACGCTCCAGTCAAGATTCATTCACTCTCCGGAGAAAACCATCGGTGTTTGGTAAGCAAATGACAAACTCTCTCATAAAAGACTTTGTTCAGATTAGTTGCGAACTTTACCAATAGGAGGCGTTGAGAAACGTAAGCTAAAGACTACTCAGACACAACGTGCTCTTGTTACTGTTGTTATATAAAAGTGTTTCCGGCATTGTAAGCATTTTAATGTATATGTTCAGTGAACTTAAAGGTTTTAAATACATATATAACCCAGATATTTATTACTACACCATGAAAATGTATTATTGTATCTGCAAGGTTCTATTGTAAACTTACCTTTTTCATACCTTAAGTATGTTGCTTATTCAACATTGCAGAAATCTAGAAAGTGTTACAAAAATAATACTTCGTGTATCGTGAAATGTTCACTAGGACGGAATCCGTTCAATGTGTTGGGATATGAGTTTAGTTTGATGCTTTTTGGGATTGCATTGAAGGCGTAGACTTTAAAAACGCCTATTGATTGTAATTAATACAACACTTTTAAGTTAGGTACACCAGTAGCTAAATTTTGTTCGAATTTCTTTCTTTTCGAATAATATTCAAACACCGTAATCTGATATGTATCTGCTTTTATACATTCCTTGTATAACACTTACTTCTTCAAATGTTAAATGCTGCAATGTTAAGTAAGAAACGTATTCAAAGTTTCATAGCCTTACCAGGTAAGTAGGAATATCAAAATGATTTACATTGATTTTGATCAAACAAATACATTCTATCTTCCCCTTCTATCTATTTAGGCCTTTTTCATTCATCCCATCCGTCAGTAAAGCATCTCTGAAAATCTTATTTCTACCAACAAATTGTAAAATTGTTCAAGACAAATATCGTCAGCGGTGACAATTTGTACCGACAAAAGAAAATACATACAGTAGGGATATATATATATATATATATATATATATATATACATATATATATATATATATATATATATATATATATATATATATATATATATATATATATATATATATATATATATATATATATATATACATATATATATACATATATATATATATATATATATATATATATATATATATATATATACACATAATGTCGCCGACGACAATTTTTTGGGAGGGGGAGGGGGCAATATGTAAGTGTCGCACGAGATGTTCTTGTGTCATATTTGACATTTCCTGTTTAAAATGTTGGTAAAGTCGATGGTACAATTGACGCTATCTCGGACATATTTAAGGAGTGTACAGTTTTTATAAAAATCACCCTATTCAAGTCATCTCTGTTGATTTGTTGCTTGCTAATTTATTTCATAAAGTGTCATGACATTGTGCTAATTTTTATTTCTGTTAAAATAATGCATTCAAAATCAGCACATGACAAGCATTGATGTTCTGACTGTATTACATGTTATCAAATAACCCAAGATGTTACATTTTGTAGCTTTCACTGGACTGGGATTTCCTTTGTCCTTTCCTGCAATTTTACGGGTTATTGAAGTCAGAAATATCGACGGTAAATTAATTTCCAAAGTGATTTTTTCTGATATGTCCACTGACTGTTAGATCAGTCATTCAAGTTTGGTTTTCACTTCCATATTGAGTGATAAAGTCGTCGTCCATTGACTCTTTTCATATTTTGATTACCTGTCTTAATTTCCAAATTTTATTGATTTAAATGAAATGTATCTTACAGTTAATACAATGAAATATAAAATACATGTAGTTTGTCAGTTAATGCATGTACAAGTAAGGTTTGATGAATGAATTAATTAGAATACAGAGATAATTCTACCTGGTACATTTTAGTAAGTAGAAATAAAAAAATATTTTTAAACATTAAACAACTTCTATACATGTATGTGTCACAACTGCAAGCATAGAAAATTGAGCAATATCTCTATTTTAATAAAACTCTCCATGTTTTTAAATATTAAAAAAATTATAGTTTTGCCGTGTGATACTTTTGAATTTTTATGAAATAAACAACTAATTGCCATGTGCTACTGTTTTAATGCATTATTTCGTAAAAATTAAAAAACTTCCCAACTGCAAACATAAAAACCCCAGTCACAGGAAATTAAAATCTAAATTAATAAATAAATAAATAAATAAATAAATAAATAAATAAATTTTTAAAAAGGGCAGAGATGTTATCACATTCGTGTATTACAAAATTTACCAATATCCGTCTTTTGTTTTCAAAACGGGAAAAATAAAATTTTTTAAGTGAAGAGAAATAACACATTTATTAACCGTCAATTTCAGACAGTATAGTATAATATAATAGCTGATCTACATATATTTCTTTTCATTCTAAAGCCATGACAAATACGGTGACTGAAATACTTACCACAATTTTGGCTTTTTTCTAAGTTTTGTCTAGATTTTAATTCTGTTTTATTCCCATTTTCCTTCTCGATGGTATCCATCTTGTATTCTGAACAAATTGACAGTAACCTCAGTATAGTATATATATTATATATAGAATTCATCTATAATCTTTCGATGGGCTTCTTGTTATGTTGACATTACTGGAATGTTGACCTTGTTTATAGTAAGGATGTATTTTATGTACCAAAAATCCATGCTCTGATTTGCTGTTGGACCGTTATCTTCTAGTGAATATTTACATAAAGTTTCAAACTTTGTTGACTAATCTCTTGTATCTAAAGTTACGAAGAAGTAGTCGTGTGATTAACAAGGGGACTTACAGGGCCTTTATTGCTCGATTGACACTTGGCATAAAATTTTTCATCAAACATTTTTTTTTAAAAAATCGTTAAATACATTAAAATATATTGACAAAGTTTTTTAATGCATTTAACAATAAAACATTAAAAAATGATTTATAACACTTGTAGATCTAATAGCCATGCAGAAAATAAATATGACTTTAAATCTGCATCAAAGAAAATTTTATGTTTTTTTTAATTATTTTTTTTAAACATTAGTTATACTAAATGTTGCTACTTAGATTTGAAAAAAATGTGGACTTCAGCTATTAAAATCTCAAGGAATGTAGGCATTTCAAAATGGTTCATACACGAAGACAATTGGGCGCATTGATAATTATTCTCATTATTATTACCGCTAATCATAAAAGTGCCGCTAATTATAAAAGAATAAAATTTACAATACGCTGTGACCTAATGCAGCGCTTGTATTGGAGTAATAAAAGTTCCTTATCCCAGCTATTCTTTAAAAAATCTGATTCTACTTGACTAGACGGTTCTAGGAGAGATTTTAAAATGATCAATTTTAATATCATATCAAGTACAGATCCAACACCAAAGTTTGGATGCCGTTACCCCCATATATACAGCTCATACTTTGGAACTAGTAAATTACCTTTAAATTTTGAAGCCTCAACCCACCCCTTATATCCAGCAACTTATTGGTGGATTCAACGGGATGCGGGGATTGTATCCCCCTTTGAAAAATATAATTTGGGAGAGATAGGGAGAGAGGAAAAGCAGAAAATCGAGATAGTAAATACATCTGAAATGTGGCCTCTAGCGGCCCCAGACCCTTCGCCGCTGGGGGCTTGATCCTTCGACGCTCGTAATGATAAATTCTCAACCCAAATTTTTTATCAACCTGAGAAACACTACCTTTACGACGACATGATCACCACTTTAGATTTTTTAGCATAGTCTGTTCTCTATGCAACTTAATGTTGACTAAAAGCGAATACAAGCAATTATTATTATTATTATTATTATTATTATTATTATTATTATTATTATTATTATTATTGAAACATAACAAGACTGCCAGTAAATATCTCAACTTGTATCATCGTTCGATGTATATTATCCGACAAACAAACAATCCACAGAATTATTCTAAACTAAATTAAACACGCTATATCGTCTGTGTCCCATATGGATCTACTATACATAAAAACGATGATTCCACGATAGATGAATAGAATTGTGGAGACGGGTAAAAACGTCAAAAGTTATTTCTCCACTTGAAATAAATTTTCATGTAGGGACACATTGGCTTTTTAGATATTCATCTATCCAGAGACATTTAAAATGAATTGAATTAAAACTCGCCCATTTTAAATGTCGTTGGACTATCCACAACTTTGGGCTATGTCAAATGGTCATAGTAGACTTTTGGCATTTGGAAACTAGAGAGCGTAAAGTAGAATGTTTTAAATGTTACTATCTAGATCGCCATTCCTCACTGAACCTCAAAAACTCTATTTTACTAAAAAGAAAATGGGTACTGTATCTATAATTATATATAATCCTGCTTCACATCAGACGATACCTGGAACCAATGGATGCGTTTGTAATTAAAGCTGCATTAAGTTTTTCAATTTTCTGAATTTTTTTTTTTTTTTTTTTTTTTTTTTTTTTCTAAAAATATATTTGTTTAAAAATAGATATCTTCTAACCACGATCCGTGACATTCATTTTCTAAAATTTTATTTCTTTTAGCTGTAAATAAACGGAATCCTCTGACCGGTTGGTCAGTGTTTTACGATGGTAATTATGAGCTTGGAGCATGCGCACGGATGTACGGTAAAAACCCATGAATCGAAGGTGATTCATGGCAGATTGCATTAATTGTCCTTCATTTATATCCAGATGTATTTGAAATGGTGTTATGTATCCAACGAAGTTCTGTGTTTAATTTATCGTATTTCACCGTTTTGAAAGTTGTGTTTAAATGGCCCGGATTTTGATGACGTAACCATGTTCTAATATTAGATCCCAAATGCTGCATCTCGCTGGGTAAATACTGTAATTTCTGTATTTATTCGAGCTTTTATCGTTAAACCAAATTTAACATTGTTCATAAGGAACATCATTAATTAGATAGCACCGTTTTAAATTTTTTCTTTGGAAAACTCAATGCAGCTTTTACCTTTATGGAACACTTCACATCAGTATATAGATTGTACTACACCAAGTTACCGTCAATAATCCATTTTCAGGTAATCTATCCCTCCATTGTGCAATTTTATCTATGTACAACAGTTCGGCGTCCGCTGTATCAAACGCTTTGTGCATATCGATTAAACACACGTAAGTTGACTATCGAAAGAGTTTTTTCGTCTATAACAGGAAAGACCGAATAAATAAATAAGCAATCCTGATCGCCTTTTTATAGTTGACTATCAACAACATACCGCTGATAGAAATTGCCCCAGCCGGCAACCGAGTACCATTACTCCGAAGAGTACACTGTATCTTCTAAATATGCAAGTGATTAATGCAGCTAGCTGAATAAAAAGCTTTATTTATTTATAATAAAAGATTTGATATATGTGTTAAAATTAATTATTCAGTAGCTTTTTCCGAATCTTCACATATTTCGAATTTCCGGAAATGCCTCGTTATGATACAAATTCATTACGTTATCTCCATGACCTTTGAACTTGCTACAAAAACTTGCGCCTGTGGAGGAGTATCATGTTTCTGGATTTGTTATTGTGCTAGAAGGGTCTTATTAAGGAGATTAACATAATATATTCGACATTGTAAGTAACAAATTCTTCATTTTGTTTTATAAATATATATTTGTGTGTTTTGGTATAAATAGCATTTTATATTACTCTTCAAAGTTCATGCAAAATAAAATGAATGTATTTAGAATATATATGGATGAGTGAGATTTGATTATATAGTCAGAATGCATACCTAAGGAGTTCGTAAACATGTACTACAACTTAGATCTATAAATATCTACTGCGTTTGATTAATGTGCTATTCGAAAGTTACAGAAACACAGAGTTTGACTGAATTTTAAGTATAAATAAAAACTCCCAAAAGTTATCACTGTAGGGTGTTGTATAAATCATTGCCTGCTCTCTCTCTCTCTCTCTCTCTCTCTCTCTCTCTCTCTCTCTCTCTCTCTCTCTCTCTCTCATAGGTCCATATAGATACACATGGTTCTACATTATATTAGAAAATACAGCATCCCCACCATTTACTTCTTTCATCAATAGGTCAACAGGTCGTATATTAATATAAATTTGTGAATCAATAACAGTCGGGGCTTTTACACTCCTTTATTTCGATATTACTAATACTGTTTCTATGCAAAATTATTAAGTAATTTTTATGTAATAAGTAAGGAAATCATAAAATATATAAATAAGATTTACATTTTTATTCAGTTCGTTATGTTTGGTAATATTTTATTAAATAGAAAAACTGAACAGGCACAATATTCATCGTGTTTTTATTTTAAAAAAACTCTGCTAGACAAATATGACTGTAAGATTTTACTAAGTGTGAAATTGTGACAGTTGATAGTTATCCTGTTCGAAGCGTATTGAAATGACATGTCTCCATTTTGTTTCCTCTGAAAAAATTTCCTTAAATATTGAAAGATAAAATCTTAAATCTTAAACTTAAATTTAAGGAATAAATTTAAGTAATTTTTAAAGAAAAGTTAGTAAAACCGAGGTCAGCAAAGCTGAAACTATCCTATATAAGATATAACATATACATGTACTGAACCGATAACAAATACATGTACTGTACCGGTAACAAATACATGTACTGTTACGATAACAAATACATGTACTGTTATGATAACAAATACATGTACTGTAACTATAACAATTAAATGTACTGTAACGATAACAAATACATGACTGAACGATAACAAAAACATATACTGTAACGATAACAAATATATGTAATGTTATGATAACAAATACATGTACTGTAACGATAACAAATACATGTACTGTAACGATTACAAATACATGTACTGTTATGATAACAAATACATGTACTGTTATGATAACAAATACATGTACTGTTATGATAACAAATACACGTACTGTTATGATAACAAATACATGTACTGTAACGATAACAAATACATGTACTGTAACGATAACAAATACATGTACTGTAACGATAACAAATACATGTACTGTTATGATAACAAATACATGTACTGTTATGATAACAAATACGTTTACTGTTATGATAACAAATACATGTACTGTTATGATAACAAATACATGTACTGTAACGATTACAAATACATGTACTGTAATAATACAAATACATGTACTGTAACGATAACAAATACATGTACTGTTACGATAACAAATACATGTACTGTTACGATTACAAATACACGTACTGAACCATAACAAATACATGTACTGTAACGATTACAAATACATGTACTGTAACGATAACAAATACATGTACTGTTACGATAACAATAACGTACTGTAACTATAACAAATACATGTACTGTAACGAAAACAAATACATGTACTGTTACGATAACAAATACATGTACTGTAACGATAACAAATACATGTACTGTATTGATAACAAATACATGTACTGTAACGATAACAAATACATGTACTGTTATGATAACAAATACATGTACTGTAACGATAACAAATACATGTACTGTTACGATAACAAATACATGTACTGTAACGAAAACAAATAAATGTACTGTTACGATAACAAAATACATGTACTGTAACGATAACAAATACACGTACTGAACGATAACAAATACATTTACTGTTCCAATAACAAATACATGTACTGTAACTAAAACAAATACATGTACTGTAACGATAACAAATACATGTACTGTAACGATAACAAAATACATGTACTGTAACAATAACAAATACATGTACTGTAACAATAACAAATACACGTACTCAACGAAAACAAATACATGTACTGTTACGATAACAAATACACGTACTCAACGATAACAAATACATGTACTGTTCCAATAACAAATACTCATATACGTGTACTGTTACGATAACAAATACACGTACTGAACGATAAAAAATACACGTACTGTTATGATAACAAATACATATACTGTTACGATAACAATTACACGTACTGAACGATAACAAATACATGAACTGTTATGATAACAAATACATGTACTGTAACGATAACAAATACATGTACTGTAACGATAACAAATACATGTACTGTAACGATAACAAATACATGTACTGTAACGATAACAAATACATGTACTGTTACGATAACAAATACATGTACTGTAACGATAACAAATACATGTACTGTTACGATAACAATAACGTAAGTAAGTAATTTTTAAAGAAAAGTTAGTAAAACCGAGGTCAGCAAAGCTGAAACTATCCTATATAAGATATAACATATACATGTACTGAACCGATAACAAATACATGTACTGTACCGGTAACAAATACATGTACTGTTACGATAACAAATACATGTACTGTTATGATAACAAATACATGTACTGTAACTATAACAACTAAATGTACTGTAACGATAACAAATACATGACTGAACGATAACAAATACATATACTGTAACGATAACAAATATATGTAATGTTATGATAACAAATACATGTACTGTAACGATAACAAATACATGTACTGTAACGATTACAAATACATGTACTGTTATGATAACAAATACATGTACTGTTATGATAACAAATACATGTACTGTTATGATAACAAATACATGTACTGTTATGATAACAAATACACGTACTGTTATGATAACAAATACATGTACTGTAACGATAACAAATACATGTACTGTAACGATAACAAATACATGTACTGTAACGATAACAAATACATGTACTGTTATGATAACAAATACATGTACTGTTATGATAACAAATACGTTTACTGTTATGATAACAAATACATGTACTGTTATGATAACAAATACATATACTGTAACGATTACAAATACATGTACTGTAATAATACAAATACATGTACTGTAACGATAACAAATACATGTACTGTTACGATAACAAATACATGTACTGTTACGATTACAAATACACGTACTGAACCATAACAAATACATGTACTGTAACGATTACAAATACATGTACTGTAACGATAACAAATACATGTACTGTTACGATAACAATAACGTACTGTAACGATAACAAATACATGTACTGTAACGAAAACAAATACATGTACTGTTACGATAACAAATACATGTACTGTAACGATAACAAATACATGTACTGTATTGATAACAAATACATGTACTGTAACGATAACAAATACATGTACTGTTATGATAACAAATACATGTACTGTAACGATAACAAATACATGTACTGTTACGATAACAAATACATGTACTGTAACGAAAACAAATAAATGTACTGTTACGATAACAAATACATGTACTGTAACGATAACAAATACACGTACTGAACGATAACAAATACATTTTCTGTTCCAATAACAAATACATGTACTGTAACTAAAACAAATACATGTACTGTAACGATAACAAATACATGTACTGTAACGATAACAAAATACATGTACTGTAACAATAACAAATACATGTACTGTAACAATAACAAATACACGTTCTCAACGAAAACAAATACATGTACTGTTACGATAACAAATACACGTACTCAACGATAACAAATACATGTACTGTTCCAATAACAAATACTCATATACGTGTACTGTTACGATAACAAATACACGTACTGAACGATAAAAAATACACGTACTGTTATGATAACAAATACATATACTGTTACGATAACAATTACACGTACTGAACGATAACAAATACATGAACTGTTATGATAACAAATACATGTACTGTAACGATAACAAATACATGTACTGTAACGATAACAAATACATGTACTGTAACGATAACAAATACATGTACTGTAACGATAACAAATACATGTACTGTTACGATAACAAATACATGTACTGTAACGATAACAAATACATGTACTGTTACGATAACAATAACGTACTGTAACGATAACAAATACATGTACTGTTACGATAACAAATATATGTACTGTTACGATAACAATAACGTACTGTAACGATAACGAATACGTGTACTGTTACGATAACAAATAAATGTACTGTAACGATAACAAATACATGTACTGTTACGATAACAATAACGTACTGTAACGATAACAAATACATGTACTGTTACGATAACAAATACACGTACTCAACGAAAACAAATACATGTACTGTTACGATAACAATAACGTACTGTAACGATAATAAATACATGTCCTGTAACGATTACAAATACATGTACTGTAACGATAACAAATACATGTACTGTAACGATAACAAATACATGTACTGTTACGATAACAAATACATGTACTGTTATGGTAACAAATACATATACTGTAACGATAACAAATACATGTACTGTTATGATAACAAATACATGTACTGTTATGATAACAAATACATGTACTGTAACGATAACAAATACATGTACTGTAACGATTACAAATACATGTACTGTAACGATAACAAATACATGTACTGTAACGATAACAAATACATGTACTGTAACGATAACAAATACATGTACTGTTATGATAAATACATGTACTGTTATGATAACAAATACATGTACTGTACCGGTAACAAATACATGTACTGTAACGATAACAAATACATGTACTGTAACGATAACAAATATATGTACTGTAACAATAACAAATACATGTACTGTAACTATAACAAATACACGTACTGAACGAAAACAAATACATGAACTGTAACGATAACAAATACATGTACTGTAACGATAACAAATACATGCACTGTTTTAATAACAAATACTTGTACCGTTAAAAAAACAAATACATGTACTGTTGGATCTCGTTTGATTCGAAGTTATGAGGTTTGATTGTTTCGATCAGAATGCTTTATTTTAAAGTGATCTTAAACATTGATTATACTTAGAAAATGTAATGTGTTGTTGTTGTTGTTGTTATAGTTTATGAATGCACCATTTTTATAATACTTGCACTCAACCCACACAAATGTTCCTCAGTTATAGGATTGTTACTGTTCACATATTTTGTGCATGAAGTGTTTTTATAAAACAACAACTTGTTATATAAAAATAACCAGATAATGAATGTGTTTACATTTTAATGCCATTGTCATATACCATTTTTTAAATGATTCAATACATCCATTTTTTTCATCTTTTTCAGTTTAAAATTGAATATTTTAGTCATGGATAGTTCAATGAGATCGTTGATAGTTCCGTGTCTGTTTTTTTGGATTTCACTGATTGAGGGTCAAAATGATCAGCAATTACCAACAAAGTGGAAAGTGTATGAATATCCAAATCCTAGATTCCAACCAAAGAGATGTGGCAGAGTAAAAGAATCTTTAATCTGTGATCCGAATGGCATCATTTCGGAACAAGACGGTAGGTTATTGTAATAATGGCATCATTTTAGAACAAGACGGTAGGTTATTGTAATAATGGCATAATTTCGGAACAACGGTAGGTTATTGTAATAATGGCATCATTTCGGAACAACGGTAGGTTATTGTAATAATGGCATCGTTTCAGAACAAGACGGTACATAATTGTGACAATGGCATCATTTCAGAACAAGACGGTAGGTTATTGTTATAGTGGCATCATTTCGGACCAAGACGGTAGATTATTGTTATAATGCCATCATTTCAGAACAAGACGGTAGGTTATTGTTATAATGGCATCATTTCGGGACAACGGTAGGTTATTGTAATAATGGCATCATTTCGGAACAACGGTAGGTTATTGTTATAATGGCATCATTTCAGAACAAGACGGTAGGTTATTGTTATAATGGCATCATTTCGGGACAACGGTAGGTTATTGTAATAATGGCATCATTTCGGAACAACGGTAGGTTATTGTTATAATGGCATCATTTCAGAACAAGACGGTAGGTTATTGTTATAATGGCATCATTTCGGGACAACGGTAGGTTATTGTAATAATGGCAACATTTCGGAACAACGGTAGGTTATTGTTATAATGGCATCATTTCAGAACAAGACGGTAGGTTATTGTTATAATGGCATAATTTCGGAACAACGGTAGGTTATTGTAATAATGGCATCGTTTCAGAACAAGACGGTAGATAATTGTGACAATGGCATCATTTCAGAACAAGACGGTAGGTTATTGTAATAATGGCATCATTTCAGAACAAGACGGTAGGTTATTGTAATAATGGCATCATTTCAGAACAAGACGGAAGGTTATTGTTATAATGGCATAATTTCGGAACAACGGTAGGTTATTGTTATAATGGCATTATTTCGGAACAAGACGGTAGGTTATTGTTATAATGGCATCATTTCAGAACAATGACGGTAGGTTATTGTTATAATGGCATCATTTCAGAACAAGACGGTAGGTTATTGTTATAATGGCATAATTTCCGAACAACGGTAGGTTATTGTAATAATGGCATCATTTCAGAACAAGACGGTAGGTTATTGTAATAATTGCATAATTTCGGAACAACGGTAGGTTATTGTAATAATGGCATAATTTCGGAACAACGGTAGGTTATTGTAATAATGGCATCATTTCGGAACAACGGTAGGTTATTGTAATAATGGCATCATTTCAGAACAAGACGGTAGGTTATTGTGATAATGGCATCATTTCGGAACAAGACGGTAGGTTATTGTTATAATGCCATCATTTCAGAACAAGAAGGTAGGTTATTGTTATAATGGCATCATTTCGGGACAACGGTAGGTTATTGTAATAATGGCATCATTTCGGAACAACGGTAGGTTATTGTTATAATGGCATCATTTCAGAACAAGACGGTAGGTTATTGTTATAATGGCATAATTTCGGAACAACGGTAGGTTATTGTAATAATGGCATCGTTTCAGAACAAGACGGTAGATAATTGTGACAATGGCATCATTTCGGAACAAGACGATAGGTTATTGTAATAATGGCATCATTTCAGAACAAGACGGTAGGTTATTGTTATAATGGCATCATTTCGGAACAAGACGGTAGGTTATTGTTATAATGGCATCATTTCAGAACAAGGCGGTAGGTTATTGTTATAATGGCATAATTTCAGAACAAGACGGTAGGTTATTGTTATAATGGCATAATTTCGAAACAACGGTAGGTTATTGTAATAATGGCATCATTTCGGAACAACGGTAGGTTATTGTAATAATGGCATCGTTTCAGAACATGACGGTAGATAATTGTGACAATGGCATCATTTCAGAACAAGACGGTAGGTTATTGTTATAAAGGCATAATTTCGGAACAAGACGGTAGGTTATTGTTATAATGGCATAATTTCAGAACAAGACGGTAGGTTATTGTTATAATGACATAATTTCGGAACAAGACGGTAGGTTATTGTTATAATGGCATAATTTCAGAACAAGACGGTAGGTTATTGTTATAATTGCATCATTTCAGAACAAGATGGTAGGTTATTGTTATAATGGCATCATTTCAGAACAAGATGGTAGGTTATTGTTATAATGGCATCTTTTCAGAACAAGACGGTAGGTTATTGTTATAATGGCATCATTTCGGAACAAGACGGTAGGTTATTGTTATAATGGCATCGTTTCAGAACTAGATGGTAGGTTATTGTTATAATGGCATCTTTTCAGAACAAGACGGTAGGTTATTGTTATAATGGCATCTTTTCAGAACAAGACGGTAGGTTATTGTTATAATGGCATCATTTCGTAAAAAGACGGTAGGTTATTGTTATAATGGCATCATTTCAGAACAAGATTGTAGGTTATTGTTATAATGGCATCATTTCAGAACAAGACGGTAGATAATTGTGGCAATGGCATCATTTCAGAACAAGACGGTAGGTTATTGTTATAATGGCATCATTTCAGAACAAGACGGTGGATAATTGTGACAATGGCATCATTTCAGAACAAGACGGTAGGTTATTGTTATAATGGCATCATTTCAGAACAAGACGGTAGGTTATTGTTATAATGGCATCATTTCAGAACAAGATGGTAGGTTATTGTTATAATGGCATCATTTCAGAACAAGACGGTAGGTTATTGTAATAATGGCATAATTTCCGAACAACGGTAGGTTATTGTAATAATGGCATCATTTCGGAACAACGGTAGGTTATTGTTATAATGGCATCGTTTCAGAACAAGACGATAGATAATTGTGACAATGGCATTATTTCAGAACAAGACGGTAGGTTATTGTAATAATGGCATCATTTCAGAACAAGACGGTAGGTTATTGTTATATTGGCATTATTTCGGAACAACGGTAGGTTAATGTAATAATGGCATCATTTCAGAACAAGACGGTAGGTTATTGTTTTAATGGCATTATTTCGGAACAAGACGGTAGGTTATTGTTATAATGGCATAATTTCGAAACAACGGTAGGTTATTGTAATAATGGCATCATTTCGGAACAACGGTAGGTTATTGTAATAATGGCATCGTTTCAGAAGAAGACGGTAGATAATTGTGACAATGGTATCATTTCAGGACAAGACGGTAGATAATTGTGGTAATGGCATAATTTCGGAACAAGACGGTAGGTTTTTGTTATAATGGCATTATTTCAAAACAAGACGGTAGGTTATTGTTATAATGGCATCATTTCAGAACAAGATGGTAGGTTATTGTTATAATGGCATCATTTCAGAACAAGATGGTAGGTTATTGTTATAATGTCATCTTTTCAGAACAAGACAGTAGGTTATTGTTATAATGGCATCATTTCAGATCAAGACGGTAGGTTATTGTTATAATGGCATCATTTCAGAACAAGATGGTAGGTTATTGTTATAATGGCATCATTTCAGAACAAGACGGTAGGTTATTGTTATAATGGCATCATTTCAGAACAAGACGGTAGGTTATTGTTATAATGGCATCTTTTCAGAACAAGACGGTAGGTTATTGTTATAATGGCATCATTTCGTAAAAAGACGGTAGGTTATTGTTATAATGGCATCATTTCAGAACAAGATGGTAGGTTATTGTTATAATGGCATCTTTTCAGAACAAGACGGTAGGTTATTGTGATAATGGAGTCATCTCGGAACAAGACGGTAGATAATTGTAATAATGACATCGTTTCAGAACAAGACGTAGATAATTGTGACAATGGCTTTATTTCGGAACAAGGTGGTTGGTTATTGTGTTAATGGCATCATTTCGGAACAAGACCGTAGATAATTGTGATAATGGCATCATTTCGGAACAAGACGATTGGTTATTGGAATAATGGCATTGTTTCAGAACCAAATGGTAGGTTATTGTAATAATGGCATCATTTCGGAACAAGAATAAAAATAAAAAATATCTGAACAACGTTTGAACGGTAATAGTTAAAGTCTTTCAGTACCTATTGGTATATCAGTAGCGGGGCTCAAACAAAATGGAACATACATATACTAATACCGGATATTTATGAAGATGGTATTAAAGCATAGTATATCTGTGTAATTGATGTGTGTCAAACACGATACACTAGAAGCGTCACGCGTTTTTGTGCTTACATTACAATTATTTTTTTAATTTTTAATATTTTAATATTTTTAAAACTTTTTAGATTTATTCAGAAAATCTTTTCTATTGCCTGATGCACTTTATTTCATCTACTTGTTCATAATCTTGATTTCTGCAAACGTCTGGATATCTGTCAGCATGGAAAGCTGAAAAGTAAGTGATTGCAAATGCCCAAAACAAATGTAAGGTTGTCCCAATTGTAGACCTAAAATGTGAAATATGCTAGCCAGTAATTAAGCAGTATAACTACTTAATTCTTAATTATTGTAGCAAATGATATAGAAACCCTTTTAAGGAGAATATACTCTGAAACAAGATGCGATTGTCAAAAATGCCAAATTGACGAAACCGGATATGCTGTCATGGTAGCGATAATGCCCCGGATGGATAGACTGATGGTCAAGTAGGTATAATTAGATTCTGTTCACATAAACATTGTATTAGCACATGATAAAAATTTTATCATTGGATATCTTTAATATAGTTTGTCATTCGAAAGCCAAGAGTGCTATAACTAGTTCATCGTTTTTTCCTTTTTTGTTTTCTGTAGCCATGCTTTTTACTGCTTCCACTGTTTTCTCTGTTGTGTAGTCGTGGTTTCTGCTGCTTGTTCTCTGCTTTTGATACCTGTGCTTTTTCAGTTCACTGCCGTGTGTGTGTGTGTGTGTGTGTGTGTGTGTGTGTGTGTGTGTGTGTTTTCTTTTTTACATCACAGATGACGAAGCATTTTAATGGATAAAAGATTCTAAATTGGAATAACACATACTTTAATGTTTTATTTTTCAGCGCATCTCAGAATCCCATTGAAGATGCATTGTATAATGCTAAAGCTTATGCTTATTATTTGAGTTTATACTGGGGTTTCACTGACTGCGATGAGAGGGTTATCATATTGTACTGTAGAGACGACGATGTTGTAAGTACATTGCTATAAAGAGCGAAAAAAAACAAGTGAAAGTACTTTTTACTCTCTAGGGCCTTGAAAGCCTAGTGGTCTAAAGCGCGCGCTTACGGATCACAGTGCCTCTAACCGCCTAGGTTCGAATACCAAACAGATACTCCGGTTTCCTCTATCATCCCAGAAACGACCGCCTCGATAAAAGTGCAATTTCTTGACATGGGCGTAAAACACCTATTTATGTACTCAACTTTGTCGTCATATCTTGGATAATTAAGTCTTAATTTTAGTCTTAGTCAGAATTTTTTCAAATATTTTGTTTCGTTTTGTAACTTGTGAGATTTATATATACTTGAGACTTTTTGAAATCTAAATGGTCTTGACCCAATGGATCACAGCTTCGTTATCTAAAATCACTTGAGGTTTGAATTATATATATATATATATTTATTTACAGCTATATACTTTGACATATAAAGATGCTAGAAAGTATTTGACAGATAATGTCGTCATAGATAGTACTCTCAGAGCTACCAAGCATTTTAAATCTGGTACAAAGGAGGGAATCGCTAAAGGACTTAAACAACTCGTCCAAATGTACTTGTAAGTTATAATTTTATTGGTCATAAAATACACAGGTTTAGCAGTACCATACTTTTTTAATTCAGTGTCCTTTTCCCAGAAATTCGCCCTAGCAAATGGTGAAAATCATTAAAGCTTATTTGATATAAATCTTACATAAATTTTAATTACAACATACATTTAAGTCAGTTTACAAAGCACTCCTCTGTAGACGGTTTTATATGAATTTTTTTTTTTTTTTTTTTTTTTTTTTTAATCATAGGATTCGGTTGAAACAATAGAAAGATGTTGGATATATATGTATATCAACTACAAACCGACGCAGTGAGAGTAACTGTAAGTCTGTAGAACTACAATAGTGTAATTAACTATATAGGGGTATTTACAATTGAATATGTGATGTTGAATTTTTGTTCTCTTTATTCCAGTGGCAAGTTACAAGAAAAGACCCAATGATCCAAGCAATATTAAGATGAGAACTTGATAGCTATGGGTATATCAAATGAACACCATACCTTAGATATCATTACATTTACTAAATAATCAACCGGACAGAAGCTTGATGTTAAGTGGTCAGTTTGTTTATTCAGGATGTTATAACTGAGATTTCTGAAACATTCATTTTTTTATTGTATGGCTTAATAAATCGACGTACACAAACGTGATATGAATTATGTATATTCTATTTATATGGTCTTTCATACGGTAATGCAAGTTTCATGTACTAATTTTTTAATACATTTGAAAAGTACTAATTTTTAGTACTTAATTTTTTTATAAAAAAAACAAGCACATGACATCCATAGAAATATTCAAAATGCACAAATTAGCACATGACAAACGTTATTGCGGGTTTTAAAGCTATATCTTTAGTTGTTATATGTAATACATAGATTTTTTAAATTAGAAGATGGATATCATAAGTTGTATAGATTTGTTAAAGATGTTGGGATGAAATAAATAAAATTTTGTGTTTTTAAATGTTTTGTTTTGTTCTTGATTAATTTTGTAATTTACACTGTTCGTGTTTATCCGGTATATATACTGCTTTATATTTGGACTTATGCCTCAGTTTTGACACCAACATGATGACGTCCTGTTCATTCTCAAGTTTGATTTTTGATTTTTTGGGATTGTGATGTATTTGGGCATGGATTGGTAGCTTGTGTTTGATATTTAACACTATTCGTTCTGCTCACAAGATATTTAATAAACACTATTAGTTTCATTCACTAGATATTTAACACAATCAATTTCATCCACTAGTTGTTTTACAAGATTCGTTTCATTCATTCACTAGATATAACATTTTACTCTATATGGTGACAATGTAACGTTTTTGAAGAATGGTGATGAATCAGAATTTAGAAATAATTACTAATAATTGCTGAGCAGCCAATATTGTATTATTGGGGGTTAAAATTTTGGTTGTCGTCATTAAAATGAAGCGCCATTTAAACTTGGACTGTGCACCAAAGTGCTTAAAAAAAGTAAGCTAACAAAAATAGTAACGTGGAAAGTTTCGAGTAACGGGTACAAGATGAAAATGCATACCTTTGAAATATAGTTTTCCAAACTGATAATTTCGGTCCAGAAATTTTTTACTTCGTTGTGGGGAAATTTCTAACAATTCGAGCAGTTTCGGATTTTATACTAGTTGCTAGTAATGTTCCAACATTTGAACCTTGTTGTTTAAAGCAAAACAAAATGTTCTTGGCAATAACATAAGATTTCCTAAATCTACATTATTTTGTATTATTTCTAAACTCAACATCTTGATTTATTATGTTTACCAACAACTAAATTCTCTTATAGATATCTCTTCTATTCACGAATTTCTATCAATACTTTAAGCCTCTCGACACTAATATTCAAGGACGTAACTAGGCATTGGTTGTTAATGAGGCAAACATATGATGCACCGAATGCGCCTTTACGTGCCGAAAGCGCGTTTATAAAGGGGGGTCCGGGGGCATGCCCCCCCCGGGAAAATTTTTTATATTTAAATTTCAAGCTAAATTTCTGCATTTTCCTGGCATTCCAAAGGCTAAAAGATGTGTATTGAATTCATGTATTTTGATATCATAATGGGGTTGTTACTGAAAGTCTGAAAATAACATATTTGATGATCCCAAAACCATAGAAGTCGGGTATAAAAGAAAAAGAAGGAAATAATCTGAAAAACAGACTTAGTAGATAAAGCTCTAAGTGTAATACCGAAGCTTGAGCTAGCATCTCCGGTTTAATTGGATAAGTTCATCTAGTCAGTTGTGGTAAATTCTTCAATGAGGCACCAAAGTGCCGTCACTAAAAGTGACTTGACTTCTTCTGTAAAAATTAAGTTCTGTCAATGGTGTGGGTTAATCATGCTTTATTTAATTTAAAACTTCCCTTAAAGCTTTTATTTTACGAGAAAATTTTCATGGTTTCTTTTCTTTCTTTCTTTCTTTTTTTCTTCTTTTTTTTTTTTTCTTAATTTTTAGATTACATAGATAAAAAGACTAAGTAGAGCTATTTGTTTGTGGTGATACATTTAATCATGCAAACAGCATTACATGAAAATGCCGACAGCTGAAGATTTTCATATAATAACTATGCGACACTGAATCGAACATACTGAAAAACTAATCTATTCACCAATGTCAAAAGCAAGTGGTATTTTTCTAATTCCAGTACTGTCCCACTTCTTAAGGATTTTTTCAGGACACACGTTTCCGATAACATCATGCATATGTTTTGGGAGTTTTTCATTGCTAGTATTTGTCAATAATTCAAATCGTTCATTGTCGGACAATGTTTTATTTATGTAATAAGCTGTGTCAAATTTATTACTTTCAGTTTTACGCAATATTTTTTTTATCATCTACTGTCCGATCTGCATTTAATTCATTTTCCTTTGAAATTTCTATTGAAATATCTTCGTTCACGGCTTCGGGCTCACGTTTTTTCGAGAACTGAATGTCCAGTTTCGATTGTTTTTTCGTTCACGAAGCCATAATGTACTTGCTACCTTAGAATTCTGATAAATTGTAAACGGATCAAATGTAACCAACAGAATACTCGGAACTGTGTAGCATACCATGAATTAAATTATGTGAAAAACAGTTTATGGCGATATCAAATTAAATTGGCTATTCATTAAATGAAGAAAAACATCTCAAGACTTTGTATTTTCTGTAATCCCTAAAATTTAAAATCGGTCAAAAAAAAAAAAAAACAAAACAAAAACAAAAACAAAAAAAAAATAGAGAAAAGAAAAGAAAAAAAAAAAATCAGCAAAATTCTAGGTGAGGCAACTGCCTCACTTGCCTCAATGGTAGTTACGGCCGTGATATTAGTTTCTTAATTTGAGTAACCTGGGATTTTTGTATTAATAATAGGTCTTTTCCTTAATGACTTTAACATCAAACTTGCCGAATAACAAAGTGATTATGAAAACTTCCTAAGTCTACACACCTCTTGCTATTACCCCTACCTAGCATTTCATAGATCGAAAACGGTAAGCTTGATAGATTTTCAGCAAGTTTGATATTTTTTTCAGATTATTTTCTCTTTGATTATTTTGAATTAGCTAAAAGTATATACATTAATGATGTTTGTCATGGTCAATGGATTTGTAAAAAAAAATTGATATAGCTTCATACAATGATGTTGCATATGAAGTTTTAGGGTTCTAAACCTTCTGCTTCATGACCAACAGATGCGCAAAATTATACTACTTCAGACCACTGTAATCTTGAATAAAAGGTCAAGATAAACCGTTTCGCATACTAGACTTCGCGTCTCAATGCCATAACATTTAGGCCTTTCAGTTAAAAGTTATTTCCAGTGAAGATAATCGTGTTCATGACTGCATATCAAGTCAAACAGTTTAACAAACTTGAATGGGCTTTTGTGGATGAGCACGCATGTCAAAATCCTCTATCATTGATTTCTGTTTTCATTGGTCCTGAATAAGAAGCTGAAAGGTGTAAAAGAGAAATGTGCCAAGAGAAAGTTCATAAATGAATAGGGCACCTTGAGCATTTGACTTATGTGAACTAAAAAGTATCTTTTTAATATTTACATTGCACATCTTTTGTATTATGAATGTTGACCAAACATAAAAATGTGCTCTGTTGATTTCATTTTGACTGAATATAAAGAATAAAAAATAATTTGAAACCTTTTGGAATACATAATACATGTAATATAAGTTACATATTTTCAGAGCGTTTTAGTCCTTTTAACCTGCTAACAAAAGAACAAAGAAAGACTTCCTTGTTTTATTATAAAAGGAAGGAAAAGTTCGTTTTTATTTCTGAAAGATTCATATCAAACATTTAACCACAGCAGGTAGTATTTTGGCATTAGTTGTAGCACTTTCTCACTGGTTTAGCGAAAGACGGAACATAGTAAGTTAGATAGGATGTAGAGATGAGAAAAACATTAAATTACAATCAATATTGTAAAACTTTTCTTTCTTCTGGCTATGGAACTGTATAAGTTGACATTTTCTAGTACAAAGTGTGTGTGTGTGTGTGTGTGTGTGTGTGTGTGTGTGTGAAAATTCAACAGGAAATGTTCTCTTTAACCAGTGAAAACGAGGATCCTTTCAAACAGTGGTGTTATCATGTTGTATAAATAATGAACTCCATACAAAATTCAGGAGAATAAATATAACAAACTATTTATATATTTATAAAATATAGATTTTACATGATTTCTCACAATAAGATGACAATATATAAGTATCCGGATGATTTGCATAAATTCTTAAGTGTTAAACAAGTTAAAAGCATACAAATACATTTGTATTATGCTGGAATACACTTTTATACAATACATATATATATATAGCAATAACAGCCTTTTATGTCAAATAAAAACAAATTGTTTGAAGGTTTCAACAGCTCTTACAACTAAATGAGAAATTTGTGTAATCTGATTGGAAAATGATGTTAAAACTTGCAAAATGAAATAAAGATTAAATGCATACACATATACATTCTCATTCTTTTTTAAAATTACTGAAGACAAAAGCTAAGCCATTGAAATTTCTGCTTAAGCAATCAACTGATAATCATGTGTATAAATCAGTTTTACTTATAAAAATAAAATCAAAAATGTTTAATACTGGGTGCTCATATTGGAGGTATGACACTCCATACAAGCAATCTAAAGACATATCCTGTTATATACTATCAATTATAATTAAATATTTGTGGATTAATGATCAGTTAGTAGACGTTTCTCATTGTGACATGTGGTACTTTAAAACAGTCCCAGAAGATCCAAGGCTAACAGTATACTATTAACCAGAAGGGTTAGAAGTCCCAAGTAGCCAAAAGCTCCTCTCAATCTTTTCTCAGGATCTACATTAATAGAAGAATAAAAAAAATTCATTTAAGAATGATATAAAATACATCAGTAACATGCTTACTGCTTTGTGTAATTTATTCAAATTTCCAATTACAAAGATTGTGTTGTTTATGAACACACAAATTTAGCAACTTTGTCAGAATACAATTTTGCATAATTTGTAATTAGATAGTTCAAAGGTTAATACAAAACAGATTTACTCAGATAATGCTGTTAAACTTTACATCCATAAAAAGTAAAATTCTGAAATCTCTGTATATCAAAGCAAAAATTGCCACAATTAGGATGAAACAGTAGCCAAGAATTAAGACAAAAGGCCCTTGAACTTATTGACCATCTGAAGACATGTCAAATATATCTTGTAGTGGTCAATAACGTTATCATAAATCAAAGTATCCCTGTAAAGTTTTCACTATTTGGACCAAAAAGTAGAAATTTGTGCAAATTAAATACTATTTGTACTAGAATTCAATATTAAAACAAGTAATCCCTATAAACTGTTAGCTAACTGAAAAAAGTTTTTCTTTCTAATTACAGCAAATTAAATTTTCAATTTTCAATTACAGGATCCCTCTAAAGTTTTCTCATCTGTAGCCTTTTAGTTAACTGAATACTAATTACCCTATAGATGCTACATCTAAACAGTAAATTGTGAAATTTAGCTATTGTACACCCATCATAAATCTGACAAGTAGTGTTAATTTGAACCAAGAGCACTGCTGAGTGGGCATTATATGCTGTCAATGTCTATAATGTAGGCAAGATAATCAAGAGGAGATAAAATCCTATAGAAAACGTTAAATATTGGTGATAGTCAAGATCATATAATTGATTAATTAAACATACAATTTATAACAAGAGCTGTCTAAAAATAGCAAAAAAGCCTGCCTGCACAAACTGTGGTACTAGTTGCACCCACAAGAAAATTAAACACAAGATATGTTAAACTGAATGCAAAGAACCATAACTACAATTTTGTGGAAAGTTGAAACACGACACGAAAACCTGTTTTATATGTTTAACATTATTGCTTCTTGTGGAATCATACCAAATTTGAAAGGAAATAAATGAAAAATAAAAATGTTCTTGCATTTTCTACATTGTCCTTATTTGTCACTCAAAGGGCCATAACTCCTGAAAATTTCATGCAGCATCTTCATTTTAAGATATGCAAATCTTTATATGATCTCGATAACACATCCCAAATTTCAAAACAAACAGCTTAAAACTGGGACAAGTTGCACCCACAAGAAAATTAAATATACGATACCAGAAATTAGATACAAAGAATCATAGCTCCAATGCTGCAAAAAAAATTGAAACCAGACACAAAAACCGGTTTTATATGTTGAACATTGTTACATGTTGTAAATCCAAATTTGAAAGGAATCAAATAACATTATGCCCTTTTTTTGCACTCAAAGGGTCATAACTCCTGTAAAATTGCATACAGCATCTTCATTTTAAGACATACACATCTTTGTATGATCCCAATCACACATGCCAAATTTGAAAATAATTGGTGGAAAGCTGTGGGACTAGTTCAACCCGCAAGCCAGATGGATGGATGGACTGACAAGGCTATAGCATAATATGACCCACAGCGTATATAAAAGAATTAGCAGTGAGGCTTCATGCCTTGTATGCTCATCAGAGATGATTTTGATTCAGTTTAAAGATGCCCTGCTACAATTTCTCCAATGTGGGTCCCACTATTAAGAATTCTGTAATTAAATACGACTTATTCAAAGGATGCTGCATATTAAACATCTTAAGTACTAGCTCTTGTAGCTTTACTTTTACTCTCTAGTATTTTCATTTTGAGTTCAATTTGTGCAAAATAAAAACTCACTGTCATCAATATGCTAAAAACTAAATGTCTAGGGTCTAGCACAAATACTTATCATTAAGAAAAATTTTAAAGTCTATCTCTCCCTTTTCAAATATTTATGTGACTCCATATAACATAAAACCATGTTTGTATAAATCTGAAAGCTCTTTTTCTAGACATCATTAGTATCATTTATCTATCTACAACTATGATCAAATTTGGCCTAGCAGTGCATGAGAAATTAAATAATATATAAAAAGTAGCAAAAAGACAAACAGCAAATGAGAGGACACTAAACCATAGCAAAAAGAATGTTATAAAATCATTTATTTTACATTTGTTTAATGTAAGTATAACCTACCTCCTGTGTAATAACCTTTAGCATAAGCTACTCTCCCAGCAATCCAAACAATGCCAGCTAAAGCACTGATTTTCTAATGAAAAAAAAATAAACAAAATTTAATTTACTTCAAAACTTCTTAGACTTGTTAGACACTTTTATGTTGGTTGCAGATCAACCAGTAATATATAAAGTTACATTTGAACAACATGTAAACATGTAATCGACAATAAATACAGCCACTAGGAACAAGACACAACAAAAAAAAAAAAAAAAAATTGGGTAAAGACATAGTGATTTATTATGACAACTATTACAAGTGAAGTACTCAAGCCAAATATAATTATGGTTTTCCTCAAACATTAGTATGAAATTTATGTGATATTAATTATGTATTGTAATCTTAATTTAACATATTCAATGAATATAAAGTTTGACACCAAAATAAACAAAAATAAACACTTCGTAAAACAAAAGAAGCAGAAAAATGAAGCCGTTTTATGAAACTACTTGAAGTCAATCAAAAAAGTCTTTGCTGATTAAAAATATGAAGTAGAGGGAAGAGACATGATCAAGCAATGAAAATCAACATTAGACTAACTCTGAAAATTAAAAAAAAACACTTATACAGACTCTATACACTCGGCTTTCATTTATACAGACTCTATACACTCGGCTTTCATTTATACAGACTCTATACACTCAGCTTTCATTTATACAGACTCTATACATTCAGCTCTCATTTATACAGACTCAATACACTCGGCTTTCATTTATACAGACTCTATACACTCAGCTCTCATTTATACAGACTCTATACACTCGGCTCTCATTTATACAGACTCTATACACTCAGCTTTCATTTATACAGACTCTATACATTCGGCTCTCATTTATACAGACTCTATACACTCGGCTTTCATTTATACAGATTCTATACACTCTGCTTTCATTTTACAGACTCTATACACTCGGCTCTCAATTATACAGACTCTATACACTCGGCTCTGATTTATACAGACTCTATACACTCGGCTCTCATTTATACAGACTCTATACACTCGGCTCTCATTTATACAGACTCTATACACTCGGCTTTCATTTATACAGACTCTATACATTCGGCTTTCATTTATACAGACTCTATACATTCGGCTTTCATTTATACAGACTCTATACATTCGGCTTTCATTTATACAGACTCTATACATTCGGCTTTCATTTATACAGACTCTATACACTGGGCTTTCATTTATACAAACTCTATACACTGGGCTTTCATTTATACAGACTCTATACACTTGACTTTCATTTATACAAACTCTATACACTGGGCTTTCATTTATACATACTCTATACACTCTGCTTTTATTTGACCCTTAAAACTGTTTTAGACTCCTGGAAATAGAATTCTAACTTTCAGGAAGAAGCAACTATAATTGTAGGGATTGACTGTTGAGATTTTTTAAGTAAGCCAATGTTGAGATTGAAGTAAGTGAATTTTACCCCTGAAATTCAAGTGTCGAATGGGAGACCTGATACATTTTGTAGATAAGGTAGAATTCAAGAGATTTCAGTCACATACTATATATTACAGAATTATATTTTATCTTCTTTTTCACTAGAATAGTTAACATTTTATACCACTTACAGGAGCAAAAAGTCCTCCTAAAATCTGTAGGACAAGATATACTGGATAGCCTTCTAGTCTGGAATTAAAAAAGATGAATATAAATACACTATGTTTAAAAAAAATCAAATCAGTATTTCAGGAATTATCCAGAAATAATCAACCACTCAGATTACAGTATTTTAATTAATTATGATTATCAACATTTTTGCAAGGCCTTTTAACAATAAACACACTAACCAAGATTAATAACACATAAATCAATATTGCAAGATGGTGTTATCCAGAAATCATTAACAAATCAAAATGCGAAATTCTTATTGATTCTCATTATTAGATTTTGTCATATATCACACTTAGCCAAAGTTATTTAATAAATGCATATATGTAAGTCTTTTTTATAGAACTTTTCACATTGTGTGAAGGAATTTTGCTAAAATATTAAGCTGGTCATTAATAAGATTTTTACTTCATATATCAGGTATTAAAATCAAGTAAACATACTTGTAAGAAAGATATAAATAATCTTAAAAAAAGGCTATGTAACTAACGTGTTCTGATGAGCTCTTTGTACACAATTAAATCTATCCTCATGGTCACTGTACATTCTTGGATACTAGAAGTAAAAGGATATAACCATTAGTAAATTAATAATATTAACCAAAATATCAATGCAGGGCTAAATCAATGGGAACTTATGAATGATGATCACCTGAATTCTGTAAGATGCTTGTCACATCAGAGACACCTGATGTCTGTAAGATACTTGTCACACCAGAGACACCTGAATTCTGTGAGATGCTTGTCACATCAGAGACACCTGAATTCTGTGAGATGCTTGTCACATCAGAGACACCTGAATTCTGTAAGATACTTGTCACACCAGAGACACCTGAATTCTGTGAGATGTTTGTCACACCAGAGACACCTGAATTCTGTGAGATACTTGTCACACCAGAGACACCTGAATTCTGTGAGATACTTGTCACACCAGAGACACCTGAATTCTGTGAGATGCTTGTCACATCAGAGACACCTGAATTCTGTGAGATGCTTGTCACATCAGAGACACCTGAATTCTGTAAGATACTTGTCACACCAGAGACACCTGAATTCTGTGAGATGTTTGTCACACCAGAGACACCTGAATTCTGTAAGATACTTGTCACACCAGACACACCTGAATTCTGTAAGATACTTGTCACACCAGAGACACCTGAATTCTGTAAGATGCTTGTCACATCAGAGACACCTAAATTCTGTAAGATACTTGTCACACCAGAGACACCTGAATTCTGTAAGATACTTGTCACATCAGAGACACCTGAATTCTGTAAGATACTTGTTATACCAGAGACACCTGAATTCTGTGAGATGCTTGTCACATCAGATACACCTGAATTCTGTAAGATGCTTGTCACACCAGAGACACCTAAATTCTGTAAGAAACTTGTCACACCAGAGACACCTGAATTCTGTAAGATACTTGTCACATCAGAGACACCTGAATTCTGTGAGATGCTTGTCACATCAGAGACACCTGAATTCTGTAAGATAATTGTCACACCAGAGACACCTGAATTCTGTAAGATACTTGTCACACCAGAGACACCTGAATTCTGTAAGATACTTGTCACATCAGAGACACCTGAATCCTGTAAGATACTTGTCACACCAGAGACACCTGAATTCTGTAAGATACTTGTCACACCAGAGACACCTGAATTCTGTAAGATGCTTGTCACACCAGAGACACCTGAATTCTGTGAGATGCTTGTCACATCAGAGACACCTGAATTCTGTGAGATACTTGTCACACCAGAGACACCTGAATTCTGTGAGATGCTTGTCACACCAGAGACACCTAAATTCTGTAAGATACTTGTCACACCAGAGACACCTAAATTCTGTGAGATACTTGTCACATCAGAGACACCTGAATTCTGTGAGATGCTTGTCACATCAGAGACACCTGAATTCTGTAAGATGCTTGTCACACTTGGGATGTCAATCCCAATACTTAGAAGGGACTCTTAATAGACAATAAGGATAATATTTGGTCTAAAAAATAAATAATAAAAACTTTCAGTTTCTTCAAGTATTTTTATCAAACTTATCTTTGCTTGTATTTTGAATTACTTACTCCACTGTATTTTCAGGTTTTTTAATTTCATTGCATTAAGAGACAAGAATGTATTCTTCTTTGATTGTATTGTGTTTCACATTGTTGCTGAAAATTTCTCGTGGTGGTTTTTAATTAATATGTCTACAAGCACCACTGTCTTTTCCAACACAAATGATGTAATTCTATAAAAATTAAATTAACAAGTAGTTGTGCATTTCTACAGCAATGTTATTTATTAATCACAATTATTGTATTTTTGTCATCTCGCAAACTTTATGTCTTAGGGTAAAATATTAAATATCATAAACTTAACCTTAGTCAGTAAAGCAAGGAATAGCGCTCAAAGTGACCTACCCGGTACTTTATTTTAACTGCTCAGAAGATACAACAATCAATGTATGCATGCATACACAGTTTTAAGGCACTGTATGTAGAGTACCAATTCAGCAAAACAACAAATTCTAAGACTTAACATTTTACCTAGGTCAATGAAGAACAAAATTTTGATCACATTGTCAACAACTATACAGAACATTTTTAATGTTTGCAAACTTTACACAAACCTTTATGCCTCTGCAATGTACAGAACCAACAAAAACATTTCTGGATTCTACCTATTCAGTGAAGCCTGAAATCTGGGTCATAGTGACATATATTTAACCTAGTTGCATTAAACATTCACAGATGTATATACAAATAAAGGCTTAGTAACAATGTAAAAGCATCAAAGAAATACAAAATATTTAAAATCTCATCATTTATCCTAAATGGATGCACCAATGGATTAAAAAACAGACTGAAGAATGATCAAACCTTGTATTCCTCATAAAGATTGTTTAGCAATATGATTTATCACAAAGTAATTTTCACAAATATCAAGTTTTTCCCTAAATCCCTACTTAGATCATTTTATTATTAAATTATTATTAATCTTTATTTTATTTATTTATTTAGTTTAAACAGTATTTTATTGAATTAAATATCATAACATTACATTGAAACAATATATATAATAAGCAAAAGGATTCGGAAACAATGGACTTACATAGTCCATTCTATAAATCTGTCTCCCACAATTTGAAAAATACATTTGTAGACCGACATAACACTTATATACAACTGTACACATAACACACAAAAATAGCACTTGCATATGTTACTTTACATTATATATTAAGAATTGTAATTAAATAAATAAGAAGAAATATGTTCAGGAAAACTAAGAAAGTAATCTTGACTGATATAAGCGTTGTAAAGGTGAAGTAATAATGGGCAATAAAATGCAAGTGTACTTTTACAAGAAAGAAAATATACAGGAAAAGGAACAAAACAATGGTAAATAGTTAAATAACCAAAAAAGGAAAAAAGAATAAATAATATGTAACCAACACCAAAAAATGACATGGACAAAACTTGAGTTGTTTTAACCACCACCTAACATACTTAATTGATCATATCTATGTACATATGTTACGTTAAACTTATTATTTTGATACAAATGTACCCAGAAGTAAAACGTGAACTATTCATATCAAGGTGAAAAGGTTTATAAGAGGCCTATTTTAAATAAAGGTTAACACTAAATGAGTTAACCATAAAAAAGATTGTCCACAGGAGGCGCCTTAGAAAACGCCTTAAATTACAAGTCATATTTCACCAAACATCAAATACTAATTTGAATCAGCTAACGTTGTTTATTTATTTCTTATTTTTTGTTTGTGTGTTTTTCTAATGTTTTCTTTCTTATATAAATCAAAAATATTAATATTTAATTTTTCTGTATCCAGAACACCTGGAAGTCATATTCTGATGTAACTCAAGTTAATATTTAACACTACAGAGACTTGGCGTTAATAGATCTACATAAACTTCTGTAAAGACCTGGTTTTGTTTTATAAGCATTACAATACCCTGCAAACTAATTTTCCAATAAAATCTTACAGAAAGGCTTTATAATAATCATCAGTCACGATGTGTGGCAATAGTTTACATTGAAAATAAAAAATTGTGGGGGTAGAAAAATGGACTGGGTGTGTACATGATCCACTAACTTACTGGCACTTCATATTTCTTTCTTGCTTCCCCAACTTTAAATCCTTGCCACATAGTCATAAAAATAGAAGCAATGGTAACAAATACAACATAACCAAAGTCTGGAGACACAGTAAAAACCTCCATCTTCAAGCAGTATAAAATGCTAAGTACGTAAGCTCCAAAAATTAATTAGTTCTATTTTTTGGCCTTAATGCTACATTGAAAAGGGTCAAGGTCACTTACGGGGACACTGTGCTCATTTCTCGCAAATCTTGTGTTCATATCCAGCCAGTTAAGAAGAAACCAAGTACTACTTATAACCAAAACTACATATCCAAAATCGGAAGGGATATAAATATCCATTGTGGCTTAAAATTCAACTAAAAACCTGAAACATTTTCCCTAAAATCCTTGCACGGAAGTAATAAATTACGTTTATTGGTTAAAAATGAAAAACGATTTGACGTAAAATAAATTTTCACAGATACTGGCAATGAATAGAAAAATAAGTAAGATTACGAAGAAGTGTGGGTTTTGATTTCTGTTGACGTATTTTTTAAAAGAAAATCTGAACGTTACGTTGTTACTATGCATTAAAATGAATCGGCCAAAATTTATTCTTCTTCGAATCCCTACTTTTATTAGCGATTCGGAAATTGGGAGCCCTTCTAGAATCCGTTTTTGCGTTATTGTTTAAAAGTGGGTTCCGGTGCAAAATTAGTAAGCGGCAATTTTGGATAAAGAAACTGTTGTTTTCAACTTCTGACGGTCAAAAATGGCAGACAGTTCTCCAAAATGGAAAAAGCCGTCTGATATAATGAAAATTCATCGAAAGAAAAAACGTCAATCACTAAAAACTCCACAAAATAATGAAAAAATAGCAAATGTTTTTCAAGACTGCACTAGCACTATTGTTAATGGTAATTCTTCAAAAAGGAGGAACCCGTTTTCTCAGTGTTCTAAAACAGATTCGCCATTCAAACGTCAAAGAATATCAAATATTGGAAATCAGGTTGATAATGAAGACAAAGATTCCAATCCATTTTTTAATATTTTGGAGTCAATTGAAAAGGTGGGCCAATATTCTGCAAATGGACAACTGGGGCTTGTTTTACAGTTGTTTTATAATTAAAAAACCTGAACTTTTTCCAAACTAAAATTTAACGTAAATTTAATTTATATTACAGCAACCTTTGATTTGGTGTATAGTACTAGAAAATCAGACTATACAAAAAAAAAATGGATATTAGATCCAACTAATACTAGTATTTAATATATAAATATGTAAATGTTTACCAAAACATATGTTTGGCATATTTACCAAAAGACTGCTATGAAACATAAAGTAATATACACCACCATCTGTCCTAGTAAACAAGAATTCTAGTCACTTCGGCACCAAGTCATTTCAGCACCAGCAATAGATCATTCGAAAAATTAGCTAAGACCACAGGAGCTCAGAATTAACAAATAATAATTACAATAACCATATTTAGTTTATGTTGTTCTACTGTTTTACTGTTGTTTCCATGTTCATCAAAGCTTGATCCACACACTTCAAAAGAAATTCTTATCAAACTTCTTAATACCTGTGCCAACATAATTAAAGTAGTTACACGCTTGCTGCTGCCTTTGAAACCAGAATTCAATGGAGGTTGTATTATGATTCTACACAGTCTAGTGATCTGTGACATATTTAACTGTAAAACTTACATTTTGTAATTAAACTTACAAAATTTTATTTATTTTTAAAATATTAATTATGTACAAAAACATGAAAACCTTAAATAATTTTTTTGAAACAAATCATAAATATTTTTTCTGGTGCCAAGTTTAATCTTTTTTTTTTTTTTTTTTTTTTTTTTTTTTTTGGTGCCAAATTTAATTGTAGAACGTTGGCACCGAATTGACTTTAAAGCAGTGCCGAAATGACTTTTTACAGTGGTGCCGAAATGACTTGATACCGTAGACAAATAAATTCTGATTAAAAGAAATCTGCTACAACAGAATGCTGGGAAGATTTTTTATTTTATATCTTTCTTACTCATTGATGATCCATTGTCTTTCATTTGGATATTGTATGTATAAGTACCTGTTCATGTATA
Source organism: Tegillarca granosa (assembly GCA_029721355.1). Lineage (NCBI taxonomy): Eukaryota > Metazoa > Mollusca > Bivalvia > Arcoida > Arcidae > Tegillarca > Tegillarca granosa. The sequence goes on along the minus strand of CM056596.1, from coordinate 3,579,208 downwards.
TGATGATTTCTTTAAAGTCATAACCCATCCTCTTCTACAAAAAAAAGAAAAAAGAAAGAAAGAAAGAAAAGAAAAAATTCTTTTTAATGAACTTTTATTTTCAAATATTTACATGTATATCTGGTACTGGTTTGTTAAACAGGAATTAAATTTGCTAGTATTTGGATGTTGTTTGGTTAGATACTTATGTAACAGACCCTAACATACTTTATGCCTGGTGAATATGTATAGGGTCAGAACAGTTTCTATAGCAAAAATCTGGGATTTTCCCATAACTAGGGTGTTAGATTCAGAGGAAACTCAGGCTAGGGAAAGGGAAAAATGCAGCTCCAAAAATGGGATTTGTTCCAGTGACCTTCCCAACAACAGCAGGAGGCTTTAGAGACTGAGCTTCACAGCCACCTGTCAAACCCAAACTGCCACATTCCTCCCTTGTTATTTCATCAGTTATCTTGAATCAATACCACCAGTTTTTCCCTAGGACAAACCAGTTTAGGGCTTCGATTATTCACTCGTCCTGATGAGTAGATTTTGTATTTGGACAAGTGATGTTGCCCACATCAGTCATCACAGGGCAGGACTAAATTTTTTAAATAATGACATAAATGTTTGAATTAAACATGCTCAACATGGAAATGAAAACTGGGAAATCACACAAATACATTTAGTGAACTGACTGGAAAAAAATTTCCTTAAAATAGCAAATAACAAACCAAGTGTCACTTTACCTTATTTATTTGCACAATCTCTGATGAAATTTGGAAAGACAATACATGTATTGGAAAGAAAAATCGTTTTTTCACAAGGATCAACCAAACATATAGCATACAATTGACATGGAATATTAAATCTGCCAAAATAGTTGTAATAGTTCAGTCAGAATATGTCATATATTTACAAGTCAAAAAATATGATTAAATAATTTTTCGACTATACAGGGTTAAATGTCTAAGTGCCTAGTGGATTGTGGATTTTCTTTCCAGCAAAGTGTTAAGTGATGTAAACAAAATTCTATCTGAGCCCTATCAGTTGGTTAGCCACTTCCAAGCCCCCAAATGTAACATGAAACGGAAATTATAAAGACTAAAACTGGACTCAAAACCTAGGACCTTCTCAATACTATTAGGACACTCTATGGAATAAGCTAACTTGTCACTATCAAGCCCAGTCATGCCTTTCAACACTCAGGCCTTTGATATAACTTATAAAATGAACATTTAACTAATAAACTTCTAGAGTGTAAAGTTTTCTATTTCATTTCCTATTTGTTCTGTTACATGTAGTTTATTTGTGAGATCATTTATTCATTATTAAAAACTATATATTTTTATGATTAAATTTGGCTTCATTTTCTAACTTGCCTGCACAAAGTGTATAAGACCCCTTTGGTCTGCATAAGTGTCTAATTTTTAGTAAAGGAGAAACCATTATAAAATGATGCACCCACACAGGCAAGTTATCCACATTATTTTTCCTTCCTTATGGGGCTTTAAAAGTATATGTATTACATGTATTATATTTTTTTAATTGTAGAAAAATGGAATGAGTACCAGCCAATCAGAAATGAGGGTGGACACACCTAGACCAAAATTTTCAATGGATGATGAGGATAGTAAATCACATTTTGATTTTATTGAACGCTTTGTTAGTGCTAGCAAGAAAGTCAAGGTACACATATTTAAATGTTTTTTGTCAATGTGGTCAAATTCATTGATCAAAAAAAAAAAACAAAAAAAAAAAAAAAACTTAAGTCTTTGATTTTAATGCATTTACTTTTTACCCATATGAATATGTAGTTTTATAATTTTTTATATTTAAATTTTCAATACAACTTTATATAGTATACATTCGTTGCATAACATTAGATGTTTTAACATAAAATTGAATTATACCTTGATAAGTTTTATTTAAAATACATAATGGATGTTTTGCAATAAAAAAATATCCATCCCTGTTTGGTATATCAATTATGCTGTAAGGTAAACAAGTTAGAGATTTTTAACTAAAAATAATTTTTACTTTTTTTTCATTAAATTGCTTTGAATTTGGCACACCATTATAAAATATATTTCTTAACAGGTTTAAGCATGTATTTTATAATATTTTATGACTCTGTCTTTTTGGGGTTAAAAAGTGCAAATTTTTAGAAAATGTATTTATGTCTCTATTATTATTAAGATTGTGGAATTTGATTTTTGACACATCAATTCATTCAACATACTTCTTTATTAAATATGTAACAATTTTTGCAAAGTAATTTATATATTTTATTGAACCTTTAGTAAAGAAAAAGTGCATATTTTGAGAAAATACATTTACAGCCTTGTCATATATATTATTGAATTGAACTTTATTCAACATTTTTGTGAGTTATTTGTAATATTACTAACCATTTTGAAATATATTTAATTGTTCATTCATTTTTGGGTAGAAAAGTGCAGATTTTGAAAAAATAAAATTCAACTTTTATTTGAGGTTTGGCATTGAAATTCATGATGGAATACCATTCAACATTATTCTGAAATATACATACCAAGTTTCTCAGTATACTTTATTACTTACCGATTTCGAGAAACCAATAGTAACAGAGAGGATCTTCAGCCTGTTGGTATTTCTGGTATTTGATAGTTACCCACAGCCAGTGTTTAATTATGTTACATCATTAGAGCACCAATATAAATTGAATTTGTTTCTGATTAAAAAAATTCTAAGTAAGATTTTAATGAAAAATTAATAAAATTGAAAATTATTCAGACATAAAAATAAAACTTAAGTATTAAAAACATATTTTCAATGAAATACAAATCCTCAGGAACTTTGTCTACCAAATAAATGGTAACCTATGAAAATAAAAGTTATCAAAGCATGAATATGGTTTCATGAAACTCTTGTTGACTAGACCATGTAAATAGTTATTCGATTCATGGAATGGTTAGACCATTATCCCATGACATATTGGGTTTGTAAATAAGATTTGTAGTAATTTATCATTGATCGTGCACCTCTGACTGATCCTATCAACAACTGTCTCTGTTTAATAATATTTGTCTGTGTTGATCTATTCTGATACATGTGAAATTAAGTATAAATGAAGCATGTACAAAAAGACAAATTTAGATTGCATAAAAAATTGTTACAGTATAAATGTTTGTAAATGTAAATACTTTATTTCTGCTCTAATATTCAATTCATATTTCTACCAGGCTGTAATATATTACAAAATAAAGTGTCTCAGGACATCTTGACATTTCTGAATTAGTGTGTAGATTCCTCAGGCATGTAGAACTACCTGTGGTGATATAGATTTACATTTTCTTTGGGAGGCATGTTTTAAAAAGATAATTTTCATTAACAGGAAAAAGAGAAACTGCCCGCTCCTATAGTTACAACTAAGGCAAAGAAAGAAGTAGGCAAACAGCAAATTCCCGTAGACTGGAGTTTAAAGATTAAATTTAGAGTGGTTTCCCAGAATGCACTTGGTTGGTGTTCACAACTTAAAACAGCAGATGAAGCTAAAGGTGTAACTCAATTTGTGAAGGGCACATCAAGACAAACAGTAAGATTACATAACATCAGATTTATCTCCCTTGTACAACACATGAAGACAAACAGTAAGAAAACATAACATCAGGTTTATCTCCCTTGTACAACACATCAAGACAAACAGTAAGATTACATAACATCAGGTTTATCTCCCTTGTATAACACATCAAGACAAACAGTAAGATAACATAACATCAGGTTTATCTCCCTTGTACAACACATCAAGACAAACAGTAAGATTACATAACATCAGGTTTATCTCCCTTGTACTTCATCAAGACAAACAGTAAGATTACATAACATCAGGTTTATCTCCCTTGTACAACACATCAAGACAAACAGTTAGATTACATAACATCAGGTTTATCTCCCTTGAACAACACATCAAGACAAACAGTAAGATTACATAACATCAGGTTTATCTCCCTTGTACAACACATCAAGACAAACATTAAGATTACATAACAACAGGTTTATCTCCCTTGTACAACACATCAAGACAAACAGTAAGATTACATAACATCAGTTTATCTCCCTTGTACAACGCATCTAGACAAACAGTAAGATAACATAACATCTGGTTTATCTCCCTTGTACAACACATCAAGACAAACAGTAAGATTACATAACATCAGGTTTATCTCCCTTGTACAACACATCAAGACAAACAGTAAGATTACATAACATCAGGTTTATCTCCCTTGTACAACACATCAAGACAAACAGTAAGATTACATAACATCAGGTTTATCTCCCTTGTACAACACATCAAGACAAACAGTCAGATTACATAATATCAGGTTTATCTCCCTTGTACAACACATCAAGACAAACAGTAAGATTACATAACATCAGGTTTATCTCCCTTGTACAACACATCAAGACAAACAGTAAGATAAAATAACATCAGGTTTATCTTCCTTGTGCAACATAACATCAGGGTTATTTCTCTTGTACAAAGTCCAATAAACATCTTATACATCTGTATCAGTATAGTTGGGTTGTAAGTTTTAGATGGGTAGAATTTTAAATGTTAATTTATTGATTGGACTAGACATACAGAATGGATTTGTTGTTTTTTGTTACAGCTTTTTCATGGCTGTAATTGTGATGTTAGAAATATGCATGTTTCTGCTCTTCTTTGGTCTACATAATGTGGAATGCTGAATGTCGCAAAATGTCAATATTGCATTATTGTATTGATGGATATTCATTGGTTTCGATTTCATTTTATAATGCAAAACGTAATTTTGCAGCAACCTGGTCTAATTTAATTTAATTGCAATTTCTTCAAATTAATCAGTTCATTTATATTCCTTCTTTATTGGGGAGGTCAAAGAATTATAGGATTAAACCAGAATTATAAAGCAGAGTTAGCCTTAAAAGCATTGCCAATGTCACTTAATTTGATTTTTATAAAAGTTTGGCAACAAACTTTTGCTTCTAACCATAATTTTGGCAACAAAGAACTTAGTGTCAATCTAAGTAAGAGGATTGTGGCATCAAAAATAGACACTGGTAACAAAGATTTGCTTCTGTCAATATTTCTAGCTAGAAAATATTTGGTTCCAGAGCTAACCCTGTAAAATTGAATTTTTCTGAATAAAATGGCTTGAAAAGAGATTAAAAAAAACAAAAACAAAAACAAAACCTAATGGCAATACCAGTACATAGGTGACTGTGATGCAATATCCTATCATAAAACAGAAAATACTACAAGATTGTTTATTGCTGAAGAAGGTCTGAATTGCATATTACTAGTGAACTTGTCCTTTATTGTATTACATGTAATATCCCATAAGGTAAATTAAATATATTTTTTAAATAATGCACCATATAAGGTTTTCAATGTTGTTTAACCTGTTCTCTCAATAAAGTAATATTTTGATGACAAACACATGATGTTATTGGCTTTTTCAGGAAATTACACATGATATATCGGAGGATAAGAAATCAACATTCCAGAGTTGTTGTATGTACTGGATCTATCCTAACTTACCATGGTTAAGGCTCTTTCCTCGTATTGTACCAGACAGCAAGATTAGGTAGTCTACGCAATAATAAACATTTCTTCGTTTACTTAGTGTGATTTAAAAAAAAAAATTTCATTGCAATGTCACTTCAGATTGCACCATAAAATGTAGATGATGTATGAAAATTAAATCTTTCAGCAAAAGGTAAGTATTAAAACAATATGAACATGATAGAAACCTTCATAAGGGTGAGGAGATCTTCATTTACAGTAAAGCCTGTTTATAGGGGCCACTGAAGGGAAGTAACAAAAAAGACCTTTAACACAGGTTCGTCTGATTATGAAACATTTTCTTGCCTCTTTATTTTGTGTAATTATCTTTTTTTTTTTTTTTTGAATATTTTATAAACCACGATTTCAACCTTGATAATATATATTTACATTAAGTTGCATATGATTTTAATAAAGTCTTTAAAGAACAAATGCTGAAATCTGTGCATTGTGAAAAAAATAGCTACACACTTTTCTGTTAATTATATACAAATACAAATAATGGTAATGATTTTAATTTTTATTTTAGTGTTCCTAGTGCAGGTTTGTTACAGGAAGACATTCAGTCAGCATTACAGAATGACTGGTCAGTTTATAGCAGTGTATAGTACATATTGGTCATTTAACATGTATTTTGTTGTTAAAAATTATAATAAAGAATGTGAATACAAACACAATAGAGTGGAGAGATGAGTTTATCACGTTTTTTAGTTATATGATCTTTTGTTTAATTTAATTAATTTATTAGCAAAAGATTAAAAAATAGAACATTCAGTAAAAGGAAATGATTATAAGGCATTCTTTTGCCAAAACTAGCACAAGGAATTTCCTGTTTTTTAACCTGATTGAAATATTCTTAAATATATTAATGTTTGCATTTAAAAACCATACATTTCTACTATATATAACAAACCCAAAACTAAAGTGCATATCTCTCTGTGTTATACATTACATTTTATTTCATTCTTAAGAAAGAGTAGCACTGTGGTCAGTGATCAGGATTCTGTAGATAACTAATGTAAATAAACTAATTCAATAGTTATGTGCAATGACATAGAACAACTATCATCAAATCCTCTACATGACCTGTTGATCCTCTATGTGACCCATTGATCCTTTACATGACCTATTGATCCTGTTGATCCCCTGTATGTCCTGATGATCCTCTATGTGTCCTGTTGATCCTCTATGTGACACGTGATCCTCTATGTGACCAATTGATCCTTTACATGACCAGTTGATCCTTTACATGACCTGTTAATCCTTTACATGACCTATTGATCCTGTCGATCCTCTGTGTCCTGTTGATCCTCTATGTGACCCATTGATCCTCTATGTGACCAGTTGATCCTTTACAAGACCTGTTGATCCTTTTCATGACCTATTGATCATGTTGATCCTCTGTGTGTCCTGTTGATCCTCTATGTCACCCGTTGATCCTCTATGTGACCTGTTGATCTTTTACATGACCTGTTGATCCTTACATGACCTGTTGATCCTCTATGTCACCCATTGATACTTTACATGACCTGTTGATCTTTTACATGCCCCGTTGATCCTCTATGTCACCTGTTGATACTTTACATGACCTATTGATCCTGTTGATTTTCTATGGCACCTGTTGATCCTCTATGTGACCAGTTGATCCTTTACCTGACCTGTTGATCCTTTACATTCCCCGTTGATCCTCTATGTCACCCATTGATACTTTACATGACCTATTGATCCTGTTGATTTTCTATGTCACCCGTTGATCCTCTATGTGACCAGTTGATCCTTAACATGACCTGTTGATCCTTTACATGATCCATTGATCCTGTTGATCCTCTATGTGTCCTGTTGATTTTCTATGTCACCGGTGATCCTGTACATGACCTTTTGATCCTGTACATGACATAGTTGATCCTCTACCTGACCTGTACATGACCTGTTGATCCTGTACAAGAGCTGTCGATCCTTTGCATGACCTATTGATGTTACATGCCGAATAGTGTTCCTCTAATGAAAACTGTATAGGAAATCATAAAATTTTTACAAACAGTTAACCTAAGGTAGAATAGCTTGCACTTATCTTGAAAATGATCTGTGAATATACTTGTATAATTTTAAAATACCAATAACAGTAAGCAGGTAAATTTTTCTTCCACTCAAACAAAATCTATAAAATTTGATTTATGTACAGATTTGTGAAAAATCTTATTCGGCCTCTTGTTTTCTTTGGTTAATTTATTGAAATTTTATTTACAGGTTGGATAGTTTTACATCAACTTTTCATCAACTAAGAGCTCAGCAATGTCCATATTTCTATGTGTGTACTCATCAGTTTACAGTATTATTCCGCTGTGCAGGGATATCTGGTCAGCCTTATATCAATGCATTCTTAACACCAACAACAAGAGGCTTCAGAGAAGCTCTCAAACAAGAAGGTATAGACATAATATAATTTTATCATTGATATAAATTTGGATACAACATGAATACATGCCTCTATCACACATGATCTGCAAAAAAAGCACTTATGGTGAATATATACTTTATCACATGCATTACAACAGGTGTATTTATAATTATAAAAACCTAGGGAAATCAATGTAAAGGTTAATTTTTAGACTGTTACTCCTACAAAATGTCAAGAACTTTAAAGAAGGTAGAAAAATCACTGATGTCAACATCAATCTAAAGCTACCAAATGTGAATTGCGTTTGTGTACTGGGTTGTTTCAGCATTGAAATATGTTAATTCTAATAAGAAGATCATGCTCAAATAATAATCATGTAATAGAGCAGGCATAAAATTTGACAACAATTGATTTCATAAGCAATTAACTGCACTTAGTACTTTTAACCAGTAACACACTAATAATGGGACTTGTAAAGATTTATTTGGATTAAGAGTAATCGTCTTTTTTCAAAATCAGATTTATAGTATTTTGTTTTTCTTTTTTCTCTACTTCCGATTGTCACTAATATATTGTACTTCAGATAATGTCATTTTCAGAATCAAGTTTATTTCTAAGACAAATAACTTTTTGGATTACCTGTAATCTGTCCTAGCAAAACATGCCAAATTGATAAAAAAAAAAAATTAATACTTTATTGCAGTTTTATAACTATTGAGTTACACAATTTTATTGAGGAATGCTTGTGTCATAATACTTGTTACTTTTAAAAACTATTTTTTGTTCTTTTTTATTATTGTAGGTATTTCATTCACTATGCCTGTGTTAGAAAAAAGAAAAAAAGGAGAAGATGCTGAAGAGATACCAGCCAACATGGATGATAGTTTAGGGAATACCCAGTCAGAGTGTGTAGAATTTATTATCTGTTCTCATCCATTGTGTCACACAAGAGGAACATCTCAAATCTTTTTGCTGTTATTTAGCATCTTTTCTCATCCATTGTGTCACACAAGAGGAACGTCTCAACTCCTTTTGCTGTTATTTTAGCATCTGTTCTTGTCTATTGTGTCACACAGGAGGAACATCTCAACTCTTTTTGCTGTAATTTTAGCATCTGTTCTTGTCCATTGTGTCACACAAGAGGAACGTCTCAACTCTTTTTGCTGTTATTTTAGCATCTGTTCTTGTCCATTGTGTCACACAAGAGGAACGTCTCAACTCTTTTTGCTGTTATTTTAGCATCTGTTCTTGTCCATTGTGTCACACAAGAGGAACATCTCAACTCCTTTTGCTGTTATTTTAGCATCTGTTCTTGTCCATTGTGTCACACAGGAGGAACATCTCAACTCTTTTTGCTGTTATTTTAGCATCTGTTCTTGTCCATTGTGTCACACAGGAGGAACATCTCAACTCTTTTTGCTGTTATTTTAGCATCTGTTCTTGTCCATTGTGTCACACAAGGGGAACATCTCAACTCTTTTTGCTGTTATTTTAGCATCTGTTCTTGTCCATTGAGTCACACAAGAGGAACGTCTCAACTCTTTTTGCTGTTATTTTAGCATCTGTTCTTGTCTATTGTGTCACACAAGAGGAACATCTCAACTCCTTTTGCTGTTATTTTAGCATCTTTTCTCATCCATTGTGTCACACAAGAGGAACGTCTCAACTCTTTTGCTGTTATTTTAGCATCTGTTCTTGTCTATTGTGTCACACAAGAGGAACGTCTCAACTCTTTTTGCTGTTATTTTAGCATCTGTTCTTGTCCATTGTGTCACACAAGAGGAACGTCTCAACTCTTTTTGCTGTTATTTTAGCATCTGTTCTTGTCTATTGTGTCACACAAGAGGAACGTCTCAACTCTTTTTGCTGTTATTTTAGCATCTGTTCTTGTCTATTGTGTCACACAAGAGGAACATCTCAACTCCTTTTGCTGTTATTTTAGCATCTTTTCTCATCCATTGTGTCACACAAGAGGAACGTCTCAACTCTTTTGCTGTTATTTTAGCATCTGTTCTTGTCTATTGTGTCACACAAGAGGAACGTCTCAACTCTTTTTGCTGTTATTTTAGCATCTGTTCTTGTCCATTGTGTCACACAAGAGGAACGTCTCAACTCTTTTTGCTGTTATTTTAGCATCTGTTCTTGTCCATTGTGTCACACAAGAGGAACGTCTCAACTCTTTTTGCTGTTATTTTAGCATCTGTTCTTGTCCATTGTGTCACACAAGAGGAACGTCTCAACTCTTTTTGCTGTTATTTTAGCATCTGTTCTTGTCCATTGTGTCACACAAGAGGAACGTCTCAACTCTTTTTGCTGTTATTTTAGCATCTGTTCTTGTCCATTGTGTCACACAAGAGGAACGTCTCAACTCTTTTTGCTGTTATTTTAGCATCTGTTCTTGTCTATTGTGTCACACAAGAGGAACATCTCAACTCCTTTTGCTGTTATTTTAGCATCTTTTCTCATCCAATGTGTCACACAAGAGGAACATCTCAACTCCTTTTGCTGTTATTTTAGCATCTTTTCTCATCCATTGTGTCACACAAGAGGAACGTCTCAACTCTTTTGTTGTTATTTTAGCATCTGTTCTTGTCCATTGTGTCACACAAGAGGAACATCTCAACTCCTTTTGCTGTTATTTTAGCATCTGTTCTTGTCCATTGTGTCACACAAGAGGAACATCTCAACTCTTTTTGCTGTTATTTTAGCATCTGTTCTTGTCCATTGTGTCACACAAGAGGAACATCTCAACTCTTTTTGCTGTTATTTTAGCATCTGTTCTTGTCCATTGTGTCACACAAGAGGAACATCTCAACTCTTTTTGCTGTTATTTTAGCATCTGTTCTTGTCCATTGTGTCACACAAGAGGAACGTCTCAAATCTTTTTGCTGTTATTTTAGCATCTGGTCTTGTCCATTTTGTCACACAAGAGGAACATCTCAACTCCTTTTGCTGTTATTTTAGCATCTTTTCTCATCCATTGTGTCACACAAGAGGAACGTCTCAACTCTTTTTGCTGTTATTTTAGCATCTGTTCTTGTCCATTGTGTCACACAAGAGGAACGTCTCAACTCTTTTTGCTGTTATTTTAGCATCTGTTCTTGTCCATTGTGTCACACAAGAGGAACATCTCAACTCTTTTTGCTGTTATTTTAGCATCTGTTCTTGTCCATTGTGTCACACAAGAGGAACATCTCAAATCTTTTTCCTATTATTTAAGCCTTATTCTTACTTCTGGCCTTTTTATATTTAACAGTGATGCCATGTTGTCTATATTCTGATATGCTGGGACATTACTTAAGTATTGACATTATGTTGGTTTGTTTTCACATTTACATTTGTACCTCAGAAATTTAGGAACAGAAATTGCAAAGAAATTTTTCAAGTATTGATTTTTGTGTATGTATTAGTTAGTAGTTTAGTATCTTCCATATAAGGCCAGAAATTGAAACCAAATCTAAAGTGAAGATAGTAATAAAGTGTTTCTGGTATAGATTTATTTTAAAACTTAAGTTCAAATTTATTAAAACCAATGCAAAATGTTTAAAAGTTTCTTTAGGATTGTTATTTGATAATTGATTTGTCTATCAGTAAAGAAACGTGGAAACAATAATTTTGACAAGCACAAAGACTATAAACTTCCACCAACTCAACATTTTCAGACCTTTTTATGACCACAAGAAGTAAATAGCATATCAAACTATAACTTCATTTTATATCTCACTGGGCTAGACACTGATCAGTTTATATAGTAAACTGTTTTGATGGTGATTACTCTGTGTGTGTGTGTGTGTGTGTGTGTGTGTGTGTGTGTGTGTGTGTGTGTGTGTATGTGTTTGTGTGAGTGTGTGTGTGTGTGTGTGTGTTGATAACATTTACTTATTAAATAGTTTTTTTACTTGTATAGGTCAGACACAAATGTTTCATCTAGTCAGACAGTGGATAATTTAAATGAGGAGGATGATGATGATGAGTTTATAGATACAGATGAAGGAGCTTCAGTTTGGCTGGAGAGCATTGGACTAGATAAGAAACAGTTTCCATCACTAGATCCAAACAAAGTCAAACGGTATCCTTTAAAAATTCTACTTTGAAGAATGATTTTGATGCATGAACAATTTGTTCATCACTTTAAGTTTGATATACATGTATGAGGAAATCATTCTATTCAAAGATCTGTTAATATTCGGTGATTTCTTGATGATCTAGATGTTTTGTGGTTGTATTATATTTTTTCTTGTTTTTTTTCAATTAAATATACAGATATTTAAGACAAATTTATGTAAATTACGATCAGACCTTTTTTTTTTTTACTCTACACACAGTAGACGTAGAACTGTACAGTTTAGAAATCTGTCAGTGTCTTAGTCTATATTGTAGATATCAACTCAATCTACATTCTGTAATATACTGTCAGTACATATCCTGGTGATGGTTAATCCTTATTAAATATTTTAATTAGAAAATACCATGGTCTTCACCAGGAAAATTTTGAATGGTATCCTGATTTCAAGATTTAATAATAATAATAATAATAAAAATAATATAATTATAATAATAATATAAAAACATGTTTAGAATTTCTGTTTCCTTAATCATAAATCAGACAAAGAGAGGGATTCAAGGTTATAGACAACAGACCAGAGTCGTTAGTATTTGTTGAGGGCTGTGATGTTCAGGGACTTTTTAATTTTTTACTAAACTGCAGAAGTTGTGTGGCATCTAGTGGTCCTCAAGCAGGAGTACCACCCACAATTTTATCTCCAACAGCTTTCAAAGGAGCCACACTTAAATCTCACAGAGTAAGTAATAATAACAGTGTTCATTGTGTTAGTTAAGATTATAGTTAAAACCTCCTATACAAAGGTCAGTATAGTTAATTTTACACCAGTGACATTGGCAATAACATTGATTTAGTGTTAATCAACAGATGTTAATGTTTTGTAAGTTTGGGCAGATCCTAGTACATGTGTATATTAAATCCTCTTTGTCATTTTAATTGCCTCAGGTTTATGTTTTTTAGCTCAACTGAGCACAAAGTGCTCATGTGAGCTATTGGTATCAATAGAGGCAGACCCTCCGTCTTCCGTCCATCAACAATTGCTTCAAACGACTTCTTCTCAGAAACTTCTGGTCACATTTTGTTTAAACTTGGTCAAAAGCATCTATAGAACATTGCCTTTCAGATTTGTGTTTTTGGTTGCCATAGCTACCAAATGTGGGTCACAATGACCTACATAGTTAAAAACCTAAAAAAATCTTCTCCTCCAAAACCACTTCATTGAGATAAATTCTGATGTGATATTTGGCATCTACGGCATCTTATATACCAAGTTTGTGAATTTCAATAATTTTTGTGAAAAATTAGGTTACACGTTTTTGCATTTATTTTTTGTATATTGTAAATAGTACTTTTTTACAAAAATTACAGTAATAAATAAATTAAGGTGAACTCTTTTTCCAAACATTATTTTCTTATGTGAAGAAACTTATGTTTGACAATTTTTTGAAATTCTGTAAAATACAAGTCGCTTTTTCAGCCGTTTTCATTTTTAATTCTAGCAACCCAAGGGTCGAGGGTTCAAATCCCAGTGGGGCCACTTTTTTTTTTAATTTTTTTATTATTTTTTTTTATCTTCTGAATTTTTTGCCTTACAATGGTGCATGGAAGAGATTATATGAATTTTAATTTTTAGTGTAATTATTATTTTTGAAATACATGTGATACTGATATGTAGATTTAGCTAAAACCTTGATTTTTTTTTTTTTTTTTTTTTTTTTTTTTTTAAGTTTTATTTTACAAAATCATTGTTATGTGACATTATTTAAATAAATAAAAATAATATGCTGTTGAATCTTACAATTTTTTTTTAAAAATATTTTAGTTAATCTGTCAAATCTGTAGTCTTAAATTTGTATCTGAAAATTGCTCATGTGAGCTTTTGTTATGGATAGGAACTCTGCCATCCATCCATACATCCATCAAAAGACTTCTTCTCAGACACTTCTGGTCACATTTCATTCATATTGGTCAATAGCACCTTTAGACCATTGCCATTCTCATTTGTGTTTCTGGTTGCTTTGGCTACCAAAAGTAGGACACAGTGACCTGTATAGCTAAAAACCAAAAACAATAAAAATAATGTTATCTGAAACCACTTCTATTGAGGCAACATGTTATGACTTAACCAGGTATTATCAAGACATACCAGTTACATTTAAACTCAGGTGAGCAAATTAGGGCCATCATGGGCCTCTTGTTTTTTGTTACTCTTGTTTCCTCCATCATTAGAGGAATGACTACAACAATACAAGCAAAATAATAAAGCATAAAATACCATTAATCCAGCCTTTATTTATAATCCCCTGACTTTCATAGTAGGAAGAAAGGTGTGATGGGGATATTAAATTTGAAATGTGAAACTCTTGTGAATATTCCAAGTGTTTGGTAGAAGTTTACAAAACTTGGTGGAAAGTATAAACAGAGGTGTATATATTTTTAACCAGAGTCTGTTTGTCAGAAGTTAGAGTTATGGCCCTTCAGTGATTAAAGTAGAAATTCTGAACACTTGCTAATAAATGCTTTTGTCATTTAACTTTCAGATAAAACATTCTACAGTGAAGCAAACAGACAATGAAGGAATTATAAAACAAGTTAACATTTTAGAAGTGAATGGACCATGTTTACCTCATCATGTACATAACCTGACAGCCTTACTACAAACAACACAGAATCAAGACTTCTCTGTCACATTTAACACCTATGAACCATCAGTTCCATTTAATGCTTCAGTCAACTCTGGGAAATCCAACAAAGAACTATCAAATACAGTGAGAGTTCCTTTTAGAATGGACTCCCAGACTTTTGATCCTTTCTTCCACCACATACCAATAACAGACAGATTAACATGTATGAGAGAACTGTATTGTAGTGATGAAGGTTTTTCATGGACTACATGATACATAATTCCAATTTTGATTTGTGATAAAGTGCCAAGTAGTCAATATTTCTACCTTTAAATTCTGTTATGTGCCACAATCGCTGAAAATGGAAACCTTCATTGTAAATTCAGAAGTGTTGAAAATCTCTGGCTATATGCTGAAAAGCAATAACAAGGGCAAAGACCATTTGGGCTAGCCTGAAAAAGTGACTGGTATAAATTAACTTGAGATCTTGTTAAATGCATTGCATATTTTTGATTTAAAAATTTACCTTTTTGGATAATGTTTCTGAAGTCACAATAAAATTGATAACCGATCAGAGAAATTCCTCATGACCTTTATGATGGTTGATAAGATAGGTTTACCCAAACACATTACTACATGTATAAATAAATGTATTCATTGACACAGGTTCAAAACATATGAATTTGTTGTATCAAATTTGTATATTTTTATCTACCGGTATTTAAATTTTGTGTTTTAAACTCATCAGTTTAAAATTCTGTACAAATACATATATGTGAATATTATAATTTTCATTGTAAAATGCAATTTTAACCATTACAATATTAGTATATTTTTAAATTTTAAATTATTAAAACTATTTTTAAAGTTATTAATTGGTTCAACTGTGTTTTTTGTGATTTTCTGTGAAGTTCTTTAATAAATATATATATATATATAAATATATATATAGACTTCATCCGAAGTGGACTAGCATTATAAAATTGACCAGGCATGTTATTAAAAATTCTGAATAAAACTTCTCTGATATAAAAGTCATTTTCTGTGTACTATTTGGATGACTACTAAAATTCCAGTTACAGTAGAATTGATATTTCATAGAAATAATTTAATTTGGATTTTTTTTTTATATAATTTAATGACAATGAAAAGTTATATCAAATGAAAACATTTCCACAATTTTTGCAAATATATTTTTTATCTTCTTTGCAAAATAAATGTTTTTTCTGCTAAAATGTATAGTCATTTGGAATTGATTTTTATAGATCTTTAGAGAAACATAAGTGCCCAATATGCAAATTATCCCTCGCAGTAAGTACATACAAAGTAGCTTCTATCAAGTTTACAAAATCAATGGATACACCTATAAAACAGTGTTTTGTATACTAAATATAGAGGAGAGAAAAAGGAAGTACCTTCTGGTATTTTAATGACCTATGAATGGCATCTCGCAAATATTTCATGCAGTGATTCATACAACTTAATTCATCTTCCTGTGTAACAAGAACAGGATTTTAAAAAATACATAATTTAAAAAAACAACTTAATAAGAAATTTATTCAGGACAAATAAATTCTAGTAAAAAAAAATTCTCAATTGTTAGTTTATAATTGTTAACATATCAATTCAACTATATAGATCTGGAACTTCAGTTGTGTTCATGTCTCGAGATAACACAGTGCATGCCCTGAATATTTTTTTAAACTAAGCTAGTAATACGTTTGTAGTATACACACTCAAGTGAGTTGACATCAGTTTTATTTCTGGGAAAATGTCTATGTCAGATCTAAGACTTTAACGAAAAGTAGATTAAGTAGCTGTAAACCAGCCCATTAAATATGAAAACACAGGTAATACCTCTCTCTGTGAAGACCACTATTAATATCCTCACTTCTATAATGTGCACAGTTAACTTAGTATCTTGGTTAAGATTTTACAGGGGTAATGTTAATAGAAGTCTTGATAATTTTGACAAGAGTTAATCAATCTGATTATTGAAACCCAACTGTATCCAGCTGGTACAAAATTGAATACAATCAGAGCAAAGATTACCGGTACCTCTTTAAAACCCTTGCCTGTTGTAATCCTGGAATAGGTAAGCTTTCCAAAGTGTTAATGGCATGACAAGTCCAAAATTTGTATTACATGGCTTTATTTCATACTTTTACATTCTGAATTCATGCTTAAGCATTATCCAGTATATCCACATAAATTAACTTAACAGACTTAACATGGTTCTATAACAATTTTAAAAAGAACAATTAAATATGATCATCAATATATTTGACGACAATGATGATCATGACCTCAGCAAACATCAGTCTTAAGTCCCACGTTATCAATAACCAAAAAATTAAAAATTGTCCGATAAAATGCTTATGAGGTCTTTATACTTCTCTAATTAAAAATTGCAACAAACAATTTCAATCAACATGGATCCTCTCATGAGTTCTAATGTTCCATTTAATAAATTACAAGTCTAACTTAAATCTGAAAAACATTTGTACTCACAATTTTCATTCATTCTTTTGGCCAACACTTCAAGCATCAGGCCAGTATAAACATAATTTTTAAAATTGAAATTGCAAGAAACATATATATATATTGTTAAAATCTTATATACATTAATCCATCAAATCACAGATGTATGGTGTGTGTGTGTGTGTGTGTGTGTGTGTGTGTGTGTGTGCAGATTTATGTAATGAAATGTACTAATCCATCAAGTCATCACCAATATCCAAATACACATCATAGGACTCTCGATTACAGTTTCCCTCTACAGTAAACACATATTTGTGAAAGGTACCATCAACACAAACAGCAATAACTGAATTACCAGGACCAAATGCACAGATACAGGCACATTCAGCTGCCACAGTAAAGTTGGCAAGTCCCCACTGCGATTCCACATAAGGACCAAGAAATCCCATAGTTTTAAATGTTGATCTCTTGTTCAGACTTGTGTTTTTCACTGCAAATATATGCACTGTTCCTTTATCACTTGATGCACAAAGAAAGGCTGAATCATGACTGAAAGAGATGCAGTATAACATTGCACTGTCTGCCCCTCTTCTGAGCTCGGTCAGCATTTTTTTGCTATTCACATCAAAAACACGGATCAATGTTCCTTTTGCTGAAGCAGTTGCGAGTAAAGTTCCATTATGATTTAGGGCTAAACACGCCAGTGCGTTCTGGTGCGCTGATATGCTGACTGGTGATGAAGACTGTCCTGGCATCGCTGTCTCTAAACTAACCACTTGTACACTCCCGCACTTATGACCTGGGAACACCAAGATCTGTTCAAATGTACTGACTTCACATAATCCTCTAGGGTTATCCCTGGTATCAAAAGTGTAAAGTCGTTGTGGTTTATTTGGAAAGCTAAAGATATGTACTTGATTCCTAAGTACAACTATCAAACGGTCTCTTGTCATCCTCACTGCAACAACAGGTTGTGAAAACGTTATGTCCATCACTATTTTTTTGTCTTGTTCAGTCTGTGAATCATCCCATATTAACACTGCCTTCTCGTCGTACCTGGGTGTATTCCCTCCTCCTACTATTGCAATCATATTTGTCCTAAACAACATGGATGCGTGAGAAATGCTTCCAATTTCATCCCCCGACAGATGAAGTTTTTGTGTCAGAGGATCGACATTGTAAATCCTTAAACCATTTTCTGTAGCGCACGTAAAACAACTGTGATCTTGATTAAATTGCAACTTTGATATTATCCCTTGTGAGGACATGATTTCGTGTATTCGTTCAATGTCTAAACTGATGTCATTTCCAAAAAGTGAAGTCAAATGATGATTTTAGACATCAGTTGAGCGCTTTACGGATAAGGAATATTTGATATGACAAATAAGCGTCTGTGATACATAATTTCCGAATAGGTAAACCGTTCACATTCGAACCGGATCTATTTTCAGCTGCTAAAAATGTCTTGACGATAATAAATATTACTTAGACGATAATAAATATTACTTACTACAGTGGTAGTTTTATACGGTTAATAAAATCAGTGGGTGCTGGACGTTTCGCCCCATTACAATTCCGCCCCAACTTTTTTTCCTTCCGCCCCAACCCATTCTTCCGCCCCAATTGTTTCCGCCCCAATTATTTTTCCGCCCCGAATTTTTCCGCCCCCATTCACATCATCCATTCCGCCCCAATTAATATTTACTAGTAATATCAGATTATAGAATTATTATAGAAACAAACTTAATCGTTAACAAAAACTATGGAATTATTGATGTCCGTCGTTTCATTTGAAATTGCTTTGATAACGATTAAAAGAATTCTTGAGATAAAAACTAAAAATATAACTACAATTAACATAATAATTGTTAAAGAGGTGTGCATTGTTAACGCTTTGCCGAATGTCTTGAGTACACAGATTATTGATGTCCGTCACACACTGGAAGAAAACTGACGGTAAACTTTGGCATAAGCGATTAAGAATCACAACTGCTTCGGTTCATCAAAAACGTAAAGTTATTATAAAATAACACGTTGGCGCTGGATGGCTTTTTGTACAAAAACATCCGCGGCATGCATCCTTTTATAACGTCCGAAGAAATTAAATTTCTTTTGAAAACAATAATTTTATCTAAAAACACAAAAACTGCAATGACCAATGAACATAAGGAGTAAGTTATCTTTCGCAAGGTATAAATGAAATGTAACAATGACCAATGAACATAAGGAGTAAGTTATCTTTCGCAAGGTATAAATGAAATGTAACATTGATGGGTACCAAATCCACAATGTCTAGAGAAGAAGATTGTGTTGTGTGCGGCGTGAAAGTAAGACAACGCCAGGAAGCCTTGTCGTGCGATGATTGTCGCAGATGGCAGCATCGAACCTGCAACTCAGGAAAGATTTAAGAATTAAAAATATAATTGATAATGCAATATACAGCCTGGTGACAAAACATCAATAATTATATTATTCACTTTAAACTACAGTAAACCCGCGATGTGATTTTTGTAAAGGTTCTACTGTTGAGTGTAGAATAACATCCTTTTTACATTTCTTTTTAAGAAATCGCAAAAGCGGATAAAAATGTTTATTTTCTCCATAACCATGGAAAAAGAAATATTTAAAAACTAACTACTGTAAATTCGGCATCCACTTGCGATATTGTTACGGAAATCGAGCTTATTTTAATAACACCTGTAACAGATAAAATAAATCTTTAAAAAATCTTTATTTGAAAGTACAGAAAATATATTTCACGACTTTTCCATATCTGCGAATGAAGTTTACACGGTGGTATAAACAAAAATGTGTCATAAAATACAACAATTATGGCTTCTGAATCCGGCCAATACATGGTTCTATGAACCGACAAAGACTAATATTCACCTAGGCATTCGGCCTCGGTGAATATACGTTTTTTTACGGTCCACAAAACCATGTACGATAATTGTATAATATTGTATTTCAGGGATAAGCAGAGAAACCTATAGACAGATCAACAAGGGCCAATTAGATATAGAGTGGTATTGCCAGAATTGCCAGCGAATAGACACGGAGCCAGAACCAGTATGTCCCGAAGAAGCTCCAAACCACGTGTCCACGTCCGATTCTGAATCCGACCATGATGAACAGATCCATGTAAAAGAATTTGGCGACTTCAATTTGGAGATGAATTACACCATACCAAACGCCATTGAACACTTGTTAGTTCCTCATTTAAACTCATATAAAATGTGTGTGCGTGTGCGCATGCGTGCGTGCGTGCGTGCGAATACTAAATCGAATCTTCTATTTATCAAATTGATGTTGAAGTTCGTGATGTTTAATGCACATATTATATGAGATTATATAAGTAGCGACGTTAAATGTTTTTTTCCATGTTACAGGACTCTTACAGATGATCATATCGAGCCAGGCATTGAACCTGTCCAATTCAACCTTACCTTCAAAATAGTCCAGACAGCAACCAGAAAGTGTAAAGACGCTCTTGTAGACAGTGTTGGTTATTCGTATAACGTAAAGGTATTTGAAATTTTCTTTCCTTACTTCAAATAATTGCAAAAATCGTTTATGATAACTTCATTATATTAATGTATTTGTACATGATCAAAAATACTGTTGAGCGTTAATTTTTTCAAAACCCTACAAACAAAGGAAAAATACTTCATGAGTAACTATTTATATTTTTCAGAGAAACACCAAGACAGGTCGAGATTGGCAATGTGTATTCCATGGTTCCGGTACAACATCATGCCCTGCGTCTGTTAAAGAGAGAGATGGTAGTTTTATTTTCGGCCAGAGGGAACACAACCACCAGGCTGCACCAGGTTCCGAAACTGCTAAAACAATCAAAGACGACTTACCTCTGACTACAATCAGGTAAGTGTGTAACTGTATAATTTTATTTTTATATATACATAAAAAACACATGTATAATGATAATTGGTAGCTTTTCCCTACAACATGTTTTTGCTTTGGCCAATTAGAAGGCTTGTTTGAGAAATTATTATTATTTCTTTTTATTAGTATTTTGTGTCTTTGTATCTTTTGTATATAATATTTCTTGTTATTTAATGTTTTAGGTTCTCCAGGCCGTTTTAGAACTGTTACCGAGACGCGCAACCGTCCAGACAGCTTTCGCCGACTTTGAAGCTGCCATATGGAAGTCCTTGAGAGAAACCATTCCAGGCATCGTGATAAGAGGGTGCAATTTCCACTGGACCCAAGCCGTGTGGAGACAGGTCCAGAACTTGGGCCTTCAGGTATGCATTATTTGTTTTATATTTCAATACATATCAGTGTGGATGTGGACAACAATATTAAATAATATTAGTTGTGTTGAATGTGGACAATAAAAAAAAAAAAAAGATTATAAATTCATATTCTGAAATTTAAACTCATAAACATAAAAGGTTTCTATTGATACAGGAAAGAATTAGAAGTATACTCTTGTAGCTTACTATTATGTATTATGATGTAGGTTATTACGTTTTCAAGATAATAAATGAGGCACTTTATTATATTTTCAGACACAATATTGCGAGAAAGGTTCCGTGTATAAGTTTGTCCGATTATTGATGGCACTGCCTTTTATTCCCGTGGAGCACGTTCAACCTACATTTCAACAGATAAGTCAGCGGGCGCAAGATTCCAACACAGATGTTCTTCTCCGTTTAATCAGATATTTCGAGAACAGATATGTGGCTAATCCGAAACTTCCAATCGCTGCCTGGAACATATTTATGTGTGCTATAAGGACTAACAATGACTGTGAAGGGTGGCATCGTAGACTCAATAGCGTGGCAAGAAATGGCAGTCCACCATTCTATGTGTTGATTCCTGAGCTCTTTCAGGAGGCGTCTAAGCTACCAATTCAGAGACAGATGATATGCGATGGAGTTCTCAGCCGACTGCAGAGAAGGAGAACACGGGAGGTACAAGCCAAGTTTTTCAGTCTGTGGGACTCTTTTAATAGAGGCGATATCAACACCGGTAGATTAGTGAGAGAGGTTGCAAAAGTTCATGGACCCGTCAATTAGTTTCTCAGTAGCGTAAAATTCATGTGATATCTGTGGTATTAAATTATATAACAGAAGTAGATGTATTGTGTGAATTCTGACGTAGTGGAATAAATGATATAACTGTGATGAACCCACTGTGATATTATCAGAATACATGTTGTTGATCATCTTTTGTTTAATTTGACAATTAATAATTACATGTGCATATTGTGTTTATATTTTGTACATGGTCCCAGGCTGAACTTTTCGACCAATTAAATGCATTGAATATATATAACGTGTAAAATATTAAATTGATATATAAATATTTAGATAAAATAATGTTGTTCTTGTTTTGTTTTTCATCGGTCACATTCATTTTCCCGGTCATTGGATTTATCATAGAATGATCTAACGTATCCGACAAGGTATGATGTGTCATCTCTTATTAAGTCCATTCTCGTAAGTTTCAAAGTAATTCAGTTTTCTTCTTTCTCGTCTGGATTTACGAATCCTCAGAAAAATCACCATCATTCTTACATTTAAGATTTCCTTAACTTAATTTTGGGCCTCTGTTTTGACTTATAAATTGAGATTATTGAATATTTAAAAATACAGATCAAGAAATTTTCACGGTAGAAGATTTATTTGATAACTCAAATTCCTTTTTAAAAAAATATAAAGATATCCATATTACAAATTTGCTTCCTTTAAGTTGATGAAATCTTTAAGTTAAGAATTATTGTGAAAACGAAGCCTGCAGGTGGGACAAATAAAACAAGATATTATTGAGAAAGGATGCTGACTCGAAGGAGTCCCCTAAACGAACCCCAAAGCCCCAACACCAAACTTATTGGGCACTGCAACTGAACAGTTCCTTTGTAGAATCTGTATACCAAGTTACAAGAAGTTCCGACAAGATTGCGTACGGAAAGAAACGATAATCATCATCATCAAGTCCCAAAACTTCGTTTGGGGGACTTGGAGAATAGATCTTCCATCGTATAAAAATTTCTAACCTCGCAACTGTCGGACAGTATGGATATGTTGCCAAATCACAGAACAGAAGAGATGAAAAAATTTACATTTATGTGGTATACTTGTTAAACGTACGCAATATAATCAGAAAATTTCCCTTTGTTTTGTTTCTTATTGCTTTATGCCGGAATTCCTTACTGTATATATCAATTAGGGCGAAAATCTGCTGGGGCGGAAAGTAAAGATATTGGGGCGGAACGGTAATATGTTATGTAATGGGGCGGAAAAATTCGGGGCGGAAAAATTATTGGGGCGGAATCAATTGGGGCGGAAAAAACAGTTGGGGCGGAAAATAAAAAAGTTGGGGAGGAAATGCAAAGGGGCGAAACGTCTGTAATTCAAATCAGTAACGAGCCTTTGATAAAAACAGAAGTACATGAATAATACGAATTAAGGCATTGCAATGCAGCTATGCTTATTTGAGTCGTATTTGTAACAACTCTTATTAATCTTACGCGATCAGTCCATAATTGTTTATCATGCACAAATTTTGAGAACAGAACTCCATAAGTTAAACAAAATCATTTAAAAATTTCAAATGTAACCTCAGCAGCAAAACCAGCAGCAGAACTCTTTAGAACTCTCAAAAGACAGATACAACATGCCCAGAGCAGGAAGAGATATTTGTTTAAGATATATACTAATATGTCTAGTAATTAATATGTATAGTAGGTTTTGTTTTCAGCAATTAGTCATATGTTACATGCTGGTAGGGACTGACCCAATCGCACAGAAAATATTGACTAAATGGTAAGTATAAATATATCTTGCAATTGATAATAATTTTACCATAAATCTTGCATGTTATTTTGTAATTTGAAATGCTGAAGTGCTATAACCAAATTTTTAATTTTGTATATTTTAGTTTGTGTAAGTGATCACAGTACCCAGTTGGTAGGGATTGACCCAACCAGGGGATTGCTGTGAAGGCATAAATTTGTAACAGTGTATAACAGAAATTGCATATTATTTTTGTCTTAAGGTATGTATTATATTTTGGTTTCACATTAGGTGTGTTATTACATCACCGTTACCTTTGTCTAAATGTCAGGAGCCATTTCTCCAGCAGGGGGAATGTGTAACCGGTATATTGTGCGTATAAGTTTATCTGTGTGTATGTTTTGTAAATACTATTTCCACGTGTAGTTGTTTACGTCCATCCACGTGTCTTTGTTTACATGTTTACCTGGACTATTTAAATGACTCGGACCTTGTGACGTAATGACGGACCGACCCGACATTGCATGATGGGCAAAATATTATAACAATAATAATTTTACCGCCACTAATTTCACCAGCGCTCACAGCGAAGCTGATTTTCTAGAGAGTCACAAAATATCGCCTGTCCTGGTTACAATTACATAGTTGTACATCAACACTGGTATGTGTAATTTATGTATTTATTATATTCCTTTTATGTATTTTATGAATTCCATGATATAATTTTGTTTAACTTATTTGCTTGACTTCGATCGTGATTAATTTCTAAACGTTGGTTACATTTATATTTGTAGGCTTTATTAATATAGCCGATTCCACGGATGATGTCTTATATGTATCTTGTTATCTTGTTGGAATTTATAAAAGATGAATAAATATTAATATTCAACAAACTATAAAATCTCAGTAATAATTTGGACATCGATCCCTGAGGTTACAAATGGCGCCCAACGTGGGGCGTTGAGGAAATAGAGGTAGAGGACAACAGACAGAAAGAAATAGTGAACAAGGTCAACCACAAAACCCAAATGCGTAGTGACCTCTGCCACTGGCCAGTCAGGGGTCAATCATCAACAAGGCCAGAAAAAATTGAAGGATAGATTAGTTGGATCATGCAACGTTGGACATATTATTATTGAAGGTGAGAAATTGAAGCTTTAATAGACAGTGGGTCAATGGTCACAACAATATCAGAGTCAGGATATAATAGCTTACCAAATAAGCCTCAGATTAAAAAATTACAGGATCTTGGATTAGAAATAGCAGTGGCAGATGGGAATTTACTTAAATACAGTGGTTACGTAGAATGTTGTGTTTCGTGGCCATTTATAAAAGGTAAGTATTTTTATGTTCCAATTTTAGTTGTTCCAGATACAAGTTTTACTTCAGTATGTCCAGTTATTGTGGGAACCAATGTAATCAGATTATGTCGAGAGGAAATTGCAAATAACTCTGAGGAGGAAAGTTTCGAATTACCACTAGAATGGAAAACTGCTATTTACAGTATTACCAATACATTGTCTACTGTAAAATCTACCAACAGGAAATCAATTAAAGTGGCACCTTATCAGTCAATTGCACTTACAGGTATAGCAAGAGGTGTAAACAGTAAAAGTGGTAGAGTTGTAACAGAAAATTTAGTGAGCGATTCAAAATTTATTATATGCCCAAGAGTAGTTAAAATAAATCAAAGTACCAAAAGTCCTAAGGTGCAAGTTAGATTATGTAATATGACAGCAAAAGTAATTACCATCAAACCTAAGTCAGAGCTTTGCAATATTCAAGAGGTCAAGGTTATTGATGATATTACTTCTATACACTCAATGCCAAATTTCCAGCAGTCATCAATTCCCCACCCAGAAGAACTTGGAGTAAAAATAGAGGACTCAAGCTTAACACAAGAAGAATGTAATGAAGTTAGGGAATTACTTGGAAAATGGAGGCATGCATTTTCGTCTGGTCCATTAGATCTAGGGAATACAGACATAGTACAGCACAAAATTGAGCTCACTGATGAAACTCCATTCAAAATGCCATACAGACGAGTACCTCCCAGTATGTATGATGAGGTTCGTCAGCATATTAAAGAAATGCTGGATGCAGGCGTCATAAGAGAGTCTGATAGCCCATATTCATCTAATGTGGTGCTAGTAAGGAAACCAGATGGAAGTTTACGATTCTGTTTGGACATGCGCCGTCTCAATTCAATAACTCGGAAGGACAGCTATACCTTACCACGTTTCGACGACGTCATTGATACACTCAGTGGAGCTCGTTATTTTTCCAAACTTGACCTCCGATCAGGCTACTGGCAGGTGGAAATACGAGAATCCGATAGGTACAAAACTGCATTTACAGTCGGAAAATTGGGCTTCTTCGAATGTGACCGGATGGGATTCGGATTAACTAATGCTGGGGCCACTTTTCAGCGACTTATGGAGAAGTGTATGGGTGACATGCATTTAAAGGAGTGCCTTATATTTATTGACGACATTTTAATATTTTCTAGAACGTTTGAAGAGCATATTAAACGTCTTGATGCAGTATTCGCCAGACTAGTACAACATAATTTGAAATTAAAACCTTCCAAGTGCGAATTCTTCAAAAAATCTGTCACTTATTTAGGACATGTTGTTTCGGAGGACGGCATAGCAACAGATCCAGAAAAGTTATCAGCAGTCAAAAATTGGCCACGTCCAAATAACATCAAAGAGTTGAGACAATGGCTTGGATTTGTTGGCTACTACCGCCGTTTCATTAAAAACTATTCAAAAATTGTGGAACCCTTGAATTCTTTATTAAAAGGGCATTGTACAACAAAAGCGTCAAAATCGAAAGGGTCAAAGAAAAATAAAGGAACCCCAGCAAGGTGGCAGTGGACAGAGAGTGAGGAAAATGCTTTTCAAACTGTAAAACAACACCTTTTACAACCACCAATTTTAGCATATGCCGATTATAAATTGCCCTTCATTTTACACACAGATTCTAGTAGCCATGGTCTCGGTGCCATTTTATATCAGCGGCAAGATGGAAAGGATAGGGTAATCGCATATGCAAGCAGGGGACTAAGGCCAAGCGAGAAAAATTACCCTGCACACAAACTAGAGTTTCTTGCGTTGAAGTGGAGCGTTGTCGATAAGTTTCATGACTATCTATATGGAAATTCCTTTGAAGTCGTAACCGATAATAACCCATTAACATATGTACTAAGTAAGGCCAAACTAGATGCAACTAGCCAAAGATGGGTAGCAGCATTAACAGATTACAATTTCACTTTAAAATACAGATCTGGCAAGTTGAATGCGGATGCTGACGGTCTTTCAAGATTACCAGAGGTTACCAATGATGTTATTAAGGCTATTTGCGATGCAGCTGTAACAAACATACCGCTTGCT
Organism: Tegillarca granosa; assembly: GCA_029721355.1. NCBI lineage: Eukaryota > Metazoa > Mollusca > Bivalvia > Arcoida > Arcidae > Tegillarca > Tegillarca granosa. Next base: position 3,551,920 of record CM056596.1, on the reverse strand, counting down.
GACACAATAACCTTGGAAAATATCCATCATTTGGCCGACGATGTGATAACAGACCATCAGTCAATGCAAGGCATAGATTGGACTATCGAGCAGGGTTTGGATACAGCTATAAGCAGAACAATCGACATCTTGGTTAGCGGTTTCTTCCCTAGGGGAGAGGGGTTACGTCAGGAAGAATTGGACGTACAAAGATACCTGCGTGAAAGGAAACGCCTGTTATTGGAAAAAGGCATTTTATACAGAACCGCTTCACAAGATGGTCAGTCTGTCAAACAACTAGTATTGCCTAAACATCATCGAGAAACAGCATTTAGTGGCATACATTCGAACATCGGACATCCTGGCAAAGAGAAAACGATATGGCTGGCAAAACAAAGGTTCTATTGGCCTGGTATGGTTAAGTATATAGAAAACAGGGTAGAGCAGTGTGGTAGATGTATAAGGCGAAAAACTCCAGTAAAACCAGCAGCAGAACTTATTCCGATAGAAACAACAAAGCCTATGGAGTTGGTATGTGTGGATTTTTTTAGCCTAGAAAGATCAAAAGGGGGCTACGAGAATATTCTGGTAATAACGGACCATTTCACCAGATACGCCCAGGCTGTACCATGCAAAAATCAGACTGCCCACACAACAGCAAAAGCCCTGTATGAGAATTTCATCGTATTCTACATCTTTCCAGAGAAACTCCATAGTGATCAGGGGAGAAACTTTGAAAGTAAAGTCATAAAGGAGTTATGTAAATTAGCTAACATAAAAAAAACCAGGACAACTCCATATCACCCTATGGGGAATGGATCAGCTGAGCGATTCAATCAGACTTTACTAAAAATGCTTGGCACCCTAGAGGAATATCAAAAATCAGACTGGAAATCACACATTGCTCCCCTAGTACAAGCATACAACGCAACCAAAAGTGACCCCACGGGATTCTCACCACATTATCTAATGTTCGGGTGGCACCCCAGACTATCCATAGATACATATCTTGGATTAGACAGAAATACTGAGGCAGTGAAGGATCATCATAATTATGTGGAAAAATTGAAGGACAGAATGAAAATGGCATATAGAGTGGCATCAGATGAGGCAGGAAAAAGTGCCACTAAAAACAAAGATCGATATGATAGGAAAGTTCAAGAGTCAAAAATTGAGGTCACAGATAGAGTACTGGTACGCAAAGTAGGGCTGCAAGGCAAACCAAAGCTTGCAGACAAGTGGGAGCAAGAACCCTATGTGGTCAAAAGTATACCACATAGTGACACTCCAGTATTCAAGGTGCAACAGGAGTCTGGAAAGGGGCCCATCCGGACACTGCACAGAAATATGCTCCTCCCCTTCAATTCAATGCCACCAGCGGAGTTAAATCTAAGATCTGAAACAGCCAAACCATCAAAAGAGAAAATAACTAAGAACGGAACAAAACCGGATGTAAGGGATGCAAGTACATCTTCATCATCTGACAGCGAGAGTTCCGACGGTGGTTATGGTAAGTATACCATCCCACAGAGGAGAACACGGAATATAAACTTGCGACCTCATCATCATGAACCAAAGCTTAGCACTGCCAGTAGTCTGGATTTTATAAAAAGTCAACAGGACTCGGTTAATCGCAGTTATGCTCATAGCACCAGAGATGAATCAACTGAATCTGGACTACATACTAGCTTGTACAACAATAGCTCTAGTCCAAAACAACAGACCAGTCCGAAACATCACACTAGTCCGAAAACACCAGTTATTAGAGTGTCTAGCACGACTACGAAACAACCAGACAGATATGGAGAGTGGGTATTTGCTCAAAAGACAGATACAACATGCCCAGAGCAGGAAGAGATATTTGTTTAAGATATATACTAATATGTCTAGTAATTAATATGTATAGTAGGTTTTGTTTTCAGCAATTAGTCATATGTTACATGCTGGTAGGGACTGACCCAATCGCATAGAAAACATTGACTAAATGGTAAGTATAAATATATCTTGCAATTGATAATAATTTTACCATAAATCTTGCATGTTATTTTGTAATTTGAAATGCTGAAGTGCTATAACCAAATATTTAATTTGTATATTTTAGCTTGTGTAAGTGATCACAGTACCCAGTTGGTAGGGATTGACCCAACCAGGGGATTGCTGTGAAGGCATAAATTTGTAACAGTGTATAACAGAAATTGCATATTATTTTTGTCTTAAGGTATGTATTATATTTTGGTTTCACATTAGGTGTGTTATTACATCACCGTTACCTTTGTCTAAATGTCAGGAGCCATTTCTCCAGCAGGGGGAATGTGTAACCGGTATATTGTGCGTATAAGTTTATCTGTGTGTATGTTTTGTAAATACTATTTCCACGTGTAGTTGTTTACGTCCATCCACGTGTCTTTGTTTACATGTTTACCTGGACTATTTAAATGACTCGGACCTTGTGACGTAATGACGGACCGACCCGACATTGCATGATGGGCAAAATATTATAACAATAATAATTTTACCGCCACTAATTTCACCAGCGCTCACAGCGAAGCTGATTTTCTAGAGAGTCACAAAATATCGCCTGTCCTGGTTACAATTACATAGTTGTACATCAACACTGGTATGTGTAATTTATGTATTTATTATATTCCTTTTATGTATTTTATGAATTCCATGATATAATTTTGTTTAACTTATTTGCTTGACTTCGATCGTGATTAATTTCTAAACGTTGGTTACATTTATATTTGTAGGCTTTATTAATATAGCCGATTCCACGGATGATGTCTTATATGTATCTTGTTATCTTGTTGGAATTTATAAAAGATGAATAAATATTAATATTCAACAAACTATAAAATCTCAGTAATAATTTGGACATCGATCCCTGAGGTTACACAAAAATCCATGTAAAATTTACTGACCTGATGTGGAAAAATAACCAAACTTATTCAAAAAGTTTCTTTTATTCTGTGCATATTACCGTGAATTTTTAGTTTTTAACAAGATAACAAATTGACTATGTCCAAAATATCCCTTATATACCTTCCTAGTTTAAAACATAAGATATCATGTCATAATTTGAATATTCATGATGACCACTCCTTAAAAATCCGAACAACAATAAGCACTCAATCATTAACTTATGTCTCTTTTCTATATTTTTCTAATTGAAAAAAATTAAAAAAAAACAAACTTTTTTAACTATATCTATTGCATCTTAGGACATTGATTTCTTTTTCATATTTCTTTTAAATTCAACAAGTGTAAAAAAAAAAGTGATTTGCATATTAATTCAATTGACCTTTATTAACCTTAAAATACCCTGATGTAATCTTGGGAGAGGTCCAATTGGACAATTGAAGTCATTGAATTTCAACTTTTTTTTTCAAAATTTGTTCTATGTACAGAAAAATTCGGAGAAGATTTTTTCATTAAAAAATAGAATTGAGTTAGGTCAATGTTATTTATTTTATTCTTACTGTATGAGGAAATTTTTGAATAAAAGAAATAATTAGAAAAAAACATGTGACAAACAATTATGAACTAATAGTAGTATTATAATCAAGATGAAATCTGTAATATAGAATGTATCATACAGGTCTCTGTTACAGCCTGACTGTGGAACCGATGCTTTATTTTTACCCTTATTTCAAAGACAGTGCGATAAACTGGACGCAGACCAATTTTAGAAAGTTTTTATCAGTCTTAAAGTAGTATAGTTTTATACGTATTTTTAAAAGTGTTTTTAAAAATTATGACAGAACATTTTAATTTGCTATAGGATGTTTCTATAAATACAACAAATATATAAAACAGTGACCCTCTGATAATAACAGAAGTCCATAAATATAAGTCATGTTCAAAATTTTGAATGTTTTCGGTAAACATTCAAATTCTGCAAAGTCTCACTCATAATAAGTGAAATAACGGACCCAGCCCATACATACCAGTACCGCGGTATAATCATAAGAGTTCATCAGAATGAGTCATGTACATGATTTTGAATACTAGTATTTCCGTATATGGTTCGTTGGTTGTAATGTTGCAACAACAATTTTTCAACCTTTCGCGACGGGAGTAAGTTTTATGATCTCTAGAGTTGCATCATATTGGTTTGATAATTATAAAGTCAACTTCATTTAACCAAGATTTCTTTTTTTTTCTTAAGCTTGAAGCAGATTTGATTACAAAGCTGCTTAACTTGCAATGATAGGTGACATGTAGCCGCTTGTTTTGAACTAAATTTAGGTACATCACATAATTAAGTCATAGTGACTGACAAAATAAACAACTCCAATCAATCTTTAGATGGTAAATGATATGGTTTTGCTTGTTTATGGAATATTTATCATAGCTTTATTTCCAGGTTATTTTCCTGATACATTTAACTCTATTTTGAGGCATGAAGGTATCAGACATGTGGTTTTAAATGGAATTGTGAAAAAAGCTTTTGTATTCTATGGAAGCCCTGGAGGGACATTCCATACTACTCAATAAAAAAAGTATTTTATCAAGAGTACATCAAAAGTAACAAAATAAAAACGTTTTACTTAGTTTAATCAGAGATATGTTCATTTTAAGTATCATTGGTATAATCTAACAAAGTGTAAAGAACAATTACTAAAACAGTATATAAATATAATTTGACTGAAAGGGTAACATTGTGTTAATGCTGATAACAACCGAGATCAAACACATTGTTAATATACAAAAATTATGAATTTTCATATAATTTGTAAACCTTGAAACAAACTTAGTTAGAAAAATGACAACCATTAAAATAATGTACATTGTTATAACTCATTGCAATGCCAATAATATAGTCTAATATATCAAAACTTAATTAACAAGTATAATTTAAAACATATATCATATAACAAGATTTCCACGGATTTATTTGTCTCGCCTGGTTAGTTTTTTGACTGGGTGGAAATTACATTTTTTCAGATTCTTACCACACAATATATATGTCAAATTCAAACTACATTCACAACTTTTAAATACACTGCATCAGCCTAAAGATTTTGTATTTTATTAGACACTTAAAGATGTTTTTGAAAACAATATATGGAATAAAGTGAATAATCCCCCTTCTTTGATATATAATTATACTATACATGTTCTGTGGAGAGAGTAAAGTATGACTAAATAAACTACATGTATATACTTCGAAAAAATTAGGATTAATCATTAACGAAAACATAGCTAAAATTCATCCTTTTTTGTTCATTCTTGGCATTTATAATTACACTCAACAATGTCAGAAACAGAAAAAGGACTGATTTGTGTTGTGAGGTAACGACCGACCGAAGTTGGTTACATATGTCTGCATTATGATGTGTCCGTGAGACAAGGACTGTAACACTTAAACCAATAACTGATTCTAACATAACCCTGAGTGTTGTAGGAAATGGCTAAAAATTGCTGATACAACGCAACGAGTAAAAACTTCACGAAATCCGTGTTTTCGATTGACAAACGTAATTATCTTTCACGTTGTTGTATATCAACAACAATATGGTGTCATAATCAAAATGTCGGTATGGTACATGTACATTAAAGAAAAAGTAAAACATCACATACTAATTGTCATGTGATACTTTTGAATTGTATTATTTTATAAAAAATTAAAAGTAGTGCCATGTGCTAATTTTGAATGCATTATTTTAATAGAAATTCAAAATCAGCACAAGACAGTAGCACATGACATAATCATAAAACATTTAAATCCATTTCATCGGGTTTTAACAAAATTTTACATTTTTTTCAAACCTGTAATATATGTTGAATTTTCTATCTTGGTGGATGATTTATTCAAATTTTCTAAATTTCTTGATCAGTAGTGGAAACAATGAAAAATCTGTGTTGCAGCATTTTCTCAAAATGCACAGTTTTTTCTCACAATGCAACCCAAAATATTTTTATAACGTATAATGAAATGGTTAATATATTGCACATTACATTCTTTCAAAATGCAAGATTTTACTCAAACATGTTTTTAAAAGTATTAATTAAATTTTTAAGATATTGCAATTTTATATTAAAATTTGTTCTTTTTGCCCTTTAAACCAAAAATAATGTAGGGTATTGTTTTTAAAAATTGTGATATATTTTATTGTTCGATTATAGTGTATTATACACTAACGGTAAAAAGTTTAAAAATGTGTCTTGAAACATTTCTGAAAATTCAGTTTTTCTCTTAAAATCAAAGTCAAAATTTTACCCCAAAATAATTAAAATAAATCAGCTGTTTAACTACAGGAATGATAATTAAACTGCATAAATAAACTCTATTGCATATTTGATTACAGCTTTACTGAGAGCTATTTGGACTTTAAAACAAAAACCTTAAGAATGACAGAAAGTAAAACCTGTCTCGCTATTTGGCGAACCAATAACACACACACACACACACACACACACACACACACACACACCAGTAAAAATCTAAAATATCATAAATTTATATAATAGAAGGAATAAAATCGTTGTAAGGGCGATGGAAGACAAAACAAACGCTATTACATCAATACAAATCTTTCTACCTCAGAAAAGTAGCAAATTTTAAGAGCGTCATATTGTTACTTATAATGTAAAGTATATTTGTACCCTTACTTGTACAACCATATGTAAAATGTGCTCTAACAATTATAGAAAATTTCAAAGGTTTGGCTAAAAAGATCCTTATTTGTAAAATCAGGAAAATGCATTGTACAGAGAAGAATACTAAAAATTGTTGCATTCGCATTTCGTCATTACATATACACATCTGTGTAGATCTAGTTAAGCATAAAACATTTATAAGTAGAATTGAAATATCCTAGAGTAAAAGTTCTGAATAGTTGATATTAAAATTCCATTTTATTAAGTTTGGTTTTTGTAACGTTCAAAGCTTAATGGCCTTTCTATATAGTAGTATTTTAATGATACACAACCTTGCAGCATACATGCTAGTAACAGTTAAGTAGAGAAAACGGACAAGAGTGATTAAGAGAACACCGATTTTTGCAGACTTAGTGCAAGAGGGCAGTAACTCCAGTATCACGAGGAACATTGTAACAAATATCAAACTTAATCTCCCTGTTATCGTAAAAAGCTTGGTAAAAATTAAATCCATGTAGTCTTTTAAGCTTTATTTGCCATAGAACGAGTTACTCCAAAAACTAAATTAAGGATTATGAAATAATTTTTACAAATATCAAACGCGAGGCCTCTTTTACCGCGAAAATCAATGAAATGCAAAACTGAACCAATTGAACAGAAACCCAATTTTAGAGCAGACTAAGTCGGAAAAAGCTATAACAAATAAAACGAAGAAAATTTCAAAAGTTTTCGAACTTGACTTTTCTATTTCACTAAAAAAGTATGTATGCAAAATGTTCAAGAGTTATTAACAAGATACAAGGTGCGAATAGACAGAAAACCATAACATTATATGATCAATATTGAAAAATGCGAGTGTATAATCAGTAACTTTCTAAAAAGATATATTGAAATGTCATTAATAAATATGAAATTTGGTTACCATGGAAACAATATTTCAGTTGTTAAGGGAATCTGAAATGAAACCTATACAAAATACATACAAACATAACACAAAAAATGTTGGTTAATGTAGACTTAATGGAATGTTTGTACTCAGAATGAGCGTGAAATTTTTCCTCAAAAAATGTATTGCAAGGGGTTTAAACTACATTACACGTGATTATGCATTTTAGAGTTAAACATGATAAACATTTTTACACCAATTTTTTTTTAAATTTTGAAAAGCAGACTCTACAGTAGTTATAAATATTTACATAAAAACGAAGACAAGGTATGAAAAATTATCCATCATCAAAATTAAAAACTAATAATAAGCAAAATTCGACTGTACCAAATCAAAATTGTTTTATACTCTAACTGTTATCATTCAAATAATGCAAAAATTTTCTATAATTGTTCCGGCCACTGCGGTAGCTAAATTGGTAGAGTGCTCGCTCCGCAAGTGGAAGGTCGTGGGTTCGAACCCCGGCCGGGTCTGACCCAAGACTTGAAAGTGGATAGTGACTGTTCTTTCGCTAAGCACTCTGCATTACGGAATGAAAGTCACGGTTCTTTCGGATGGAAACTTAAAATAAACGAGGCCCCGTGTCATGGCAGGCATGGCACGATAAAGAACTCTGCTGTATAATGCCATCAGCGCTACGCACAGGCAAAATTTCTGCACTTTCGCCTAAAGCTTGCGACGTCTCGATATAAGTGAAATATTCTTGACTGGGACGTTAAACACCATTACTCAACTCAACTATAATGGTTCCATTTACGGTTAAATTATTCTATTTTTGACATCATTAACATTTCTTTATGTCGTTTGATGGTATAATGTCTCATGTTATGAGTTTTATACTGGCTCCAATTTGTTATCACAGGAGGAAAACAATCATGCGGACTTAGTTGCTCAGTTTGTTGCAACATCTAATCAAGTTTAAAGTTCTAGTCCAAAAACGTGTATTTTATTTTCTAAAGAGAAGATAATTTATACCATGGCATTATATTATCATATTAGCAATACAATCATACTCCAATATATTCTACAGAATAAGTAAACAAAGTTTTGGTGTTGTAAGCAGTACCAAACTTTACACAAAAATAGGAAAAAAATCGTTGTATTTATTTGTATTGTCAAGAGGTTTTAAACGTGAAAATATGAAATCTACTACGCAAAAATTGTAACTGCGAATGTTTGAACTTTTAAATGTTTATAAGTTCGATCCTACATGATTTTAACAAATGCCCAAAACAAGGAAAGATTTAATTTAATAAGACTTTGTATAGTAGTTAGCTCAGCAATGTTTATGACATTTGAAACAGAACTTCAGAAAGAAGATTTTGAATGACTGACAAAAGTCATTTACCAATTGTTTTGTGGTTTCTTAAACAATACTTTCAGCGATATTTGATATATATTTATAACACCACATGTTGTAAGAAAAACAGTGTTACTAGCCACATAAACTTTTGTCTGGCTATTGGCATCACTGTTTGAGTCACTGTGTTTACGAAATTCCAATAAACTTGAATTTAGTTAGACATCTTTCACTTACTTGAGTCTAGTCGTAACGCGCATCCGTGAGATTACCATAGAATATTCCTATAGAAAGAAAACTGTAAATTGGCGATGTTTCCACCTCTATATTTGTTAATAGTGAAGTTCCAGCAGTAGTTCTGTAATTCAGGTCATAAATATTAATTTTTGTTAAATCAAAGCGAAGTTAATAATGCATACCAGTGATAGTGTTTTAATTTGTATCATCATCACCAGCAGACACAACCCAGAGCAACAGTAGCAGCATCATTATACTATTATCACAGCTTGAGCAATGTCATTTACTACATTTCACCTTTGTTATAACAAAGCGAAGTTGATGATGCATAATAGTAACACGATTGTCACAAATGTTGTACGATCATACTTAAGATTACTTCCATTATTTCTTGTATCTGAAAATAATAGAAACACGTTTTAACTATTGTAAAGATGGTCAAGAACTATAATAAGAATTATGCAATCAACTTAATTAAGAAATTTTCTCTTTTTTGTATGTGAGAAAAGTATCATTATTATTATTTCGTCTTATTAATCAAAATAAAATACGTAAATAATTACAAATTAAACATAAATCCTGTAAAAGAACCAAAAACTGACTAAAACAAATATGGTTTGTATCCGTAAACGTTCTATAATGTTACATATTGTGATTTCTAGTTGATATTTATTGTCCTCGTGCGTTTTTCATTTGTTATTTCCTTTTTTAAAAGCTCTACCATTAACTTGTGTTGTAGCGTGTTCTTGTTTACGTTGGCTGTAGCAAAATACGTGTTTTAAGTTAATAATAAATTTTCTTTGATTTTTATAAATAAGTTGTAAATAACAGCGATTAAGCGCAAAATAGTCAAGTTACATATTTCAATACAAGTAAATGGCAGAGACGATACACAAAGGTTAACATCAAGACCCAACCAACTGTGCACAGCTTTAGGATGGTTAACAGTACATTCGCAATTGTATAATCTTCTTCTAAAGCATTTTTAATTGATCATTTACAGAGATAGAGAAAAAGACTTTGTACAGTATCGCATGATGTGTAATGTCTTGGTTTTCAGTTATAGAACGTCCCCTCACGAACAAGAGGTAGAGCCTACAAACCCCAGTCGGATCATATATAAGACTATTAAGGACTGTTTCTTCACATGGCGTTTTGCATTCAGAAGAAAAATATTTTACTGGTTTCCCGGACAATGAGACTCTGAGCATGTCATGACTGTCTACAACATACTGACTCTGTAAGCTAGCACCCAAACAAAGTCTCCCTAAGTGTATTACTAGTATAACGCAGACACAATTTTATACCCTGACACTTCATAAAATAATGAGCTATTTCTAGAATATTCCTCAGCGATTAAAAAAGCAAATAACCGAAAAAATTGATATGATTTGATGTTAATGGGAATAATAAAAACCTACCAATCATTTGATGTGAAAGGGGGGATTTTAAAATGATGGAGTGATGGAAGACTAGTCATTGAGCTTGTCATGAAAGGTTACATCTGAAGCTATACGACAAACGTGATGACTTCAATTTTTCTATTGTCAACTTTCCGTTTCTTTGCAGTAATATCCCTGCTTCTCCTGCGTATGGTGTATATGTTTCACAGTTAATACGGTACGGTAGAGCTTGTTCCCACTATGGGAACTTTCTGCAACGAAGCAAATTACTTACAATTAAATTGTTGACACAAGGATATTGCAAGCCTAGGCTAATCAGGGCCCTTAAAAAGTTTTATGGCCGTCATCACAATATTGTTGATAAGTATGTAGTCACTGTATCCCAACTTATACTGGATATATTTGACTTACCATAGTTCTTTGTTCCTTTCATTCTCAAAATTGACTTGCACGTGACGGGTGTAGCTAGCTAAACAGGAGGTGCTTACCCTTCCGGAGCACCCGGCCTCACTTTCTTGATGGAAGTTCACGTGTATCACCTATTTTGCCAGTTTGCAAAGTTTTTACTTTGTTTTTTTTGGGATTGTGATATGGACAAGGACTGGTATGTTTGTTTTATTTTAATTAAATTTATAATTTTCACCTGTATTAGTAAAATGTCTAGACTTATTATTCATACCAATCAATAGAGTTATTAAGTGTAAACAATGTAAATAAATTTGCAATCTCGGTACTGTAAGTGTAGATTTTTTCCTGATGTACTTATTTTCGCTTATTTCGCGGTCGACAAATTTCCGCGACAATTTGTACCACACGAATAATAGTACATTAAAGTTGACATTGATATTGTCTCTATTAATATAGACCATGTACATATTACTTTACCCTGAACCGATGACAGTAAATAAAATAACATAAACTTACTTATGCTGCATATTTAATCAAAATCCTGTAAATTCAATTATTTATATAATTCAATTATTTACAACAAACCCGCCACTTGAACAATATTTACAAACTGAATGAACCCAGAATTATTTTGAATCAAAAATATTTTGATAGTATTTTCTTTAATAAATAGTTAACTTTTCGTTCAAACCAAAAGTCTGAAATTGTTGTTTTGATCTTTTTGACTGTCGAATACATTGTATTTTGTGTTGTTATTTTCCAGCTGGAGGGTTTTTTTTTTTTTTTTTTTTTTTTTTTTTTTTTTTTTTTTTTTAAATTCTTTTGGACGCATTAAAAAACAGATATCACACGAGATTGTCTAATGGATATTTTTACTTAAAGTAACAAAGAATAATAGATGAATCTGATTTGGCAATAATATTCACAAATGTATATTTTAATATTGCTGGAAAGCTATAGTTAGGTATTAATACCTTTTTTCTTTTTCTATTTCCAAATGTGCTTGACAGCCGGGTTTATCTTCAAAACATTATTAAACAATACCTGTAATTGTGATGCTTTTCTTGATATCTTTGTATTGGCACTCATATATACCATTTCTCCAATGTCCAGTTTTAGTCAAAACTTTGACCATCAACGAGGTAGGCCACATATTATACGGTTTAAATGTTAAATTATTGTCAAAATTGTCGCAGTTTTGTGAAGTGTTGTTAAATAGGCAATATCCCAAGTGGTTTCCTGGTGGGTGTTTTATTGTTATGGTACTTGATGCATTACCATGAGGTGCCTTAATAGAACAACGTAAAGTGTTATCATTGCTTCTTTCGAATGTCATCTCTGTAAATAAAAGCATTGAATAATGTGAAACACACAAGTGTTCTAATCGTTCTAATGAATCTGGAAATGCGACGACTAAATAAAGAACAACTAGAAACTTTATCCGAACTATTTCTTTTTTTATGAAATTCTCGACAAATGTCACAGGAAACTAAACAGTATACATCCATCGATTCAGTTCATTGTCGAAAGAAGTTCCAAAACAACACCCTTTTTAGATATGCTGGTATGCAAAAATGAAATAAATCTGACAATAGACATCTATTTCCAGTTTACAGATACATGCGAGTACCTCACTTTTCATTAATGTCATACATCGTATATAAAACGGATAATTTCATATTGCCTTGCTCGAGGATATGTACAATTGTAACTGCCAATATTTACTTAAAAGGACAAAGTCCTTTTGATACAATCACTGAGGACGAACCTCATCTGAAAACATTTAATTCCTATCGACGTATACTTCTCTTTATACAGAAATGATGAAATTATAGTACCTATGTACTTTCATTAACGCGGAGTTTTCGTATGAAGAGGTCATGGGGAATGAAACATATCTTAAAAGTTGAAAACAAAAAAGCTATATTTTATATACAGATTAAAAATTTTCATTCATCTGAAGTGGAAAAATGTGTTGACTTGCGTTGTGGTACATGTGCATACATACCAACTGGCATTACCATAAAATTATTAAATAACAAAACCGTTCGACCAAATTGAGACTTAAATTGTAAAAATAAAACTTACTTTAAATAATTTCTTGTGAAGGATGCGAAGAAAGTTATATTGGCGTTTTTGCAAAATTGTAAGAAATGAATTCAAAACACATCAAACATTTCCTATGAAGTTAAAAACAAACATAAAAAATTACACCATACACACGCACATCTATACCTGGTTGTAATTTGATATTTTTCTACACCTTATATTGTACAAGATTTTTTTTTTACATACTTTTCCTGTATATATGATTTTTAAATTCTAACATAATAAGGTTAAGAGCATATCTATTTTTGCAACAAAAACCAAAAGGAATATCTATCAAATTGAAATGCGTGTTTTGATTTAAAAGTCAATTGGGTTCGCCCATGAATCCGAGTAAGGAATTGTCAAAACTTGTCATATTACAACGTTTAAGCTTAATTGGATAAAAGTTTCGATATCAGCGACATGAGATAAACGAAAATAAATTTTGTTGACACTAAATTACCTGTTTCAGAACCAATAAGGATCGATATACAGCAAGTTATGATAGCCGTTCTTAACATTTTGTTTCTGAAAACAGATAAAAAATAAAAATAAAAGGTAAAACAGTCAAAGATTAAAGGTTTATACATGTATATACTTTTTGCAGAAATTAGATTTAGGAATTATGATTTGTATTCACAGTCCCTCAAAATATAGAATTTTAAAACACATAAATTAACTAAAATCGTTGTTCTGGCAAGCACAATGACTTAAGTTTATTATTACCCCAACCTTTTAAATCCCCCTTCAGACTACAAGATTGTGTGGTTCATTATTATGCTGTTAAACATCAAATTAATTTATTTTCAGTTATTTGCGAGTTTTATTATTCCCTAAGGAATATTTTAAGAATAGTTTATAAAGGTTTCAGGCGTTAGTGCATAATTTGGTCTGCCTATTACTACTGCGCACTAAGGGAGACCTTTCTTAGGTGCTAGCACACTGCTGCAAGCAAGCGTATCATGTCTAAGTATGTGCTGTCAGAAAATCTATCATTTAGAACAATTTTATAGCCGTTATCATTTTTGAAATTTATTTAACTAAGGTTTGTGCCCTCATGCACAGCATTCCTTGGCTGGATTTGAATTCATATAATTTTGAAACTTTGGATTCATTAGTTTTCAAATGTTTTGCTTATCTTTTTTATTTAGCAACTTTTTCGGTCCCTAATGTCATAAATGAGGAATGTGTACACATACGGCACATCAACATCAAACAGGTTATCTTGTTAAGTATTTACATTATTCGGGCAATCAATCAATAATCTGTCCTTTAAATGCAAACACCAGTCTTTTTTAGGTTTTAAAACGGTAAAATTCAAAAACAAAATATGTTAAATAGATAGCTATACAACTGTATTAAAAACTTTTACATTTCTTATTCCTGGTCGAAAACGCAATTATAGATTACAGTTCCTCCCAACATTTTGATACCAATCTATTTTGGGAAGATCTTAGTGAATGAAAGCTTGTTAGTTTGCCTGACAAAGGTTGATGGTTTCCACTGAGAACTCTAGTTTTCGCCAGCATCCCAGAACTGAAAGCGTAAATATAAGTTAAAAATTCGTGATTGGGACATAAAACATTACTACTCCACACTCATGCAGTTCTTGTTCTTACTTATCTTTCTTAAAAATCACTTATCAAACCAAATATAAATGTTCTAAAATTGCTAATTGATCAGGGATTGTTTTGCCTGGTCACAAGTAAACACGGTTTATAGTACAGAGCAAAGTGAGTATGGGAATGTTGGTAATATTTGTATCTAGTAAAATTCCGCGAGCAAAAAAGTGATCAGGTAAACTCAATGCAGCTTAATTCTAGTGAAAAACTTCACTCCTTTTAATGTCTGAATTAATATACTTTCAGTAATGTATTTTATTACTAAATAAACCCGGCACTGAATTCATTCATTATCTTTAGTTTAATGAATTAGTTATGCCGAGATATATATATATATATATATATATATATATATATATATATATATATATATATATATATATATATATATATATATTCACTTCACACCTTAAAATCTCTATTCTACCTGGGCCAATGTTCTTGGTTACTTTGACGAGAGAGAGAGAGAGAGAGAGAGAGAGAGAGAGAGAGAGAGAGAGTTTTAAGTTTTTTTT
The DNA here is from genome assembly GCA_029721355.1 of Tegillarca granosa. NCBI lineage: Eukaryota > Metazoa > Mollusca > Bivalvia > Arcoida > Arcidae > Tegillarca > Tegillarca granosa. The sequence continues at coordinate 3,536,819 of CM056596.1, read as the reverse complement.
TAATTTTTATATACAATTCAAAATTACTGTCATTTAAAAGTTTTTATTATATACATGTAGAAATACATTACCTATGATATATTTTCAGAAAATAAGGTTAAATTAATGCAGCGTAAACCTAGATAAAAACGTTACTCATTTTTAATGTCTGAATTAATGTACTGTAGGTAATGTATTTTATCAATAAATGATAAACCGTGACATTGAATCCAATCAATTTATTATCTATCGTTCAAAAGTCAGTTATATATTTTTTTCTGTCGCCATATATATAAATACTGTAATGGAAAAATGTCTTCCTTTTTCACAAGGACAAGAAGAAGTTAGTTGAGAGAAATCCATTGTTGTTCTCTTAAAGTATTAGAAAATTGCAAGTAAAATTTTATAATCACGCAAGTATAATTTCAGTATTCGTAAGTCTTAAGAGAGCTTCGAGATACTTGCCCATGGGATTTGAACAAAATATATAATTATAAATTACTGGTAGCTTTTTGTAAGAAAAATTCTCAACGGAATGCAAGGAATCAATAATTTAGGAAGAAGTAAGTTAATACCGATTATGTTAAAGGATCAACGAAAACTTAAAAAATAATTTTGTCTATAAAATAACTATGTATACATTATAAAATGCTTATCTTTAAATACAAGAGGATGAGATCTTAATATAAAAACAGAAACTCAATACATTTAGTTCTTGAGACTTAGTAAAATTTGAGAAAAAAACAAAATATTAAAAAGGCATTTTTTAAGCAAAACAAAATTATGTAGGAAATGACAGTAATTAGTATTTCAAAAAGTATACATTTTTTAACATACATGTTCCGGAAAAATACCTACCTGTTAAATGCTGGATCCTTAGTCTCAAATATCTACCATTTTAACATAAATTTGATTTAAATTAAGAGTGGTACTAATTTTAGCACAACAGGTTTCCCATTTACTATTTAAATTGTTTGCATTGGATCTATTATTAGCCTGTTACTAGCCTATTATTAGCGCAAAATACGATATGCTATCATAAATCACGGGTAGGTGGTATTAACTGGTTTAGAAATTTACAAATTTTGAGAAAAAGTCAAAAATTCTTTGTTTAAAGGACAGACGAATTTATAATCTGTTAACCTTACATATCTTTGATACCTTATTTTTTCAATGATTATTTTATTGCTTCGAAAATGATAAGCACATTCAGTATGTATTCAAAACCACACAAATGTGGTTTTCTGACGTAGCTGCGCACGAGTCTAATGTATGTGTCAGTACAAAAACTCGTGTGATCAGCTACGTCAAAAAAAAAAAAAAAAAAAAAAAAAAAAAAAACACATGTGTGGTTTTGTATTTATTACATACCCTATCTATATGAATACAAAACTTTTTTTTCTAACTTAATCATGCCAATAAATTCACACTTAATTTGTTTTGTATTGATTTTTAATCTGATAGAAAAAACTTAAAAAACTGACTGGGAAAACGTAAAAAAACTGGTAAAAAGTAATTAAAACAACAGATAATCGTTCGTTTAAACCGAATTTGTTAACATTTTAATACTACAACACAGCTTAAAATTTTAAAAGCAAACATTGATTAATAAAAATTTGTCAACATCGTCTGAAATTCTCTCAACTTGACAAAATTCTCCCAACTAAATGATGACGTCAAATAGAAAAAGTTTTTGATGACGTAATGTTATTGTTGCCGGAAAAGAGAATTTCCCTAAAAGTAGTTCCCGGCTACTATGGTGATACGGAATGTTGGATCGCACATGTGAGATACGGACCATTGTATCACATAGCCAGAAAATGTAATGTATCGCTATAGTAAGATTTAATGGGTATGTGATAAAACTTGCTACATCAACCTCCTGTGAAATCAATTTTGGAAATGAAAGAAACTGGGGACGTCAAAGATATACTTATCAACATTATTGTTAGGACGACCATAAAAGGGACTTGATATATCTAGAGTTCGATATTGTTGTTGTTGTTTTTGTCGTTGTTGCTGCTTTGAGCAGTTTGCTTCATTGTTCATTGTTGCATGTTCACCATAAAAAGGAGAACTCGTATTTTGCTACTTAAGAACCTTTTTATTTTATTGACATAAAAAACCACAAGCAATAATATAATGTACAAAAATATTTAAAATAATAACTATATTTAAATAAGCCAATGATAAAATTGTCACTTTAAAAGATGCATAAATAAATAGTAATATTTAATACAACAGTATCATCAGTCATTTATAAAAAATGAATTTTTTTTCATCCAAAAGTCATCTACAATTCGGAATTCTCAAAACAAATAAGTAGTTGTTTCACATGATTTTTACAGAAGGTAAAAAACCAAAACATTGAAAAAGAACAAGAAGAGTAATTTGGCTTGTTATCTAGCTTCAAATGTAGCTTTTCGCGGGTGTCAAACCTGACCTATGGCTCCAACATTAAAGCATAACATAAAACGTTAGTCGTATCTTCTATTCAAGCTTACTAGGATGGATGACATACACATTTTCTCCAAATTTTGGATTATTTATTATAGATCATTTATATATCTGTATGTGGAGTTGAAAGAGTTGGCGATGTCTTCTCTCCAGAATTTTTAATTTTCTGCATTGTCAGCTTTAGATATGAATATAAGCAAAATCATTGATTATTGGTATACCAAATGTAAGTTGTCTATCAAAACTTAACATTTTGTTGATGGTAACATCAGTAAATGTTTGTTTGGAGTTTGTATGATGTATGACAATATAATCAAATCCGTGTTAAGCACTATATTTATTTCTTGTCTAACCATTTTCTTAAAAGAATTACAAGTAATTAATTTTCTAGACTTTTCTTTTCAATTTAGAATGAGGAATAGTAGTATAAAGGGTAAAAAAATTAAATCTTTTTTTATACTTTTTACAGAAGATAAAGAACTCGAAACAAGTTTCTTTCTTCGAACAAAATTTGTTTGATGTTTGTTTAAAATAACAATGTTTTAGCGCACTTGCCCTTTAGGCCAAGTGAGCATCTGTCACGTCGACAACTTCTCTGAAACTACCAGATCAATAATAATCAAACTTAACAGAAATGGTTTTTTGGTGGGCGCTATTCAAGTTTATACCTTTGGTAAATGCAGCTGTAAAAAGTAGCTTATTGTACCCTAAGTTTGATAAAATCTTCTCTGAAATGGAAAGTAGAAGTCAAAACTTGACTTGATTTACAGTTTTTCAAGGTCTAAGGTATACAATCTGTACAAATCATACAATTAGGTCAAAAATTTGTTATGAGTTTTTGTGCTAAATTTTGGAAATATCGTAAAAAGGTTTTAAATGGTTATTTGATTATTTTAAAGGAAATTGAAACGAAGTTTTAATTTTAACTTTTTCTTAAAATGTCCTTAAAAAGGGGTAAGGTCAAAGATCTGGTTTATGGCCTAGTTTGTGATTGTCGCAGTTTAGTCTTTTTATTAGCATAAGAGCATTGCCTTCAGAAGCACACATTATCCAACCAGGTATTTTCTTTCTAGAAATTGTAGTTACTAAGACATTTCTAAAAATCTTTAATAATAGATTTGTTAATAAAAAATACCAGATATAATACTGCAATTTAAAAAACATTGACCTAACTAATTGATATTTTTTTGAACATTAAACTTTATCAATTTTGTCAGCACATGAGCGAAATACTGAACATTTTACAAAATTACAAGAAATTTACTAACCTTTTAAACTTCATGCATATTTACATCAGCGAATTCAGAGGCATAAAGCACAAACATACCAGTCCTTGTCCAAATCGCAATCCAAAAAACATAGTAAAAATTTTGAAAGCTTCAAATTTAGTTATACACGTGAACTTCCATAAAGAAAGTGAGGCCGAGTGAAGAAGGGTAAGCGCCTCTTGTCTAGCTACCTAGACTCGTCACGTGCAAGTCAATTTTGACAATGAAAGAAACAAAGAATTATATTATGGTAAGTCAAATATATCCAGTATAAGTTAGGATACAGTTACTTTATACTTATCAACAATATTGTGATGACGGCCATAAAACTTTTTAAGGGCCTAGGCTTGCAATATCTTTGCATTAACAATTTAATTTTAAGCAGTTTGCTTAGTTATAGACAGTCCCCATAGTGGGAACTAGCTCTTCCATTACGTATTAACTGTGAAACATATACACTATACGCAGAAGAAGGTATATTACTGCAAAGAAAGGAAAAGTTGACCATAGAAAAATTAAAGTCATCACGTTTGTCGTATAGCTTCAGATGTAACCTTTAGTGGGTGTCATAATTGAGGTATAAGTCCAAATATGAAGCAGAACATGGAGAATCCGTCGTGTCTGTTTTCAAGCTCATTTAAATAGATGACATTTAAATATTCTCCAAATTTGGGATTATTTCAAGACAGAACATCATCTATATATCTGTATGTGTTGTTCAATGATTTAGCGACGGACTTTTCTCCAGATTTGACAATGTTCTGTTAAAATTCTGATTCATATGAATAAAGAAACAAATCAGCAAGTAAAGGTGCACAGTTTATGCCCATTGGTATACCGATTGTTTCTTTGAAAATTATATTGCAAAACAAATATGTTCTCTATCAAAAACTTTTACATTTTTATGGTATCTTCAGTAGATTTTTGTTTGTATTCTGCATGGTGTTTTTAAAAAAACAGAATACCTGTTGAGCACTAATTATATCTTTGTTTACCTTTTTTGAAAAAAGAATGACAAGTGAATGGTTTGTTTTAGACGTTCTTTTAATTTAGAATGAGGGATAGTGGTGTAAAGAGTAGAAAAAAAGAAGTTTTTATAATTTTTACCGAAGATTATTAGATGATTTTGAAGAAGTTCTTAAGAAGTTGTTAGAATCCACATTTGGTTGATGCCAGACGTATAAGACTTTTTCTGAATAAGTCTGACGGCCATCATTGACGATTGTCAAAATTTGTATTTGAATTACTGATTATGATTTAGTAGTACATTAAGAGGAACCTGCTATATATTTTTCCTTGTATGGATTTTTGTGATGTTTTGGAATCAAGGACTCCCCTATGATTGGAAAGAACTTCATTTTTGGTAAAATTAGTATTGGTATGAGAAGAATTTTACGATATCCTTTCTTAACCAAGCTCCTTAATAAGACATTCAACATAGAATTTATTACAAACGAAAATAATATTGTTAGAAGATTAATCAGATGGGACAAAAGCATACCTGTTATGTATGTCCGTAAGGATTGCAGAATCATCAGGGTCCCTGAGCACTAAAGAAGGTTTTAGTACCCATAGACTCTTTAAGTTTGTCAATCTTTGACTTTATAAAATATCTAATTGCCCTTATCCAGTCGGATAAGGTATCGAGCTCTATGCCTTCTAATTTAGCCCAACCTCTAGCATACTCTTCAACAGATTCCATTATAATCTTAATATTCTGCCCCAAAGTAAAAGGTTGAGCTTCCCTGTATTTTGGACCTTTTGAAAGAAGACATCTAAATTTAGTATTCTCAATTATATTGAGATCACCTGTTACTACATGCCCAGCTTGTTTATAAATGTATGGGGAACCCGAACGAGTGCAGGTAGGTGGAGTAAAATTATAAAAGTTTAGGCAATGCAAAGTTTGTTTATAGTTGAAAATTATGGATGCAATGGGTGTATTGTATGAGTAGGAAACTAGAAGTGGCGAGTTATATTTAAAAGAAGAAGGGACTTTAGATTTTACTAGTATTTTAGAAATATTTATAACATCTATGCCCTTGTTTGCATAATGTAATTTAAGAAATTGGTGACGTATGTCGTTCTGTATATTGTGTTCCTGAGCAGGTTTAAATAACCTTTTAAATACAATATCCATGATGATAGCGTTAAGTGTAAACTCTGATGTATTAAAATCTGTAGTAGTTTTGTATATGCAATCTTCTTGTTACTGACTAAGACGGTAAAGTGGTAAAGAGTACAGTTTAGGTCGAATATGGTGTAATCCGAAAAGTTTCTGAAAATAAGGTAAATTGTATTGATATGGAAATAAAGCTTTATGATTATTGACAATGAACATGGGCATTAAAAAAACTTTATCAAAAGATGCTGTAGATATAATTAAAAAGTTTTTCAAACAAAAAATGTTGCAACAGACCTCTATTTAAAAAAATTGAAGAGAGTTTTGAAAAGGGCAGCGTGTGCAACTGGTATATGTATGAGGACCTTGAAAAGACTTAGTTGTTTAGATGCTTATGGAGGAAACATGTAAAAAAGTTTGTTTTTTTCATTTTTAATTATTGTTATTTTGGCATTCAACATAGCATACCTACATTTTAAATTATTATCAACATCCAAGTTATACAAAAAATTCTTGATATATAATAACAAATACATGTATATGATCGCTAACATCATTTAATTCCAAAACATAATTATTATAAACAATTTTTCAATACATTGTCTACAGCAAGGTTATGAAAAATGTTTAATGAGAGAGAGAGAGAGAGAGAGAGAGAGAGAGAGAGAGAGAGAGTGCAATCTTTCTTTTCAGTTTATGATGCCATAAATAGTTCCCATAGCTTTGAAAATTGTTTAAAGTTCCCTTTTCTAGTTGCCATAGATTTTGGAATATTTATCATATTTTAATAGTATTTTGATATGCACAAAAAGACAATAATTTATTCAAGTATCTTGGTTTAAAATGAAATATTTTGTTTAGGTAATAATCAAATTTTTAAAATTTTTTCTAATGACAAAGTCTTCAAAATTAATCTTTTTATATTGAAAGATATGAATATATTGTTATTGAGGAACCATTCATCTATTAACTAGAGAAGGTTTTGGACAACTTTACATTCCTAATATAAATGAATATTAGTTTCGTCGTACTATTAAATACAAAAGGAACCGTTTCTTTGTTTAATTTTAAAGAAAAGATTATTTGTACCAATAATATTTTTTTATTTTGCCCAGACTTAACTACAGGGGCAGGGCTGATGCCAGGGTTGGGCGCCCCGGGTTCATCACCCATTGGGGTAACAATAGGGTAATCAAGTATTAACATTGAAAATTTCAGATTAAGTTTAAATTCAACATTAAAAATTAAAAATAATTTTTAATTTTTCTATGTTTATGTAAAGTTTTTTTTGAACAATAAAATAAGTAAATAGGAAACTTCACCGGAAGCTACAAGGTTCCATTGAAATTTCCCGTTAAACACTGACTATGGCGAGGCTCAGGTAAAGTCTCCTATATTCATAATCATAACTTCTCTGTAATCCTTAGCGTCCGATTTATGTGATCATAAAAATCGTGGCTTGGCATGTCACACAGTCCAAAATGGTGTATACAATTTACTTGACAGATCAATTAAGTTTAATTGTGGCGATTAGTTGGGGTATTCTTTTGATCAATGACTGTGGAAGTAGCGGACCGCCCATGTTTTAATTTTTCAACAACGAAATTTTTCCTTTTACTGACAGACAGTTTACCATGACCTGACCAGAAGAGAAAATCGTCAAAAAGCATGGGATCGACTTTCTTTTTTCATGTCTATTTTTTCGGAAATTAATCTTCCAAGTAAGCCGTCATTCTGTTACTGAACACTTCTTAAACAAAAGACGGATTAAATATTTCAGGTATTATTCAATTTTTTTTAAGATGAAATATTTTTTGTGAACATGTATTTTTTTTAATTTTGCCGCTTGCTTTCAAGTATAAACAAATTTAAATTACTATAAACAAGGAAAGTATATTTCGATTTAAACGTTGAAATTTTGATTATACTTTGTAATCTGAACTGAAAATTCGCTTCGATTTAAGCCAAATTTCGAATTTCGGTATTTTGATTTAACCATACAAATTTGCATAGAAATACATATTTATCTGACGGGACCGTTTGTATCATTTCGATTTAAGAAAAATTTTGATTCAACCGATTTCGAATTTTGAATTAACGAGAGTCCACTGAATATATATATAGATATATATATATATATATATATATATATATATATATATATATATATATATATATATATTCATTATTATAATTATTATATTATTATATATTATATTCACTTTTCGAACATATTGTAAAAAAAAGTCGCCATTGATCTAAAAACTTTGTATATTCACTCTTTTTTGTAGCAATACATTTTTGCATGTTATAAACATCAAACATGACAAATTTAAAAGACCTAAGAGAAAATTTTCTGTTGATGTCTATTTTTGTAAATATAATACTTAATATTCATTACAACTAATTTTTCACCATATGTTTCGATACAAAATCTCCAAAAATCAATGATATTTTATTTAAATTAAAAAATATATTAAATGATCACAGCCAAAAGTCTACTTCATTTAAAACGGTTTGAACAAAGTCACATTCCCAAAACAGATAAATTATTGTTTTTTGCCTTTTCCGCAAAATGTACAAGAGGGGTCGTCCCTAACTTTTATTTATGTAAAAAAGCATTGTACCAATAATATTATGATTTATTCTATATTGAAGCCACTGTTATTAAGGGCCATACATAGAAATGCATTTTATATATTTTTCTAAAATCGTCATTATTCAAATCATCAAATATCTTTTTCCATTTATCTCTTGAAACTGGAATACAGTTATTTTGTTTTAGTATATTATATATGTCTATTGAACCTTTTTTTGTTTTTCAAGAATACTGTAAGAGCACATGGAATAAAAGGGCATTCAACCTTCGATAATTTTATTAAACTGTTTGACTTTTTCAACATTTGTCTTACACTTGATATCATACCGTTATATTCTAAAACGTTTACATTTACCTTACACACGCAGTTAAATTCCTGAATACACATAATTTCGCCTTCGCTTTTTAACAAGTCAGTGATTTAAATCTAATACTTCTTTCATACCATGTATCGTAACAAACAAATTTTTACCGATTTTTATATTATCATTTTACCAGATAAAATCTTTTGATGGTATATATTTATGTCTATTATTATTAATGTGTTTCATCAAAATGATACATGCCTAAAATACATCTATCCAAAATTTACGTTTTATGTTCGTTGATGTACGAAGATAAATTAATCATTTTTAAGCCCCCTGTTCATAATCTTTGAATGCAACTTCTTTTTTTACCTTACCAATGAGACCATCCCAAATAAATTCTAAAAACATTGAATTCACAACTCTTTAATAAAATTTTAGTTCGGTGTTGGTATTGAAATGAACAGATGATTGAATTGAGATATTACAAAAGTTATACATTCCTAAAATACATCTATCCAAATTTATGTTTTATGTATGGTAATTTTGCAGTTACATAATCTAAACAATTTGTATAATCTATCATTGTTCCAAGTATATGTTGCCAATTTCCATTGTTAAAGATTAAACGTTTTATCCAAGCTAATTTCAGAGCGTTAATGTACGAAGATAGATTAATCATTTTTAAGCCCCCCTTTTCATACTCATTGATTGCAACTTTTTTTCACTTTACCAATGGGACCATCCCAAATAAATTCGAAAAACATTGAATTCAACTCATTAATAAAATTTTAGTTCGATGTTGGTATTGAAATGAACTGCAGATGGTTGAATTGGGATATTACGAAAGTTTTTAAGACAGTGATTTTTCCTATAGGGGTCAACTGTCTTTTTTTCCAGTTATAATTGTTTTAATGAAGCTGACTCTTTTTTATTGTTACTTTCAAAAATCTTTTCGATATCTACATCAAAAATTATACCATACCAAGTAGTGTAAACTTTGTTTTTCCCCATTGTAATTTATAATCGGTGCATTATTTTTGTTCCTATATTTTTTATTCCGAATCCATATAATCTGAGTTTTTTAAAAAATTATTTTCAGTCCCGAAATATTTGCAAATGTGGTAAGTTCGTTTAGGGTATTTCTTAATGAGTTTTCCGAGCCATTTAAATGAGTGAAGTGTCGTCTGCATAAAAATAACTCTTTTTCGTTGATTTTATACCCTTTATATTATCATTATTTCTTATCTTAATGGCGAGAATTTCAAAACATAGTAAAAACAAGTAAGAGGATAATGGGTCACCTTGTATACAGCCTCTTTTTATTAATAAAAAACCTGATAGATTCCCCCTTTGGTTTATCGCAGATTTAATGTTGCTATAAAACGTTTTTATCCAAGACCTTATGGAAACTCCAAAATTAAAGAATTCTAAAACATTGTCAATAAAAGACAAAGAAATAGAGTCAAATGCTTTTTCAAAATCTATTAATAAAAGTAGGCCGGGAATGTCATTCTGTTCTGTATATTGCATAATATCATAAATAAGTCTAGTGTTAAAGGGTAGAAAAATCAAAATTTTTATACTTTTTACCGAAGATAGAGTATTAGAAACAAAATGATCAAGTAGTTCTTTCGAATTTTGAGAATCCACATTTGGTTGATGCCAGATGTAGAATAGACTTTATCTGAATAAGTCTGAAGGCCATCTTTGACGACTGTCAAAATTTGTATTAGAATTACTGATAATAATTTAGTAGTTCATTTAGAGGAACCTGCTTTATATCTTTCCTTTTATGGATTTTTGTGAAGTTTTGGAATCCAATACAAGTAAGGCAGGTCAAGTTCTTCCTGTTTTAAATTGATACCGAAAGACTCAAGGACTCCTCTATGATTGGAAAAAACTTCATCTTTGGTAAAATTAGTTTTGGTATAAGTAGGATTCTCCGATATACTTTCTAAACCAAGCTTCTTAATTAGACATTCAAGATAGATTTTTTTACAAACTAAAATAATATTTTTAGAAGCTTTATCAGCGGGAAAAAACATATCTGTTATGTATGTCAGTAAGGATTGCAGAATCCTCAGGGTCCCTTAGCACTAAAGAAGGTTTAGTACCCATAGACCCTTTAACTTTTGCAATCCTTGACTTGACAAATTTTCTAATTGTCTTTATCCAGTCGGATAAAGTATCAAGCTCTACGTTTTCTAATTTAGCCCAACCTCTAGCATACTCTTCAACAGAATCCATAATAATTTTGAAATTCTGTCCCCAAGTGAAAGGTTGAGCCTCTCTGTATTTAAGGCCGTTTGAAAGAAGACATATTAATTTAGTATTCTCAATTATATTGAGATTACCTTTTACTACATGCCCAGCTTGTTTATAAATATATGGGGACGCTGAGCAAGAGCAGGTAGGTGCAGTAAAGTCATGAAAGTTTAGGCACTGCAAAGTTTGTTTACAGTTGAAAATTTTGGATGCAATGGGTTTATTGTAGGAGTAGGAAATTAGAGGTGGTGAGTTATATTTGAAATAAGCAGGGACTTTAGATTGTACAACTTTGTTTAGTAGTATATTAGAAATATTAATAGCATCTATGCCTTTGTTTGCATAATGTAATTTAAAAAATTAGCGACGGTTGTCGTCCTGTATATTGTGTTCCTGAGCAGGTTTTAATAACCTTTTAAATGCATATCTGTGATGATAGCGTTAAGTTTAAACTCTGGTGTATTAAAATCTGTAATAGTTTTGTATATGCATTCTTCTTGTAACTGATTTAGACGGGAAAGTGGTAAAGAGTACAGTTTGGTTCGAATATGGTGTAATCCGAGAGGTTTCTGAATGAATGGTAAAAGATTAGAAAAACCTAACATCATGGATATTGGGTTTATTGTAACTTCGATGTCCATGACTTCTTTTGTTACGTGTAGTTCTGTTGAACAGGTGTAAAACATTAACATTATTACAACCTAGGCTACAAAAGTTTCCTACTCCTTCAATTTTATCATTGCATCCATATGGTGATGCAGTGCCTAGTTCTCTAATCCAATAGTTCTCCCGTTGTAATCGGAATGGTGTACTCAAAATAGGACTATTAGTGTGGTGGTATATTTTTTCCAAAATTCTAACCTTCATAGACAGCACGGAATGGTCCGATTGATTGAAGTGTTGGTAAATAAGTTGGTTACCATAATTATTTATTTCAAACCGGTGACCATTCATTCCTAACCCTAACCCTAACAAAGTAAATGAATACCATACCGTGAAATTGGGGAAAAATGAAAATTATAGGGTCTTGTTTGCTCAATTCTTAACTCAGAAGGCAGTACTTTGTGCTGTCAGAAAATGTACAATTTATCAAAATTTTCAGTCGTCTAAAATTTGAAATTTATTTAAACTAAGGTTTTTTCCCTCATGCAAAGCATTCCTTAGCTGGATTTGGATTCATATAATTTTGAAACTTTAGATTCATTATTTTCAACTTTTTGGCTTATATTTTTTATGTATCAAACTTTTCGGTCTTAGTGTCACTGATGAGGAATGAATTTCCGAAATGTGCACATCTGACACATCAAAATTTAACTGCTTTTGTATTATATATTTATATGATTTTTCTATAAAAACTTTTATATTATATTTACTGCTACTACTTGTATCTTACTTTCCAAATGCTGTCTGGTTTTTGGTTATATATATATATATATATATATATATATCTGTGTGTGTGTGTGTGTGTGTGTGTGTGAACCCCTATGAAATTCAAAATTCACAATCCAAATAACAATTAAAAACCTTGAAAGCTGGCAAAATTAGTTATACACGTCAAATTCCATCAAGGAAGTGAGGCCGGGTGCCCCGGAATGGTAAGCAATTACCGATATTCAACCATGGGTTCCAAGATTCCAAAAATGGATATAAATGTTATTTTTTATCGTGATGATCTTTCAATTTCAAGCTGATATTTAAGACTCATTTTCCATTTTTTTTAAATTTGGTAGTTTTTTATCAATTCTGCACTTATATATGTAATATCCGGTAGTTAAAGGTAGAAAATTTTGAGATATATATTTCACTTTTTGGTTAAATAAATACAGCGCTTTTCCTATAAAAACTAATGTAGCGGTTTATCTTTTGATATATAAAACCCTCAACTTCTATCCAAAAGTTATTAATTATCTCACAACACCAAAACAAATGCTCTATTTCTTCAGCTGTATTATTATACGAAGCTTAGCTTATTTCTCTTAGTTTAATTTTGAACAAAATATCATTTTTGAAATTATTCTTTGGTTTATCCTGTATTGAAACCATTGTAATTTTGTATTTTTACAAGTTTTTAAGGGGGTAATAGAGTGAAATCCAGTCAATATCTATGTCAAGAATCGATTTTCAATTTTCTTTACTTCTGACAGTGGCATTGTTATTATTAAACACATTATAAAAATCTCTACTCCCTTTTTTACTATGACATACCAACTTGTAATTAATTGACTTTTTGGTTTTGTATATTCAATTTTTAATAAATGTTTCAATGGTGGACTTTATACCCAAGATATTCAACAAAGTTTGATCTGACAGAAACATTCTTCTAGTAAATTCTCTATATGAAATTAAATTTCCATCTTCATTAAGTAAATCTTTATGAAAAGTATTCCACTGTCAGACCAAGATTTGAAGAATACTGGACTTTTATTTTGAAATATATTCGTATTATACCAGATACTGAAATCTTTAATATCATTTATGTTTTCAGGTTTTTGTCTCATGGACAAATAATTCCAGGCATCAAATACATTATTCATAAACGAATTGTTATATTATTAAAACAATCGTTTCCATACTTTAAGAAATTATCAATCTTAGAGTAAGCAATCTCAAATAACTATTTGTATTTAGATTCAATTTGAAGTAGTCGCCTAATCCATGATATTTTGACTGGTGCTATAAAATGTTTAAAGTCTATCTTTTTAAGCCTCCTGCTTCATAGCTTTGTGAAATTAATTCTCTTTTTATGCGATCATTTTTATGTTGTCAAATAAAGGTATAGAACATCTTATTCCGTTTTTTTATCATTTCCAGTGGTGGATTTGGCATAGCAATAAATAGATGTTCAACTTAGAAATTATCAATGTTTTCAATACTGTTATTCTACCTAAAGGAGTTAAAATTCTTTTTGACCATTGTTTAAGGCTTTTTCCAATGTCTTGTAATTTCTTATCATATTTTTTTTCTCATTCTGTCTAAATCAACAAAAAAAATTACTCCAAGCAATGTAAAATGACATTGGTTCCAATCTAATTTAAAATGATGGTTAAAAGTTTCACCGTTGTATTCATCCAATCCACACTGCTCTTGTTTTTTTAAACCAGAAAGTAATGCAAAGTCATCTAGCACATTTCAAGTTTCTTGTAACGATGACTCTGTTCAATACAGTATGACAGTAGTGTCATCTGCAAAGAGTGACAATTTAAATTTTAATACTTTTGATATTTTAATTTTTTTAAAGACAAGATCTCAGCACACATAAAGAAGATGTAGGGTGAAAAAGGGTCACCTTGACAACAACCTCTTGTTATACTGAAAATTAAGAAACGAATCCATTTTGTAGTACTGCTGACATAATATCTTGTCGAAATCTTTTCATGCATTTAATAAAGGATTTGCCGAAATTGAATAAATCTAGCTCTTTAAACCCAAGAGACTGAATCAAAGGCCTTGTCAAAATCAATCATTAAAAGTAGTCCTAGTATATTTTTTTTTTGATTGAATATTGCATTAAATCATTAATTAGTCTAGTGTTTTCACCTATATACCTTCCACTGATAAGTCCTGTATGATCTTCTGTAATAAATGGTAAAACCTTTTTTCAATCATTCAGCAATACAGCCGGATACTAGTTTATATACAACATTCAACAGTGATATTGGTCGCAATTTTTTTTTAGAAACTGCTTTGGCTTGTCCCCTTAAGGTAATAAAAATAAAACAAACATACCAGTCCTTGTCCATATCACAATCCCAAAAACAAAGTAAAAACTTTGCAAACTGGCAAAATAGGTGATACACGTGAATTTCCATCAAGGAAGTGAGGCCGGGTGCTCCGGAAGGGTAAGCACCTCCTGTTTAGCTAGCTACACCCGTCACGTGCAAGTCAATTTTGAGAATTAAAGGAACAAAGAACTATGGTAAGTCAAATATATCCAGTATAAGTTGGGATACAGTGACTACATACTTATCAACAATATTGTGATGACGGTCATAAAACTTTTTAAGGGCCATGATTAGCCTAGGCTTGCAATATCCTTGTGTCAACAATTTAATTGTAAGTAATTTGCTTCGTTGCAGAAAGTTCCCATAGTGGGAACAAGCTCTACCGTACCGTATTAACTGTGAAACGTATACACCATACGCAGGAGAAGCAGGGATATTACTGCAAAGAAACGGAAAGTTGACAATAGAAAAATTGAAGTCATCACGTTTGTCGTATAGCTTTAGATGTAACCTTTCATGGGTGTCATAAATGAGGTATTTCTGTCTTTTATTTAAAGCTCACTTGGATAGATGACATTCACATATACTCCAAATTTGTGATTATTTAGAGAAAGAACGTCATCTATATATCTGTATGTGTAGTTGAATGATTTAGCGACAGTCTTTTTTCCAGATTTGACAAGGTTCTGTAAAAATTCTGATTCATATGAATAAAGAATCAAACCAGCAAGCAAAGGTGCACAGTTTGTGCCCATTGGTATACCGATTGTTTGTTGAAAGATAATATTGCCAAACACAACAAATATGTTGTCTATCAAAAACTCTAAAATTTTGTCGATGGTATCTTCAGTATATTTTTGTTTGCAGTCTGTATGGTGTTTTACAAAATAACCAGAATCCCTGTTGAGCACTAGATATTTATATCTTGGTTTACCGTTTTTGTAAGAGAATGAAAAGTGAATGATTTGTTTTAGACGTTCTTTCAATTTAGCATGAGGGATAGTGGTTTAAAGGGTAGAAAAATCAAAAGTTTTTATACTTTTTACCGAAGATAGAGTATTAGAGACAAAATGGTCAAGTAGTTCTTTAGAATTTTTGAGAATCCACATTTGGTTGATGCCAGATGTAGAATAGACTTTATCTGAATAAGTCTGAAGGCCATCTTTGACGACTGTCAAAATTTGTGTTAGAATTACTGATAATGATTTAGTAGTACATTTAGAGGAACCTGCTATATATCTTTCCTTTTATGGATTTTTGTGAAGTTTTGAAATCCAATACAAGTAAGGCAGGTCAAGTTCTTCCTGTTTTAAATTGATACCGAAAGACTCAAGGACTCCCCTATGATTGGAAAGAACTTCATCTTTTGTAAAATTAGTTTTGGTATAAGTAGGATTCTCCGATATACTATCTCAACCAAGCTCCTTAATAAGACATTCAACATAGAATTATAAACAAGTTATAATACCCTAGGTCTGACGTTGTGTAATTGATATTTTTCCAGTTTTAAATCCCTCATTTAACGAACGTCTTAAAAAACTTACCAAGTCATTATAAAAGAATTTAACGAATTCAGATGCAAAGCCATCTGAACCTGGACTTTTCATTTTTTTTTTTTTTTAAAAAAAACATTATGAATTTCTGTGTTAATTAATTTCCCCTCTAAACTTTACTTTTAATCTACAGTAAAATTATTTATATTTTTAATATCTTTAATGATATATTTGAGATCCAAATAGTAGTCATCCTTATTTCTATGTAAAGATTTATTAATATTGTTTTGTTTCTGCTAGGATTTATTTTTGATCGGTAATTATAGATTTGTCATGTTTTACAACTTTCGGAATCATTTTACTAACACAATTTCTGGATTCAAGACTAAAAAAATATTTTGTTGGTTTTTCAACTTTCTCTACCATCTTGCTTCAGCCCTCAACAGAGTTCCTTTCATTTTTTCCTTTACGTAATCCCTCTAAATCTATATTTTTATTACTGATTTCATTTAAATTAGATAAGGGGCTACATTCTAGTCTAGTTATTTCATCAATTATCTGTTTCTCTCTTTGGATAGACATTTTTTGCGATAAGATGAGTATGATGTAGTTTTTCCCCTAATTTCAAGCAAATCAGTTTCCAAAAATTGTTGATCAGTGATAGTAAATTGATTATTATCATTGCTTATTTTATTTATGTTTTTTATGTTATAAACAGGAACTATTTCGTCAGAGGGAATAAATTTACCAAGATTGAGATCAATCAGACATCTTGTACTGAAACCAAATTTATTATTTATAATAACTGATCTTTAATAACTGATCTTGAACTTGTGACCAGGTCTATAATCTCATGCAATGTTATGTTGACAAAGTTTGGGAGCAATTGAATAATATTTGTCTTTAAATAGGTAGAAACTAAAATTTTAAGTAATTGTGACTGTGACCTTTAAACTAGTTTGAACTCCCATACAAGGTTTTGTAACATGGATTACCTTAAGTTTGAGATTAATTGGACAAACTGTGCATGGAAACTAAATTTTATAGATAGTATCCATGACCTTGACCTTTGACCTAGTGTGCAATCCTATACAAGTTTTTGTATTTTTATATCTTTTATACATGTGTTAACTATATCTATATAGTTTTTATCTGCTTTTACGGAATTATTGAACTTCCAAAGGCCTCTACCTTTAACAAATTCATTTAACTTTAATGATAAACAGAAAGATGAATGGTTAGACCTATAACTAGGATTGATTTTGACGTCTATGACATTTTATATATTTTAAAATTTTCTGATAAAAGAAAAAAAAGTCGATTCTACCTTGTTTTATTGGTTGTTATTCGCCAAGTATATTTTCTTTTCTCTGGATGTAGTTCCCTAAAAGGGTCTATGAGATTAAATTCTTCTTTCATATTTATGACATCTCTTGCTTTTTGGGTTGTTATAATGGAGGAAACCAAATGTGTCCAGTTCTTGTTCCTGAACTAAATTAAAATCACTATTTATGATAAAGTATTTATTTTCAAAATCTTTGAGAATGTTTGCTATATTTGAAAACAATTGTGGGTTATCCTCATTTTAAGCATATATATTAATCAGTTTTACATTCATCTTATCAATTGTCGAGCCAACAGCAATATAATTCCACTCAATATCTTTTTTAATTTGGTGTATATATAATACAAATACAATTAAATTTTGATGTGCCAGGTGCACATTTCAGAAATTTATTCCTCATCAGTGACACTAAGACCGAAAAGTTTAATACATAAAAAAACATAAGCCAAACAGTTGAAAATTATAAATCTAGTTTCAAAATTATATAAATTATATTATTTATATAATTATATAAATCCAAATCCAGCTAAGGAATGCTGTGCATGAGGGAACAAACCTTAGTTTTAAACTAATTTCAAATTTTAGACGACTGAAAATTTTGCTAAATGGTACATTTTCTGACGGCACAAAGTACTGCCTACTGCGTTATACCCTCGGGGAGTTTTACTCCACCAGCAGCGGTACCCGCTCAGGGGTAGTAAATACATAATACAAATACCAGTTAAATTTTGATGTGCAAGATGCACATTTCGGAAATTCATTCCTCATCAGTGACACTAAGACCGAAAAGTTTGATACATAAAAAATATAAGCCAAACAGTTGAAAATTATGAATCTAAAGTTTCAAAATTATGTAAATCCAAAGTAAAGTGAAAACATTATGTGATTCCATGATTAGGTTGATTCAAATAAATTCTAACTGTATGAATTACAATACTACAGGATATCTCGCTGTAAACTGAGCAGTCTAGGGAACATATATGAAGAAGATATACAATATTTAACCATGGGGTTGTCTCAGTGTGTGATATGTGCTTGTGTAAAACTGATTTCAATGTATCAAAAGTAATTAATTGAACTTTACATTCATGTTTTATAGCAGATATTTATGAAACTTCTTATTAAAAAGTCATTTTAAAAGAATGTGGTTAAGACAGAAACGTGGCTGACGATTAAAACACTGTATGGTTTTAAATGCCTGTTTGCGCGAGAAAGGGTATCTGAGCGATTATTTAAATAATAATGAAAATAATAATAATAATCATGTACTGTTGGTTACCATATTCGATAGGATTGTATAGTAGAAGATGTACAATCATAAATAAATCAATAAGAGTGACTTTATGTTACTTACATAAAAAACAGATTGTTGTTTAATTAACACCGCAGTATACCATGCCGTGTGTATAAACTGAAAGTGGAAGGTATTTTTAACACTATAATTTCATTCTTGAAACAGGAAACGGACTTTGTACAATCATAAATAAATCAGTAAGAGTGACTTTATGTTACTTACATGAAAAACAGATTCTTGTTTAATTAACACCACAGTTTACCATGCCGTGTGTATAAACTGAAAGTGGGAGGAATGTATAACACAATAATTTCATTCTTGAAACCGGAAACGAACTATGTACATTCATAAATAAATCAGTAAGAGTGACTTTATGTTACTAACATGAAAAACAGATTGCTGTTTAATTAACACCACAGTTTATTATGCCGTGTGTATAGACCGAACGTGGAAGGTATGTATAACATTATCATTTCATTCTTGAAACCGGAAACGGACTTTGTAGAATTATAAATAAATCAATAAGAGTGACTTTATGTTACTTACATGAAAAACAGATTGTTGTTTAATTAACACCACAGTTTACCATGCCATGTGTATAAACTGAAAGTAAAAGGTATTTATAACACTATCATTTCATTCTAAAAACCGGAAACGGACTTTGTACACTCATAAATAAATCAGTAAGAGTGACTTTATGTTACTTACATGAAAAACAGATCCTTGTTTAATTAACACCGCAGTTTATTATGCCATGTTATAAACTAAAAGTGGAAGGTATATATAACACTATCATTTCATTCTTGAAACAAGAAACGGACTATGTACAATCATAAATAAATCAGTTAAAGTTACATTATGTTACTTACATGAAAAACAGATCCTTGTTTAATTAACACCGCAGTTTATTATGCCGTGTTATAAACTAAAAGTGGAAGGTATATATAACACTATCATTTCATTCTTGAAACAGGAAACGGACTATGTACAATCATAAATAAATCAGTTAAAGTTACATTATGTTACTTACATGAAAAACAGATTGTTGTCTAATTAACACCACAGTTTATTATGCCGTGTGTATAAACTGAAAGTGGAAGGTATGTATAACACTATAATTTCATTCTTGAAACCGGAAACGGAGGAATGTATAACACAATAATTTCATTCTTAAAACCGGAAACGGACTTTGTACAATCATAAATAAATCAGTAAGAGTGACTTTATGTTACTTACAAGAAAAACAGATCCTTGTTTAATTAACACCGCAGTTTATAATGCCGTGTGTATAAACTGAAAGTGGGAGGAATGTATAACACAATAATTTCATTCTTAAAACCGGAAACGGACTTTGTACAATCATAGATAAATCAGTAAGAGTGACTTTATGTTACTTACATGAAAAACAGATCCTTGTTTAATTAACACCACAGTTTACCATGCCGTGTTATAAACTAAAAGTGGAAGGTATATATAACACTATCATTTCATTCTTGAAACAGGAAACGGACTATGTACAATCATAAATAAATCGGTAAGAGTGACTTTATGTTACTTACATGAAAAACAGATTGTTAATTAACATCGCAGTTTATCATGTGATAATAAACTGCAAGTGGAATGTAATTAAAAAACTATAATTTCATATAAAATAAATCAGTTAAAGTTACATTATGTTACTTACATGAAAAACAGATTCTTGTTTAATTAACACCACAGTACATGCCGTGTGTGTCAACTGAAAGTGGAAGGTATGTATAACACTATAATTTCATTCTTGAAACCGGAAACGGACTTTGTACAATCATAAATAAATCAATAAGAGTGACTTTATGTTACTTACATGAAAAACAGACCCTTGTTTAATTAACACCGCAGTATACCATGCCGTGTGTATAAACTGAATGTGGGAGGCATGTATAAAACTAATATCACGTAAACTTTGTTGTATGACGGGTAGTGTACTAAGAGCATTGCTCACCTCCATAGGTAATGAATTGGGTGTAGCTGCAGTAATTGTTTGTATACTATCACTACTGCTTACCCTCCCTCTCTCCGTGGGTTGTTTTTCTGTATTCATGTTGCCTCATTTTGGAAATATAATTTCTGGTAGATGTCTCACACTTACTGTTACTGTCTTACTGTAGCTAAACTTTAGGCCCTTTAGAGAGTTTTAACCACACAATAACTTCTCAAGAGACAGAACAAAAAACTAGGAGTTTACCCTGGTTGCCATATATCACGCGGATGAATATTATCATTAGGAAATGTACGGAGATTGTTGACTCAAGGATATTGCCAGCCTAGGATGATCAAGGCCCTTAAAAAGTTTTTTGGTCGTCATCACAATACTGTTAAGTATGGAGTCACTGTATCCAAACTTATACAGAATATAATTGACTTACCATAATTCTTTGTTCCTTTCATTATCAAATTTGACTTTGCATGTCACGGGTGTAGCTAGCTAGAATTGAGGTACTTACCCTTCCGCAGCAACCGGCCTATTTTCCTTGATGGAAGTTTACGTGTATAACTGAATTTGCCAGTTTTTAAAGTTTTAACTTTATTTTTTGGAATGTGATTTGGACATGGACTTGTATGTTTGTGTTTAATTTATTGCCATCTGAACTGGTTTGAACATTAGCTTTTGCCTGTTTTAACTAATCTAATAAAACACAAACATACCAGTCCATGTCCAATTCACAATACCCCACAAAAGAAAATGAAAACTGGAAAATTAGTTATAAACGTGAACTTCCATCAAGGAAGTTAGGCCGGGTTCTCCGGAAGGGTAAGTATTTCCTGTCTAACTAGCTGCACCCGTTATTGTGCAAGATAACTCGCCATACCAAAATATTCGAACATCTACCAGCATAGCACCAATTTAAACACAACAAAATTTGACATGATTAATTGGGTAAATCGAAACAAAATTTCTTACCCTACTGAATCCGGAAATTTATAAGTTATAGAACTTAATAAACCAAAACCTATTTATAAGAAAAAGATACTTTAGCTGAAGCACAAAACCATGTTGCTTTAAGGTTACCAGTCCGCCATTGCAAACTCAATCCCATAGAACTGTGTTGGGCTTACTGTAAAGATCATAGCAAAAAATAACAAATCCAGCAAATTTGTGGACGTTAAAAAACTTGTATATTACTCTATTAACCTTGTTACTGAGGACTTATGAATAGTTGGAAACTAACGTTGAGAAGGTTAAAAAGATGGGCTCGATCACAGTTTTGTTGATAGTTTAAAAATTAACCTTAAGTCTGACACTTATAGTGATAGTGAGATAATGAACCAGTCTGGGGTAAGGTTTTATTCTTCCTTTTAATTTTTCAGTTTACTCTATAGATATCTCTATATGATGCATGTTTCTTCAAATTTATTTGTTTTTTATAAGACTCCTTGACGAATTTTATACAAATTTGTCATTGTTGAAAAAGGTTTTTTCACGTGTGAGTGTTTTGTCAATTTGTCAACTAAGCCTTAGCTTTACATAAAATATATTTCATATATTTATGAAAAGAAAGTTATCCGTATATGATTCAAATGTGCAACGGGAACTTTTACCCGTGGTACTTATGATCCTTTGATTAAATACTTAGTATAACAAACATGCCATCACAATCCCAAAAACAAAGTAAAAACTTTGCAAACTGGCAAAATATGTTATACACGTGAACTTCCATCAAGGAAGTGAGGCCGGGTGCATAAAAGTATATAAACACAAAGGACACGATAAGGATGGCAGATTATGGAATGTATTCAGGAAAAGTTTTATTTCTTATTTATTGTTCGTTCATCTTGTGCATCAAATGTCAATATGTTAATTTTTATGCAGAAAGAATATTATCAAAATAATCTCTATATGTATCACAAAGCACACATTGATATTGACTGGTATGTTTGTGTTTTTTAATAAGCACACATTTTGCATGCATAATTATTATATTTAACCGCGACTGATGCTGAATATTTGTCATATATGTCTTGAGCAGAAAGAAGAGCTATCGCAAAATAAGCGACATATAAATTATTAACATATTCATTAACAATGCAAAGAATAAATACCTAAGCAAAACAAGATTCTGTCCGATATCATTTTAAATGAGGAAAAATAAAATCAATATCTGTAAAGATTAATTGGCGTTGATGAATGTCAAAAATGCTCGTCTGAAGAATGATTGGTTAAAATCTTCAAGACAGAGCAATTTGTTATGTGACATTTCAGTTAAATGGCGTGTGTTGACAATATATGTACAATTAAGTATATGTTTCATGTAACAATTATAAAATTGGGCGTGTTGATTTGATTTGTTTTAATAATATATATATATATATATATATATATATATATATATATATATATATATATATATATATATATATATATATATATATATATATATCGACCTCAAACTCGTAATAGATTCTCTATATATTATATCAATAAAATATATAGCATTTTTACTTTTATTTCTTAATCATTTTTCCTATTTTAAAACCATTTATATAATATATACATAAAATATGAATACAAAGGTTACCTTTTATTACAGATTATTTAAACGGCAAAGTTAGTGACATAATTAAAATATATATAACAAATACCTGCTAAATTTTGATGTGCCAGATGTGCACATTTCAGAAAATCATTCCTCATCAGTGACACTAGGGGCCGAAAAGTTTGATGTCAACTTTCCGTTTCTTTGCAGTAATATCCCTGCTTCTCCTGCGTATGGTGTATATGTTTCACAATTAATACGGTACGGTAGAGCTTGTTCCCACTATGGGAACTTTCTGCAACGAAGCAAATTACTTACAATTAAATTGTTGACACAAGGATATTGCAAGCCTAGGCTAATCAGGGCCCTTAAAGAGTTTTATGGCCGTCATCACAATATTGTTGATAAGAATGTAGTCATTGTATCCCAACTTATACTGGATATATTTGACTTACCATAGGTCTTTGTTCCTTTCATTCTCAAAATTGACTTACACGTGACGGGTGTAGCTAGTTTAACAGGAGGTGCTTACCCTTCCGGAGCACCCGGCCTCACTTCCTTGATGGAAGTTTACGTGTGTCACCTATTTTGCCAGTTTGCAAAGTTTTTACTTTGTTTTTGGGATTGTGATATGGACAAGGACTGGTATGTTTGTTTTATAGATTAAAAACAGTTGAAAATTAATGAATCCAAAAAAATGTGATTCCAAATTCAGCTAAGGAATGTTTTGCATGAGGGTACAGACCTTAGTTTTAAATAAATTTCAAAAATTAAGACGACTGAAAATTTTGCTAAATGGTACATTTTCTGACAGCACAAAGTACTGCCTACTGAGTTATGGATACTCTCGGGGAGTTTTACTCCATCAGCAGCGGTACCCGCTCAGGGGTAGGAAATATATAACAAATACCTGCTAAATTTTGATGTGCCAGATGTGCACATTTCGGAAAATCATTCCTAAACAGTGCACTAGGGGACTTTAAGTTATATACTTAATAAGTATTAAGTGTTTCTTAGATTAAACAGAATTGTCATATTTTTATCATGAATCATATGGACAATGTATTAAATGAATTTGATGAAAGATCAACTGCCATTATGATATTTATACTTTGTAAATGGAAGTTTTTCGTATAAACTGACAAAACTTGATTATCAATAACACGTTGAGTATGCTAAAATTAGTTGCCCAAAAAGTCAGGGTTTTTATTTATTAATCTTTCTTTATTTATTGTTTTTTCATGAACATAAAACAGACTTTTTCTAACGTTTTACTTGTGTTAAACAAGTAAAGCTTATCAATTTGTTTGTTTTATTTTTTATGATATTAACGGCGATCAATTTTTAAATAAGAATATTGCATTATTAAAGATGGTAAAATATGTTCATTTACTCATTTACGGGAATTATTCATGCTTAAAGTTATCAGATAAGCAACTTCCTAAATAACATTAAAGATTGTTATAATTAGTAAGATTTTAAGGACAAACTTGCCTTACGACAAGGCATTGACAGACAAATCTTTATCGCGCATATTCTAAGTGTCACAGAGATTATTATAATTCATTTCGTCGTACGGAATTAATTTTATGACTTAGCCACACTTTTGGTTACGCAAAGTTTTATACTCGTTCGTCTAGCATTTGCTCAATATATATTATATGAAAATCTATTGCGACTGAGGTCGAGATGGGGAAATTCCGATCAAGTGGTCAGATTTTTCATCTCAAACGAGGCTCTGTCGAGTTTGAGATAAATATATCTGACCACGAGGTATATATATATATATATATATATATATATATATATATATATATATATATATATATATATATATATATATATATATATATATATTATATAGTAAATATATAACACAAATACCAGTTAAATTTTGATTTGCCAGATGTGCACATTTCGGAAATTCATCCCTCATCAGTGACACAAAGACCGAAAAGTTTGATAGATAAAAAAAACATAAGCCAAACAGTTGAAAATAATGAATCTTAAGTTTCAAAATTATATAAATCCAAATCCAGCTAAAGAATGCTTTGCATGAAGGAACAAACCTTATCACACATTTGAAGCAACAGAAGCGATTCTCCTCAGAGTTACCCCGAAGCCCTTTAATAGACAATTAGAGTTACAGACGTTATTGGGTGACAAAAGACGTTTAACTCTATCAATATGCTAATAAATTCCCATGAGGTTGTAAATGCTTCAAATAAGTAAAATTCTTTTATGGTGATTACTCATTAGAACAACTCAATCTTTTCCTATGTTATTTAAAGTTCAAAATAAACGTTATTTCATTTGCTGTCTCATTTAACATATACTATCAAGAGAACCTGAGACTATTATTTCTTTTAAATACTTGACATTTAAAGCGCAATTCAATGGTACTTCAACTAATAAATTCAAATTATTTGATACATTTGTACATATATGTAAATAACTGAAATATTCACATTCCAAAAGCAACCAAAACTACCTTAAAAGCACTGAAAGTTATGAATTATTTCAGAATGCACTTCTTTTTAAAGGCAGTTGAATAAAATATCTATTTGCTATTGCAGAACTCGTAACTTGAAATTATATTAGAACTTACGCTGCATAAATATTGTTATTTATAAGAGAAGAAAGAAACTTATCATTAAGTATACTTAGAAAGCAACCAATAGCTGACACGATAAGAAAACAAATTAAAACCACAAAATAGTATGTGTCAAGCTTGCCATTCTCCTTTCTGACATTGTTTATGGCAATTATATGTCAAATTGTCTCTAGGATATATAATGGAGTAATAGTATTGTCTTTCTTGAGAAGTTCAACTTCCTATTGTATAAAACAACTTGTCATTGTGGATGTATTATATAATATAATTTTATTTTTTATCATATTATTTTCATAGGATGATAAATCAATTTGTCTTAAACTTTTTTTGAAAAATTTAATGTATTAACAATCTATCACTTTAGCAATTGGAAAAATATGTGTTATAAAGAATGAAGAATAATTTTAATAATATTTCTTTAAATTATTCCTATTAAAATTAAAAAAAAACTATTATAATTGGTATAATAAACTGATTTTATTGTCGACATTTAAAACTTCTCTCCCTCTTTGTCAAAACTATCTTCCCAAAAGGCAGGATAAGGTTATCTAAAATTATTAACAACATATAAATTTAAGTATTTTAACATAACTGTAATGCTTAAACGCTAGGCGGTGTCTTATTGTTTACAACTAAATGCAATTACGTTGTGTTTATTTCTACCACAGTGACCGACTAGATGGACATTAAGATCAAACCAATAATGCTAGGTATTTTGCTTTATTACAAAATATTTTGGTAGGTTTCGCAGATATAAATATTCAAATAGTGATTTTTATGATATTTATTATTATTTTATAAAGTCTCATATAGTAAACAATTTAAATAGTGCTCATTTATTATTAGAAATTAAACATTATTCGAATGGTTTGTTTTCTCGATATTTCTATATATTTAATAAACTGATTTCTTGTTTCAATATTTTTGTCCTAGTTTAATTTGATCTGTTTTGATAGAATACATTAATTAATATATTGACTTATTTACGAGTAAATACAATGCTTCAAGCAAAGATTGTCATATGAGCCGTTCTTTTAAAAATTAAATTATTAAAAATATTCTTTGCATCTATAATTTTCCATTTCAAATTGTGTCAGTTTAAAAACAAACAATTTCAGCTGTAATATTTAAGTTACGAAATGACTTCTCACACTATTTTTTAACTTTCTTGTGAGTAAAATGATAAATGATAGACATACCTTTCCGTGACAGTTGTTGTTTATTGAAGTTCCTGAATATATAATATAAATATTGTTAGTTTATAGCAATGATGGTATAAAATAACCTTTTAGCTAAGACAATTATTTTAATATATATTTGATAATTTTATTTACATTTTCGATTTACAAACAAAATAAAATTAATAAATAAAATAAAATAAAAAAAAAAAAACGAATTTGGTTAAAAACATCACTTAGTCCCTTTAGAGGTTTCGTGAGAACTTCGATATTTAAAATAAAGAAACAAAATATAAAATATATTTTTAAAAAATATTGAATTAGGAATACTAAGTATATCAACAAAAATGAAATAAAATAAAATAAATAAATATAAAAAAATAAAATACATAAATTAAGTATAAGATATATATATATATATATATATATATATATATATATATATATATATATATATATATATATATATATATAAATCCAAAAGCAATGTATAATTGTTACAAACAAATGAACGAGAGAAAGTTTAAAACATAAGAATAGGGGCATTGTTTGCGGTGTTGTAGTTCATAATCGCTAATATTCATTTTTCTTTTTTACAATTTGAACCACTGTTTAATTTTTTCACATCAATTAAATAACATAATATAACAATTTCAAAAAATACTAATGACCAAGTGTATATGTTTATAATCACCGTGAGTTGATATTGGTGTCGCACATCGATCGCCGCATATGTGATGGCAGCATTTTTTGCCGTCAGGACAAGACGCATCCCCAAAACACTTTGGCTGATACGCACATCCCCATGCTATGTTTGGATCATCTACTGGGCAAACTTCTGTTATAAATTTTAATATATTTAAAAAATTATAGAAATAATAATCAACCAACTTATTATTAAAATATGATTTTTTTTCCATCACTTCATTGACTTGACTATATTTTTATATTCAAAGTGTAAAATTTCGAACAAAGTGTAACAAAGAATTATAAATCGAACAAGAAGCCAGAATACAAATAATATTGACCTTTCATTTTAAATGAATATTTGTTCTTGTCATCAAAAAGTTTTGAAAGCAACACCTTGTATAAATGAACCCGATGGTAAGCAGTTTTTTGCAGTTAATTTACAGTAATAGTCAAATAACTAATCATTTAAATTATCGATATAAATCTTATAGGTTTGTTGATCTTTTGATAATAATCTTTATGTTTTAAACACAATTACGTTAATTGATTATGGCAAATATGAATAATTATGTTAACAAAAAACACGTAACATAATAAAAGTGATTTAACTTATACATATATAATAGTATACAATAAATAAATATTTTACTAGAAGCATAATTAATAATATATTTGATGAAGGGTTTGTACAGGAAGTTCTATCGTTTTATTAAATATTAAATACAAACATTTCATGGTGGACGATGCATGTAAAACTAACAAACCTTTGATAGAAAGGTTATTGATTGGCTACGGTTTTATCAATGATCAATATTCATACTTTCTAATTTTGATTTTAAGTATTGATCACCATATTCATCCTGAAAATAAACCTTTGATAGGTATGTTGATACTAACAATAAACCATTTATATCTGTAACCAAACTTTTTAAGACAATTCTTTAAGTTTTCTTTTACTATTCTTACCGTTAGAATAAACCATGGCTATTTCGATGAGGACTATCACAACACAGACTTGTAGTTTCATCGTTTAGCTATAAAAGATACTTTTCTATTTTAGTTGTGTACTAAACCTCTTATCTAAAATATCTAAACAAAGTGTACTTTCGTTCTTAACTTTTGTTCTGTTATCTAATAAAATGATAATGACTTATGCTTTATCTATCATAAGCATTCTTCTATTTTATTATACGTCATGAATTTAAGTAACGTTGATTCATAACATAATAATCTTAATTTGTTTTTGTATCCTACAAACTGTGACACCGAATCGAGAATATAACATTTTGTCTTCAATTTATCAAGAAATAATATTGATGCAAGTATTCTAAAGTTGATTGACAATTTCTTCGAATTCCGACTCAAAGAAAAATATAATTATATTCATTTAATTTTAATTGTTTAATTATAGTAAAATAGTTTACAAACGTTTTACATTTTCATGTTTAAAGTAAAAGAAAAACAGCTATTAAAAGTTAAATTTAAAATTCCAGTTATTTATAAGGGTGACAAAAAATCAAGAGGCGGATGGATATCTAATCTAGTACCAGTAATTTTGGTCTAACGGAAACCTGTAGGAATCGTTTTATGTTTTGACTTCTGCGGACGCGGGCGCATCAAAGGTTATTACCTAATTTTAACAAAATTTGCAATGCATTACCTTCTGTGTTTTTTTTTTTAAAGATACAGTTAAATATTAAAGATAGCGATTTGGTAATAAAAATACGTTGTATAATGAAATTGGTTGTTTTTATTGTTTAATAATATAACTCTTTTTGAAGATTTATAATCAGTGCATTTAAAAACTGTTATATGATAATATTCATAAGAGGTCAACGATATATAAGATCCTTCAAAGTATTTTGATTAAATCATAAAGTATCATTTTGTGTGTAATTATTTATTTAGAAATACAATATTTTGTGGTTTTGTTTGAAACGAAATCATGCCGGTATTTTTAAACAACGTGTAAGAGAAATGACCATAAATGGCTAAAATAACAACCGATGCGACATTCTTTAACAATCGCAACAAACATAAATTTAATTCGAAAAATTTTCACATTTTTTATCACATATTTCAGTGTCGTAATAGATAAACGTCATGCTAATTGTCTTCTAGTGCAACGTTCTAACCCACACAACCCAGAAAAGACGTTCGTCTAGTAATGTGTCTTAAAAAAGAATAATAATATTTGTAACTGGAGAACAAGTGCTTTGCAACAGTTAAAACAATACAACCAAGAATAAGGCACCATCATTAATACGGTAATGAATATCAGCTAAACATAATATTTGGACCAAAGAACTCTCTTAGGGTTCCAATCACCCCCATTTTACAACCAGCTGTTCATTATCAGTTATGTCACGTCATTAGATGACATTGTGAGAGACTGTAAGAGCGAACATTTACAAAGTAAATAGCTGAATCCAAAACGACATTATCGAGTAACTTGTGATATGATTCTGTATTTATACCAAGTCGGGAGGTTTTTTAAAGAGATCTCAGAAGGTATTTATCTTATATAGTGCTTGTATTCTTTTGGTCTGTTATCAGGTATTAATCATTGTTCTGTTCATCGTTATTTGTTTTATTTTTGTGTTTTTTCCATTCCTTTCTTTAAAAAATACTTTTAACTATTCAAAACGTTTTGGATAAAAGTAAACAATTCATTTCTCCAAGAAATTCTTGTGTGATGGAATTGTCTACAAACTCGTCAAAAGCAAATACATTAAGCTTTACAAAATAGTTAAGTTACCAAGAATTTTTTGTCATAGTTGATGTTTTACTACATGAACGCATACAGTATATTCTTCTTGGAAACCATTACAAATTATGTTTTAATATTGTTTTTAATTTGATTATAAAGTAAAAAGTATACAATAGGAAATATTAAAGGAAAGAAAATTATTCTTTAAATAACAAAGAACGTAAAGAAATCGCCGAGAGACTTTATGATTATACAATATACATTTTACAAAGTCCTAAAATAAGCTTGGCTCTAAAAATAACATAAAATAATAACAATAACTTGGAATACTAAAACAAGAATTGATTTTCTCTGAAACATTTATAGATCTTTTGAAAAACATACATGTATTTACTGATGAAATATTGCACAATTTTATTTCAAAATTTTGCAGAAAAAATGCAGGATCGATCACAAGATACACAAAAAGCACATAACACAGATTTACAACATTTACCGTGCTCAAACTCAGAACTAGAGTAACAAAGTGGTTCAGTTTTGCCTGGTTACAAACAAAGTTTATAGCCTTCTTAATCCAAGTTTTCCAAAATCAAACATTTGTACATGCTCTTTTTAACCGTTTTCATTCATCAAAATTATTGAGAAAGAAGACTTTGAAAACTAGCTTCGAAGTAATTTTTAATGAACAATCTTAAAGGACTTAACTTTTACACCATGTTTTCAGGATGATATTTCTGATCGTAACCTTGATACAGAATACTGTGAAAATTTAGCGGCAGTTTTATTTTAGTGCAATTGGCTGAAGAATTCAACCGCTAAAATAATACTTTCTCTAAAATTTTACAACACTACCGGGCAAATACTAACGATCCCTAAAACGGTCTGTGATAATGTTTAATTGATATTATTGTTGAATATAATGTCTATCCCCCGTCATATAATCATATTTACGATCAAAGAAAAAATCGTTTTTTAATCACATTTAATCAATGAGAAGCTATGTCGATCTTCATAAACATAAAAATTAACAATAAGTTTTATGAAATATGATCAGTCCAAAAAGTCCATTTCCGTTTCCGCTATAAGAGAATGATACGCACATGCACATAAAATTAAAATGGAAAAAATCTGAATTAAATCACCTGAAATCCTAAAAATCAGTTAATCTACAATAAAACGGTTTGAAAAAGCACAAAAAAATTCACAAATGTTTTAAAAATCGGCGTTATTGAACTTGGTAACAACGGGGACTCTTGGGTTTTTCTCTGAACAAACCGCCACATTTTTAAAAATATGTCTAACGTTACATGTACAGAATGACTAAGAGTAAATGTATGGCTTCATTAACTTAATTATTACAACTCATCACCTGTTCACAGGTAATTACGCTTGTATATAAACTATTTTTATAGTGTCTCTCTATCAAGGGCAATTAGTTAGGATTTATTATATAGTCGGGTACAGGTGTTAATTTTGGGGTCCAAACAGGGTAATCACTGCCGCTTAAATAAAACTGCGCTAATACGACTAGCACTTTGAAATCGCTAAAATTTCTATGCGCTAATATAAAGCGGTTTACAGTATTTAACATTCAATTTAAAATTGTTTGACCGACATATCTTATTAAGGACTTAAAAATTTACTTATTCTCTGATCCCATATATGTTTACTGAATGGCAATTCGTTGTCCTTTTTTATCATAATGTATTATCTTAGATTACCCATAGCTCAGAAATTGTGCGAAATTATTATAAACCTATGTTATTCCAATCCTTACCAACCGAGTCAATGTCAGCTTCCAGTGTTAAGTATATACGACAATTGTTTCTGTACAAGTGATTTTTCGCTGAATTAAAACCACGTCACTTAGACGAATTGTATCATTGGACCCAACATCTTTTTGGAATCCCCCTACCGTTTTATAAATGCCTCAAAATATATCAATCTTATTTCGTGTAATTGTGTTTGGTTTTGCTAATAACTTTTTGATGTTTTCATTGTTTTCATTCCAATGCTGTTTCTTTAAATTTCAATGAACATAACGACACTATCTTAAAAGCATTGTTATCCGAGTTACTATTCCAGTATTTCATGTACAATTCATAAAATGTATTTAGGTTTCACTCGGATTTATCCTAATTATAATAGTAACTCTTTCCTGTAAAATGATTGGTTTTCAAATATTATTTCTTTGTGTCTCATAATGTTTTCTGTATCTAAAGATAAAATATATCTGCAATTAAATGCATAATAATAAAGATGATGACTTTTTTTTTAATATGTGATGGAAATTAATTGAAACATCGCCCATCCGAGAGGAAATTGACCAATAAATGATCAATCAAATCCGATCTATACGTCGCCAGCGGATGATATATAATCTATTGGGATCATAATTCTTGAAGGCTAGCAGCAATACCAAGCGTCGGTGTGATTTAACAGCGTATTCAAAACTATACATTACAATCGTCGGGGATTTAATTTCAGTATGAATAGGAATTCTTACAAAATGTGGTTTACTTTGATGTGCCTTCTGTCCCACCAGATTCGATGCGACTCAAATGAAAATGCATACATTAGGTAATGTTATAAAATTATTAGTTTGTTTCAAAATTTATTTTTTTGTGTGTGTGTGTGTTTCGTTACCTTTCACGTTTTATTTTTATTGTGTTTATGTAAACGAATGGAAAAATTACATAATTGTTCTTAATTAAAAATTGAGAAAAATTATTAGGACTGCCTAGACGTGTGAACAGATGTGCTTTATGCTGGCTTGCAAAAAACTCTTAAAATCTACGAAAAATTAATTATTGTATTCTAAGAATATTAACTAAAATTTAAATTTGGTTTTCCTACTTTACATCCCGTTAATATGTATGGACTGTCTTCCTATCTGATCTGACAAAAGTTCACCAAGATCAATAAACTGACAACATCTGAAGCTAAATGGCATTATTTAAATATTTATGAGTATTTCAGATGTAAAATGAAATGACATGTAATACATGTAAAGTTGTATTTAAATCTATAACGTTTAATACAGTATCCTAAATTTCAAATATTACATCGTTTAGTTTAAAGCCATAGTTTTATTTTGTGTTTATGAATGTTGTTTTATCTTAGAGAAAGTCCTTAACTCCAAAAAATGTTGTTTTATTTTGTTTGTCATAAAATAACTACAAAAAGAAGTATTTAAATACAAAATGCAATCAAGGAAATACATATAAAATTTGAATGATTATATACAGAGAAAAAATCACAACTTTACAAAACTCGTCAGTTGCCTAAAAATAAAATATCCGTTTTAAGTCCTGTTTTCTAAATTATTTTTTACGCCTGAATCACGACTGTATTATAAAATTGAAATAAAATAAAAATAATTAAAAAGGAGGATTGCATTGAATTAAATCACATAAAATCATTAGAATTATCATTATCATAATATGTTATGTAATTATCTGTAACACTTACTTTTAATCTGCATTTAAATCACTGGAGTCTGAATCAATGTTAATGACAAAATTATAAACAACACTGTGGTCTAATGCATCCGAATGACAGTAGTCTCTCTCAACTTTTACTTTTTTGTACAATTATTCCAAACAAATAGCGTTATAAGTTCAAAAGATTCAAAAATAAGTCTGCGTATGTCGACTAGTTTATTTGTTTTGTTATTGTTCGTAATTATAGCTTTACTTTTGGTTCGTAGCAACTCCATCGGTTTAAGCTCACAATACTTCACAGGAAGTCGAAGAGCACAAACCAATGCTTCTCAGCAATTATATCCCTTTTGTAGGCAGGCCTTGGTTTGCGACTTTTATTAACTTCATGCAGTTCAGGTTTAAGATCATTAAGAGGAATTTGTATATTGTGACTGATGAACCAAGTCACCATATCTGTATTGGAGGTTGGCCTCACACTCTCCTCGGTTCTTATGTTATTGTATGGTGTTTCCAAACACAATAACTGTACCTAGGGTTGTTTAAATTTGGAACTGGCTGATTCCCAGACCAATGAAGAAAACAGTCTCCGTTCATCTCCTTATAGGAGACTTGGCTAGGAGCACCAAACCAGTGTCTGTACGACCTGCGATGAGAATGATGCTTGGCCTTTTTAAAAATGAGCTCCAGGACAATGCTTAACATTTTGCTCAGTATCAATCCAAGTCTATCTAGTAATGTGGTTTTAGTTAACCCAAGTTTCGTTAAAAAAATGAAAACCAGACTTTCTATATTCATCAGTTGTCTTGAGATAGTGACAGCGATTTGCTACAATTGAAGTATTTTTCCAAATTTAATTTTGTGGGTTTTTTATTTGAATTTAGATCCTAATTCATAAAGAGTTTTAGTTAATATACTTTTAAATGTTTATGGAAACTTCAATTTTATTTCTAATTAATTTCAATGTTAGAGGTATCTTTCTCACAGCATGCACTGCTTCCTTTATTGCAAATTGATCAAAATTTGTTCATTGTTTCTTTCTACCTTGAGAAACATATAAATCAGACCCCTTTTTATGCCTTTTAATTCTATATCACGAACATTCCACCTAGATCACGATAGGTAAGATGGGATGCGAGATGTTCTGTATAGTGATTAAAAGACATCATCAACATAATTATTATTAATTATTAACTGATTTATTTTAGTTTTTAAAAATTACCACATAGTTATTAACGCCTTTGATAAAGACAGATATTCTCGTTAGATTATTGAAGTTTGGAAATGTTAATACCATAGCTATATGTCAAAGGAACTTTCTTCAGTTAAAGCGATCGTAAAAGTCTGAACTTGAAGATTAAAATATCTGAAGTAATCAACGGGGAGGGTGTTTACCTGAAAACAAGAATAACATCAAATGCTTATTTCGCGACGATAACGACTGTATATTGGTTTGTTATTCATTTTACGTGTAATGTGTTCAGAACTCATAGGATTCCCTAGTTTATGACATATATTTGTCTGATCAGAACTTAAGATTTGTATTTTATTTGTTACTGAATCTCAATCTTTTTCATTGTCATTATTTCACTTATAAAAGGATTGACATATCGACAGATTACACAGGTTTTTGATGGTTGAGGATTAAGTATAATAAAATTTTCGACAAGAGTGTAATATTATATCAATAAACAGCAGTTCAAAATGTCATGGAATTAATTGTAATTGTTGAAAATTGCAATAACAGTACCTCGAGTGTATCAACAAATGTTTTTGCTAAACCGAATAACGAACTATTTCAATATTGAAATACTATGTAAATATATCATACCACCTGAATACGACCGAGCACGAAAATATTGCAATATGATATCAGTGATGTGTGGCTAGGAGTATAACAGTTACATTAAGTGTACGTTGATGTTATTTATACTTTTGAAATTTTTCTTATCTACAGCATGAAAAAATTCCTATTAGTTAAGTTTTTAAGAACATGTATGTTTAATACAAACTGGAACTGATACGGAATATAATCCGGAACAGGGTCTTAAAAATATAAACACGTTTCTTATTTTGACCATTTACAACTTAGTCAAAGGAATAGCTAACACACAACAGATTGCTGAAGTTTTAGGGAATCGCTATATGGTGTTTGAGACAGTGCAATAAAGTACACACTGCTCAACTGATATTGTAATGGAGTAAATATAGGGGATTCTAGGAGCCCTTATTGTGGGTAAACTCGTATAATCTGTCTTGCCAGACACTACTGTCTTGGGTCCATATTAATTTCTATTTAAGCTAATGGTGTGCTCGATTGCGTTTCAGTTACTCGATATTTATTGCCGACAATTGTCTTCTATTCACGAAAATCAGATGTTCACAAAGTGCAAATAATATAAATTATAGTAAAATCTTGACAAACAAAGTCTTCAAAACAAAAGCATCCAAGAGCATCAATGGCATAAAATAGGTATCAATGTCAATTTATTTAGAATTTATACACAACAAGCACTCACTTGGGATCTTTCTATTTTCCTGAGACAAGAATCATCCAAGGATGAAATAAAACTGTCTACATTGCAAACATTTTAACAATGAAATAATGGAAGACGAAAGTAACATTGGTATGCATTTGATTTAACTTTACAAATACTGTAACATCAAGATAAGAAGCTGCTTATCAATATTAGAGGAACGTATAGACTCTGGGCAGTATTACCATCTATCTTTAATGATTTGATTACCGTATAAATATCATAGCTAACTCTGGGGCTATAGATTTAATGGACTGTAAATGCAATTTCTCCTCGAGGGTCATCGTCAAGACATTATTTTAATGTATATCTTTAAATATCATTACCGCGATAGACAAACACAATTACATGATGCAGAAAAATGCGTTATCCATTATATGTTTACTTAGGGAAATGTCGGCAAAACTTCCAAAACTGTCTGTCAGCAATAATTAAACCTTTTTATTTAAAAAGTTACCAACAAAATAAAAGCTTCAAGTCAGCACCAATCGAGCACTCAATATATATATATATATATATATATATATATATATATATATATATATATATATATATATATATATATATATATATATATATATATATATATATATAAAACTCGCTTTAATTATAATATTTAATAAACTTTTTATATATTGTAAATATTTTTATCAAAATGTTTGATTGGAGTAAAAACCTATCAAAGGTTGCAAATCAACTTCGCTTTTTACATTTATCTCTAGGTCATTGTTCTGAACGCAACACATCATAGCGTTTATGATCAGAAAAACAAAAATGGCACAAAACATTTGTTTTTCGCAAAATTAAAATTGAGTCTTTGCTGGCATACATATGTTTTTGCTTCAATTTTTTCTACTATTTGTAAAAAGCTGCTAATTATATGTAATCAAATAAATCAAATTAATAACTTTTAAAGTTGTGTACATCATATAGTTCAGTAAATTTATGTCAACTAAAGGAGTTATAATTTTTGAAATAGGACCAATTATAATCTACTTCACAAAAGCAAATATGGTTATAAAAATAGTTTTACTGAAAAAATGAAAATGCGTTGTGACGTCCACTTGATATTTGATTTAGGAAACTGTAGTTATAATTAAGTCAAAACTGCTTCATGTAATCGATGTATTTTTTCACAACATAAAAAGTACAAATGTGCATAATTTTTTTGTAGACAACACAACTTTGAAGAGAAAACAAAAAATACATAACCCGAAGCTTTGATATAAAATATGACTGGTTGTTAATTCATTACATTTCAAAGTTATTTTTGTTGACGTTAAGGAATAAGTTGTTAATTAATTTGAATAATTTAAAAGATCTCTTCAAAAAAAGTACATTAACCACAAGACTGAATGTCATCCTCTATAAGTTTTTCGTTTAAAAATCATTTCATTTGAGATGTTTAGTCATAATAAATTTTATTTGGAGCACAGAATGTCTTTCATCACAAGTGACCAACCGACTTAAGGCAAATTGTAAATAATTCAAACAAGAGGCCCATGAGCCTTAACGCTAACCTGAGGATATGTCCAAAATTGTTTGCAAAGCGCAATAGACAATATATTAGGTACAGAAACTTTACAAGTGTTCTCAAGAACTGCCACAAAACTTATTCAGAAATATATTCTGTCACATTTCATTTATAAGTAGCTTATATAATATGCATGGAGGTAACTGTATTGCAATGAATAATTTCCAAATCATTAACAAATTTCAGTATACTTATGCAGCTATGTCCTTGACCTTTGAAAATATATGACCTTGAACCATATATGATCGTCATGTCAATACCTACAATATTCTAATATACATGCCTATACAAAAAGTTAAAGTTTTCAAGATTATTAGCAATTAATGTCTTCTTTTGCAGCTGTGACCTTCATGCTTTGAACACATGACCTTGAACCATATATTAAAATGATCATTGCCGCAATACCTACAATATTCTAGTATATATGCCTATACAAAAAGTCTTCTTTTGCAGCTGTGACATTGACTTTTCACCATATGACCTTGAACCATATATCAAAATGATCGTTGTCACAATACCTAAAATATTCTGATAAACATGCCTGTACAAAAAGTTAATAGTTTTCGAGATAATTAGCAATTTATGTCTTCTTTTGCATCTGTGACCTTGACCTTTGATCATATGACCTTGAACCATATATCAAAATGATCGTTGTCGCAATAACTACATTATTCTAATATACATGCCAATACAAAAAGATTATAGTTTTCAAGCCAATGCACAATTTTAGTATTTATAAGCCAAAAAAAAAACATTTCAGGGGCAACAACTCCTACATGGATTATCATATAGTTACGAAACTAGTAACCTTTTAAAATTTTCTCATGCTGAACATTTTAACAATGTTTTGATTTCATATATCTCTTAATATTTGCAAGAAAATTGCCTAAAACTGCATAAATCACAAATTAAGTCATGAGCTTGATTTGTGACCTTGACCCTTATTTAAAGGTTATTTCAAAAAAAAAAAAAAGTCAAAACTGAAAGCCTCATGTCATAACCTGTTCAAAAAGTCGAGTTATAACAATTTGAAGCCATTTTACGAATTTTTTTAATTAAACGCAAAAACGCGTTACCCATTTTTCGACCAAATTTCACGAAATGAAGAAACTATAGGCTTAAGACCCTAGAGAAGCCAAATATCACATCAGATTTTTTTCTCCCATCATCAGTTTCGGAGAAGATTTTTAAAGATTTTTGGACCTAGTTTTGGTAGCTAGGCAACGCCATAAACAAATCTCAATCATTGCACCGGCCCATATATGCTACTGACTAAGTATCATTGAAATCTGTCCAGCAGTTTCGGAGAAGTCGAAAATAGGTGTAAACGACGCACACACACGCACGCACGCACGCATGCACATACACATGCCGCGCCATGCCACAAGCTGACATGACCTTTCGGTCAGGTGAGCTAAAAAAGATCAGACAGATTGAACGTCAAATAGCACGTCTTTGCTTACAGGTTGATTTCCAAAAACTACACGAATTTGCATATTTAAGAGACAACTTAAAACAAAAAAATGTGAGTAGAAAATTAAATAATGATTCAATTGTTTTTTGTGGCCGCTGTTGGTTTGACTCCGGTCGACTGCAAGTAAGAAAGGTTTTTCTTGCCTTAGGCTTTTACTTGTTGGCTTGATTTCAGTATAGACCGATTAGTCTGCTATGTTTATCTGCGACATAGAGGATGAGTGTACTAGCACACTTAAGACTGCCATAAGTAATTACTATTGCCTCAATGCAAGTAACTCCATTTCAAAATCGTAACTGATGACATTTTCGAAGTGTAGAATACGTCCTTTATTTTATCAGACAGGGCTCGTTTGTTTAAAGCGCATTTTTAAAATTCTCCTCTTTTAGTATCACTATATATAATGAGTTGTTTTAGTTTTGAACTCTTTTAACATTCCTTGAAATGAAAATGTTTTGATGTTTTATAGTGCTCCACGACTGTAAAATTGTCGCATTGACAGGTTTATAAAAGGATTTACTTCTCTCGCTGATTTGAAATGTTTGTTTACAAAATGTCAATGGTCACATACGGGATTGTTTCATTTGAAATGTATTTTCTACTCTTATCAATGGTTTATAAATTTCAGGTCCAGTTCAGACATTGGAACTCGACAGAGTAGACACGCACGGTCATCAATGGTAATGCAAGAAATCAAACGTATCTGTGACAAAGATGGCAATAAAGTACTTGATGAAGATGAGGAGGCAGAATGTTTCAGATCCATGTCCAGCTTTATGTTTGGTTAGGCATATCATAAATGCCTACTTCCTAGTCTTGTAAGTACCTTGATGCATAGGAATAAATGTCTGTCATTCATGGAATGTTGAAATGTTTAGCTCTAACATAAACTTGGCAAAGAACTAAATACCACAAATGATTAAAATAGAAAAATACACACTGTACGCACAAAACATGTTTATAACTTTGGACTTTTAATAGGCAAGTTATAAGTATTTATAGGATGTAATAAAACTACCTATCACTTTTCGCTGTTAAGTAATATGATTCATAGAGGAACTGATGCTAGAAAATCAGCTTTATACAACTTGTACCCGATCATTATAAGATTAGTTAAAAGGCGTAGAAACTTGATGCAAGGGTATTTGAATATGTTAAAGAATCAACTACCAACTACAATGGTTTATTCCAAGAGTTGAACTTATACCGTAAGGGTCTAAATGCAAAATGCACCAGGCAGCAATCAACTTGTTGCTTCAGATTCGAGATGTCAATCAAACCATTCGCTAATGAAATCTTGAAATTCTGTAATTGATGTAAAGTAGCATTCAGTGATCATATACGTATTAAGTGTGCATTTGTTTCTAAATGTAATAAACTGTAATTATAAAACTTCAAAGGGAATTTCTAACAAAAGTTATATAGCACCAAATATTAATATTTTAGTTATAGTCGTTCTTTGAAAGAAAATATATCTAATTTCGGGATCGACTACAGCGCTGTTCAACCAAACGCATTTCACGAGACCGCAATATGTAACCTAGGAATTATGTTGTAAGTGCGTTCTTTTTAGGCGTGATTTTACATTCAAATAAAGTGTTTCCAGTGGAAATTGTTGCTTGTTGATTAAATTAACTTTGATTTATATGTTTATAATGAAATATAGCATCTTATTAGTGAAAAACGTACACAAGAGCCAAATTAAATAAGTTTGATTTTGATATTTTGTAGGTGACATTTATGAGGATTTTACTTCCAGTACTTCTGGGAGATTTTTTTCTGACAAAACAATCTCACACAGATTATTGAGAATGATTTATAAATCCAACGCTGACATTTAAAACTTGAAATGCGTTGTATACTGTCACGATTCAACGTTATGTATGTGAACTAAACTGTTAATACTATACTGTATGATAATGTCTTCATCACCATTGTCGTACTTCTTTATGTCGCTTATTTAATAAATCTGTAAAACAATACAAGGCAA
This sequence comes from Tegillarca granosa, assembly GCA_029721355.1. NCBI lineage: Eukaryota > Metazoa > Mollusca > Bivalvia > Arcoida > Arcidae > Tegillarca > Tegillarca granosa. The sequence continues at coordinate 3,495,286 of CM056596.1, read as the reverse complement.
TTGTAGCTTTATCTAAACAACTACAGGAAGAGGACATAACAGAGAGGTCTCTTGTAAATAATATATCTTCTGTCATATTATTTATTGAAAATTTAAATCTAACGCCATACGGTAGAAGAGTTGGGTGGATTATTGATGTTTAATAACCAAGTCAAGGATTTTTAACTCATATAAACGCTGTCAGTTTTAGGATACTGGAAAAACCAGTGTTCTAAGACGACAGCTCGTTGACTGGGAACAATAGAAAAAAAGAAGTTGAATAGAAGGGTGTAATAGAGTTAAATACCTGAGACAAAATTCTTTTAATTATATTGAGGCGGTTAGTTCTGAGATGATGGAGGAAAGCACCGACCTCGGAAAGCGAACAGACAAAGTTTTGCACACTTAGATCTGTCTGAGTGGGATTCGAACCAGGTCAGTGAGTGGCAATCGGGATTTGAACCAGGTCAGTGAGCGGCAATCGGGATTCGAACCAGGTCAGTGAGCGGCAATCGGGATTCGAACCAGGTCAGTGAGTGGCAATCGGGATTCGAACCAGGTCAGTGAGTGGCAATCGGGATTCGAACCAGGTCAGTGAGCGGCAATCGGGATTCGAACCAGGTCAGTGAGCGGCAATCGGGATTCGAACCAGGTCAGTGAGAGGCAATCGGGATTCGAACCAGGTCAGTGAGAGGCAATCGAGGACTAAAGGAATTTGTTATTAATAAAAAAAAACATGAATTTATTCGTACCAAACACAATCAAGATCACAATACGACAAAAATACGTGTTTAATTCACACTACAGCTAATAAACAAATGACAAATGATTCTTGTTTGTTTTACTGCAGATGTTAATTTTTTCAGTCAATGTTAAATAAAAGAATAAAACCCCCAACAAAAACTGGTATAAAGTTTATTTTTTAAAAAAAAAAGCTGCAATTAAGACAGGAAAAGACAAACAAAAATCACATGAACTCATTAGGATGATCGACTATAGAACATCCAACTTGGTGGACTCTTGATCTAATGACATTGCGTGGTTAAATTACTATTACAGATCCAAACCTTCCAACTTCTTTTACAACCAATGGTCAATAAAACGTACCTAACCATTAAAACTATCTTGCTTTATCAAAAAATAGACAATAACAGACCTACATTTTACATTAAATAATGAACCATCAATTTTATGGATATGCTGATAAATAATTTATTGGTTTGAACATAAAAATAGTAACACATGTCCATGTAATTCAGTTATTCGCGCATCGGGGTGAATTTTAAAATTTCCGAGGTTAATACGCCACATACAAGCATGCTTTTTCATCGTGAACCTATCGATACGTTTTCCTCTTTAATAAATGCCAGACATACAATGGTTGGTTGGTATATTTCTTAAAACGCCCCATCAGTAATATTTCAGCTACTCAGAAAATTTCAAATTTATTAACAGTTTTTGGTTAAGAACAAAGTCGTTAATGCGCGAGATGCGCGAGTGTGTTTTAAGGCCTGTCTTGTACAAGCGATACAATATCACTTTGATCATGCTAAAAAAAGAAATGTAAAAAATATTTATGCTGACGTTTTTATTAAATATCGCTTTGATGTGTAGTTGCACATCAACAGACCAAGGACATTGCGAGTTGGAAATAATAACTATTTATTTCTACGCTAGTGATTAGTTCCGTTCCATGTTATGCTCGATGGTTTTATAACGAAGGAAGGGGAAATCATAAACGTAATGTAAATATAACCTTTTGAATAACGTATCCTTGGAATATTCTACTTTAGAAGTAATAAGTAGATTTCTGGAAGAAAATATAGCAACAATGGACAGCAAGTCCAAAAAGGATATAATAATGTATTTCTATCAACATCACCGTTAAACCAAGGAAAGTTTCCGGTTGGAATTCTGTTATAAATTCTAATCTTAACAATGTACTTCATAATTATTTAAATCAAGAAAATACACGCGAGCATCCATTTTTTTTCTTGGATAATATTTCTTCTTTACTATAAATATTAAGATAATTAATATGTATAATATCATCTAAGTCAACTAAGTATCGAGAGAACCTGTAAAATAAGAACGATGTTTAAGCTGGGTTTTTCGTATTTATTTGTTATTTTTGTTAGAACCTTTGGAAAGTGTTGCGTAATTACTTTACACGGCTGTCTTACCTGGTCAGGACAAATATATGTTTAAAGAAACAGCCTTAAAAGATAAAATACTAGTATATAGATTAAAATTGATTATATTGATATATTGCGCACACGCTCATACAAATGGCGTCATAATAACGCAATTCCATCTTGAAAATTCAATAATTTATTGTGCGATTTAGCTACCAGCAAAGATAAGTTTAAACAACAGTATAAAGTCATTTACATATTTATATTTCAAAGCATTTTAATGCCAAAAAATCCGCCGATATTATATTATTCCTTTAAATGAAACATTTACATTTTATGCACATACACTGGAATTTTTATACATGTATTTATACTTTAAAAGGCGAGTAAACATAAATAAATTAAATCGTTACTATTTGGGTATTCTTAAAACATATGACGACAAACATTTGGTTATCGCAATTTGGATCAAATTAATTAATTTTGGAATTAAAATATCTCTCTAGAGGTTCATTAAAATTTTGTGAAGATTACTCGATACAAGTGAATAAACATATGAAAACAAATATGACAACGTCTATCAAAGCTTTAGTATTCTCCAGCCGTTACGCTGCAATAATCAAAGTATGAAATAACCTGACGAGAATTTATTTCCATTTCGCTTTAAATGCACCTAACATAAAATATTTACAATCTAATAGATGATATCTTTTAATTGTTGATGACTCAATTTGCAAGTACATGTCTGACCTTATTGATTTAAAATTTAACTACAATAACGTATTACTTATGTAGCTAAATTTTATTCCAATCGATTAGTTTCAAAAATTAAGACTGTTTAGTAGCCCCATGTTTTTTTTTTTTTTTATTACAACCGTTGCAAATCGTTGACAATTTCTTAGTTCATCAGATTTGCTAATTTTAATATCTGGTTCATTATTCAATGACTCCAGGAAAATGATAGTCAATTCTTTAGTAATTAGGCATTCATATATTTTCTTTCTTATTTGCTCACTTACCTCCGTATACAGATTGTTTAAGCATTCATTCGTTTTTTATTGCCGATCTGAAGTATGGTACACGTTCTTTGTATTTAAGGACAAACGCAGACAAAAGCACTTTTATGCATTTTGAAATCATCTTTAAAAAGCTACACATTTCCAGAGTTATAAATCTATTACATTAGACATCCAAGTCTTGCGTCCGACATCCAATAGAGTTTAAAATGTTTACTACACGATTTTATATCATGGGAAGCTTTATAACAAAAGTGGTGACTTCAATTTATCTTTAAATTCGTGGTGTATTTGTTTCATTGTCAATACGGTATGTTAGAGTTTGTATCTACTATGGGAACTTTCTACAACGAAACAAGCTACTTACAAAAAATTGACTCGAGGATATTGCAAGCCGAGGCTTATCAAGGCCCTCAAAAAGTTATATGGCCGTCTATTAAAATATTAATGATAAGTATGAAGTTGCTGTATCCTACCTTGTCTCAGATATATTCGACTTCCAATACTGCCATGTTTCTTTCATTTTCAATTTTGTTTTCGCACGTGACAGACGTAGTTAGCTAGACAGGAGATGCTAATCCTTTCGGAGCAGCCGGCCTCACTTCCCTGGTGTAAGTTTATGTGTTAAAATGAATCAGCCAGTTTTAAAAGTTTTCTCTTAAGCGTCGCTTGCAAATATGATGTCATAGATATATTGCGCTGCTTCTAATATGTCTCACATCGTAGCCAGTCTTAAGAGCTAAATATTTATTATTTACACATCATGTTCTATCTCAAGCAAAAATTTGAATATGGTGAAACTAGTTTCAATTTCTATTGACCTTACAAACTCTATGCCCTGCAGCTGTGTTGGGTCAGAACAATTTCTATTTAACTAACAAAGACGGGATTTTCCGAAACCAACTGGTGTTGGTAGGCAGGGGCATAGATAGGAGCTCATTGTAACCCGGGATAAAAAAAAATCAGAAGCGTCACAGGCGCTTCAAATCTAGGAGATCCTGGTATATGCTTCCCTGGGAAATTTAACAAAAGAGTTCTGAATTTTACCAAGGCAGTTGCCTCGATTGCCTCGTCGTAACAAAGAATTTTGAATGAGGATGGAGAAAAATCTTTACCGTCTTTTTACCAACGCCAAACCCATGGGTGACGTTTTAAGCCTATCAGGAGAATCTCTGGTATCTAAATGTCATCCCTTTCGATGTACTTATTTGCCCCTTTTAGTTTTTGGTATCTAAATGTCATCCCCTTCGATGTACTTATTTGCCCCTTTTAGTTTTTGGTATCTAAATGTCATCCCCTTCGATGTACTTATTTGACCCTTTTAGTTTTTGGTATCTAAATGTCATCCCTTACTTATTTGCCCCTTTGAGTTTTTGGTATCTAAATGTCATCCCCATCGATGTACTTATTTGCCCCTTTTAGTTTTTGGTATCTAAATGTCATCCCTTTCGATGTACTTATTTGACCCTTTTAGTTTTTGGTATCTAAATGTTGTCCCTTTCGATGTACTTATTTGCCCCTTTTAGTTTTTCTTCATAAGAAGGATATTCATTCCTACAGAGTACAAATCTTCTAGAATTATAGCATTTGAAAGAATTTTTTCGGTTAATTTTTATTCAAGTAAGTTTGATTGATTAATCAATCTTTATCAAAGAGAGTCTGATCGAATAACCAATTTTTATCTTCAGAGGAGAATTTAAGTACCCATTCTTTATCTAAGAGCGTCTACAGTCTGATCGAAAAATCAGGAGGGTTTGATTGAATTATTACTATTTAGTTATGAGTCTGATTGAATAACCAATCTTTATCAGAGTTTTATTTATATAACCAAATCCAGGATACAAGTGTTTTTGGTTTTAGGTCCAGTGATTTAGCCAAGTGATTATTTGACCCATGGCTCAACATGGAAACCACCCACGTGCGAGTCTTTAAGGGCAAGTTTTAAAACCTGTTGAGAGATGAACAAATTTTACTTTGACAATTGTGTCGGGAGAGAGAGAGGCAGAGTCAAACTGACCAATCAAGTTTAAGACTACCGACACAGATTTCACCGGGAAAAATGAGATTAAAAGAAATAAATTTATGTGCAAAACATTTATTTAAAGAAAACAACTTTAAATATTAACAAGAGGGCCATTAAGGCCATGGACGCTCACCTGAACATGATGTACACTCAGCCTGATTTTGGAAAACTGGTGCTTCTATTGTTAAAAGAGAATTTCCCTATATTTCGAACTAATGACCTACTTATTGACCCAACATGACCCACATATGAACTTAGCTACCTTTTGTCAGGAGGATCAATCTCTGCAAGTTTGATGAAGATTGGTCTAAAATTGAGCCCTCAGATGTGTTAACAGGTTTTTAATATAATTTGACCTAGTGACCTACTTATTGACACAACATTACCAGAAAAAAACTTCAGCTAGCTTTTGTGGATCATACTGACTACGTTTGATGAAGATTGGACAAAAACTGAGCCATCAGATGTGTTAACAAGGTTTTTATATAGTTTGACCTACTTTTGACCCAACATGGGCCATATATAAACTTGAGCTAGCTTTTGTCAAGAGGATCATTCTGACGAAGTTAAAGATTGGACTAAATTTGGTGCCTCAGGAGTGTTAACAAGGTTTTACTATTATTTGACCTAGTGACCTACTTATTGATTCAACATGGCTAATATATGAACTTGAGCTAGCTTTTGTAAAGAGGATCATTCTGACGAAGTTAAATAAAGATTGGACTAAATTTGGTGCCTCAGGAGTGTTAACAAGGCTTTTCTATTATTTGACCTAGTGACCTACTTATTGATTCAACATGGCTAATATATGAACTTGAGCTAGCTTTTGTAAAGAGGATCATTCTGAGCAAGTATGATGAAGATTGCACTTAAATTTGGGCCTCAGGAGTGTTAACAAGGCTTTTCTATTATTTGACCTAGTGACCTACTTATTGACCCAATATGGCCCATATATGAATCTGAGCTAGCTTTTGTCAAGAGGATAATTCTCATTAAGGTTGATGAAAATTGGACTAAAATTGGGGCCTCAGGAGCGTTAACAAGGTTTTTTTATTACTTGACCTAGTGACCTACTTATTGACCCAACATGGCCCATATACGAACTTGGGCTAGCTTTTGTCAAGAGGATCATTCTGAGCAAGTTTGATTAAGATTGCATTAAAATTGCGGGAGTGTTAACAATCAAAGTTGAAGCACAACACACGATGCACAATGCACGACGGCCAATGACCTATCACAATAGCTCACTTGAGCACTTTGTGCTCAGGTGAGCTAAAAAGGACATTCTGTTCATGGTTTTCCAATGACTTGGCTTTTCATGAAATTTGGGAAGTGTAATTACACTTGCATTACTTCTTAAAACACTGAGAAGAAAGTTTTTAATGAATGTATCATGGCAATGTGCAGGAAGATTTCTTTAATGTGTTATGCTTTCTGTGACATAGGGCATCCATTTTTAAGGTCTCATCCAAAGGATCCCTAACTTTCATTTCTAAATGCTGAGTGCTTCGAGAAAAAAAAAAAACAGTCACTACCTATTTCATGTCTTGGTCAGACTCGACGGGGTCAAACCTCGACCTTCAAAATACAAAGCAAGCATTCTACCGACTGAGCTACCATAGTGGTTTGTTGGTATCACAGGCACCATGCCATACTGCAGATTACTCAGGACTGCAAAGTTACACAACTCTTTTACATAAAATGTGTTATTTTTATTTCTGCACCCCTCATCTTAAAATCTTTTTAAGATGAATTTATCTTGCAATAAGTTCTTCTTTAATCCATGCTACATTAAAATATTATTCAAACAAATATTATTTCACGATTTTAACAAAAAAAATTGAAGAGTACAAAAAATTTAATGAAATATTGAAACAACCAACAAAATATCAAAAACAGGTAATACATGTATAAAGTTATAAATAATTTATGTCATGATTCAGCAAAAATAAATTACAAAGGTTAATAATCTACACAAACTGTTTACATGCTTATAAGTATAATAATGGACCATATATAAGTTATAATCATTTCTGTAAACTGAATACATTGGGGTGGTTTCTGTTGACTGAACACGTTGGGGTGGTTTCTGTAAACTGAACACATAAGGTGGTTTCTGTAAATTTATCACCTACAATGTTTTTTTTTTGTAAACTTAACATATATGAGGTGGTTTCTATACTGCAATTGCCATCAAGAAATCTGATTCAAATTTCCTAAAATAGAAATAAAACATTCTTTTTTACATTTTATTATTTTTTAAAATATTTTTTGTCAAAAGAAAGATGATTTCTACATTGTTCAATCAAGCATTTGATATACTGTAGTTAGTTTAACTTTGATGAATCCAAGTCCATTATACTCATTAGCTTCAAGCTACCAGAATGTTCTAATCAAGAAAGTGCAGAGAAGTATCAGGAATGAAATAATGATTTTAGATTATCAATGATATTTGAAAAAATGTTGCTGTGGTAATAAAAGCTTTATTGTTAATTGGTATTTAAAAAGGAAAAACGATTTTTGTTCTATAGGGTCTCAAACTGTGGTCACGTTACAATCTGAGTTGTGATTTTCTAGTATAGGAACAACAGACATAACCAGAAAATGCCAAATGGCAATGTATGATCTGGCTAGGGTTCAAACACACAACCTCTAGCTCTTAAGGCAGACATTTAACCACTGAGCCACTAAGGCTGTTTTAAGGGTTATACAAGTTGGAGAACCTGGAGAAAATTTCGACATGTGAACTGATAAACTTTCTCGCCCTAGGACCTGCCCATACCAAGAGGAATTCCACATAGGACATTCTATCATATGCCTTTACATTCTGTATGTAAATCATACACAGTCCATATCACATTGGTTTTCAGCTAATAAGTCTGATGTATCAACCATGGTTTAAGAAGAAATATTGTCTATATGTTGTAAAAATTATTAGTTCTTTAATATTCTCGAAAAACATGATTTTCAGCTGAAAACAGTAAAAATGTGATCCCTTGTCTAATAGAAACAAGAGGCCCAATAGGGCCTGTATCGCTCACCTGGAATACCCTTATTTTGTTCTTTGCTTTTTCTTTTTAAATATATCCAATCAGTAAAATGTAAACAAACTCACTAGCAATATCCTTATTTTCTATTATTTCAAGCACTATTTATCATAAATTTCCTTTCAATTGGCCATGTACTTTCAGAAGATTTAGGCTGAAATAAACCTTATTTGCATGTTACATAACTATTGCAAAAATGAAAAATTGTACAGAAAAACCCATTAAATATGTTTTATCCGCATTATCTAGTTTCTATGTTGTAAATTTAAACAAAATCAGTACATAAATAAACCCATAATGGCCATTTTTAGATTTTTGCTATTTATAGTAACAGCAGCCATCTTGGATTTCTGACAGACATGTCGGATACAATTTTGAATCTTTACCACCCAAGGACCTTTCACACTCAATATCCTTTCAATTGGCCATGTACTTTCAGAGAAGATTTTGGCTAAAAATACACCTTATTTGCATATTACGTAATTATTGCACAAATGAAAAATTATACGGAAAAACCCGTTATATATGTTTAATCCCCCGACATCTATTTTCTATGTTTAAAATTTCAACAAAATCAGTACATAAATAAACCCATAATGGCCATTTTTAGATTTTTGCTATTTATAGTAAAGGCAGACATGTCGGATAGAATTTTGAATCTATACCACACAAGGACCTTTCACACTCGATATCTTTTCAATTGGCCATGTACTTTCAGAGAAGAAGATTTTTAAAGCTAAAAATAAACCTTATTTGCATATTATGTACTAATTGCAAAAACTAAAAATCATACAGCGAAACCTGTTATATATGTTTAATCCCCCGACATCTATTTTCTATGTTTCAAATTTCAACAAAATCGGTACATAAATAAACCTGTAATGCCCATTTATAGGTTTTTGCTATTTATAGTAATGGCAGCCATCTTGGATTTAGGATGGACATGTCGGATAAAATTTTTAATCTATAGCAATTAAGGACCTTTCATACCAAATTTCATTTGAATTGGCCTATTGGTTTCAGAGAAGAAGATTAATTTTACGGACGCACGCACGCTTTACCATTCCATAGCCAAAAATAGTTTAACCCATACAATTAGATGTTAATACTCTTTGGTATATGTTGAACACTGCAAAAACACTATACTTACTTAAAACTTTTGTGTAAACTTCTTTAAGATAACTTTTAGAATTTAAATCTTTTCTATTTCCAGGTGAAACTGCAAGGTCATAATCTGGTCCATATTCCATGAAAAACTAAAAATAATGAATAAGGCCAATCAAACAATATTCTTGACAACACTCTACGTTACTACAGATTAAAAAGTGAAAGGAAATATCAGTAAACAATTTTAAAAAGTTTAATACAATTCGGGTCAAATGTGTATTAATCCAAGTTTCCTATTTAATATTATTGAGGAAATTGAAGAAATTGTTGTCTCTTTTTTAACTTTTCAATCAAAAATTCAAACATAAATGCATACAGAACCATTAATGATAGAATAGCATATTCTTTTTATTGTATTCAAATGATAAAGAAAAAGCATAAGGCTGCAAAATACAAGTAATCTCTTTTACACCAGAAAAGATGATTGGAAGAAGTTAAAAAGTTCTACTGTATTTTTGAATGAAATATACCACAAATCCCTTAGCATGTATAAAAATACTTAGGGTCATGTGACTAGGTACTTGTCTCAAAAACCTCTTCATATGTACTAACAGAATTAAATGGTGAATGGGATTTTTACCTAATTTATTCAGTTTCTACAAAATTATCAATCACTCACATGAACTACTTTATATTAAGTGGTAATTCATGACCTGAGACAGGCACATATTTCTATTTCTGACAAATGTAAGGTGGCTTTTCCAGTGTTGAAGTACCAGAGAAGTTTCTGTTTTACCTAGAGTATACCTACCTGATTATCAGGTATATCAGGTGGTAACTGCTTATTTACTGCTAATGCTGTTAAGAAAGTCCAACATCTGGCTGTATTAGCATGATGATAACCACCTATATTAAAATTATTTATTTATTTAAAAAGCAAAAGTATAATTTCATTTTCCTAAAATCATTTTTCAATCACATTTAAATATAAACATATTTCCCATTATTCTTGATGTCATTGTGAAGCACATAAAAGGTTACACAGTAACAAAATGGAAACTTGTAGCATATCTTAGACATTTGACATTATTTTTGTTAATTTTTAAAAGTGCAATGGTGGTGTAATGCTATTTAAACCTGAGTCAAGAATATTTCACTTGTATACAGATGGTCAGTCCTGAAATAGTGAGGAAACTGGAGTACCTGATTTCAAAATAGGTAGTGAGACACTGATGCAAAATAGACTAATTTTGAGACACTGAATCAAAATAGACTAATTTTTTTCATTTACTCTAGTACATATATTTTAAGAGAAAGGTATAAAAACATGCCATGTCTTTGTGCAAATATCAAAAACATCTGTAAATATTACAGGCCAGTTTCCAATCTTTAAGATTTTTCTTATTTGACATCTTTATCTACTGTGCATCTTAACAATTTATAAAATTAAGATTTTAAATTTGCCATATTTTAGTTAAGGAAAATCTTGGTTTAGAAATGATTGTGAAAATGGGGCCAGGTATTGCGAAATATTGTATTCTGCTACTCAAAACTATAACCCATTATGTTTACGACTTTTAAAAAAAAAGAGTAGGTTTATAAATGATTTGTAGAAACAAAAGTATCATAAATAATGACCGTTGAGTTTTATTTTATTGCAACAGAAGTGGACAACAAGTTTTAGACTATAAAGATTAGTATTGTTATATCTAATAACTTGCTTTACAATAAAATCTCCCGGTCTGTGATACGACTTCTATTCTTGAAGAGGCTTCAAGACAGATCCAAGTTAGAAATGTCTTAGTTTACATGCCAGAAATTGGTGGGTTTTTTCAAGGTACATGTATTCAGTTGTCCTTGACCACCCCAGAATTTACTGTCATAATATCTTACTCACACAGCCAAGTTTTAACGTTTCACATAGGCTGCTTTAATAGACTAGTTAAACTCTAAATAAAATGTAAACATCTGAAATCCAATCAGAAGAAAAAAAACTCAATATTCTCTCTTTCCTTTTTATAAAAAGTCATACATGTATCTACGGTAATTTGTTTCCAGAAAACTATCACACAGGCCTTACCTCCCCCTAGCAAAAGTGTCTTTAAACCCCAACTAAGAATAAAGTACACACATCGACCTAAAGCTAAATGTGTAAGATTAAAGGATTCAGTGGGGTCTCCAGCCAAACCATCCGCTCCACATTGACAAACAACTGCTTCTGGTTTGTAAACATCTCTTACTTTTTGAAGAAGTCTAAAAAATAAGTTCATATAGATAGTGACTATGTACAATTTTTACATATGTAGAAGAATGATAAAAATGATCAAGCACAATGACAGATTATAGCTTAACATTTTGTAAGATTTTTTCTTAAATATTCAATTTAATATTCTACACGAAAGAATAAATTCTTAGCATTTTCATTAACACTTTGTTTACATCCATTCACATTTCCCATACAACAGCTATAGTTTAACATAATTATACATGTATTATATCTGGTATTTTAGCAAATTATCCAAATACTAAACTGACAATATAATGTTTATTTCAAAACTATTTTTAATCTAGATAAAACATAAGATATAACTGTACACACATTTAAAATAGCACTAAATCTCAAAACCAAATGTTTCTTATGTTAAACCTAGGTAAGGGGTATAACTCTGATATCTTTATACAAAATTAGCTGATACTTACCTACAAACCAAAGGAATAAAGTCTGAATCCCTAACGCCATCCATCAGTGGTATGTTGACTGTGTAGTACTTTCCTTTACCATACCCTATATTTTCTAGTTTACCACTCCCTGAGAGAGAGAAATTATACAAGACATTAACAGACACCTGAGTGATAAATAGTGTTGGTGCTGCTGGTGGGAGTAGTAAGGGATGTCATTAGAAATTGAATTAACCCTAAATTATAATTACTTTAAAGTTTATACTTTAATTTACTATCAATCGATATAGAATGATTCATTTTAGTGAAAATTGTGGCTAATCATTTCCTTCAGACAACATGTCATGTAAGATTTGTTTAATAGAGATTTGAAAAACAAATTCTGTATAATTCTTCTCAATAACTATCCCACCTCACTTCAAAGTATTTTGAAGTACAAACTTTTATGTTTTTCTATATGAGTCTTGATGTTTTATTGGTAAACTGTTTTAACCAAAAAAATTGACTGAAGAAATGTGGCAGTAATTAAGATTTTATTGTACTTTCTGTTCACACTATTAAAAATTACTTAAATTTACACCTGGACTCATTTAACAAAACTTCACCCTTTCCCACAAATTACTTGCATTTTTTCATTAGGTATTTGGTTTTCAAATTTTCAAATTTTCCCATTATAAACACAAGATTATGTCACAGGTATACAATCCTATGTAATGGCACAGATTAAGTGTAATGTCACAAGTATACAATTACATGTAATGGCATGGATTAACAGTGTTAAGTCACAGGTATACAATTACATGTAATGGCATGGATTAACAGTGTAATGTCACAGGTATACAATTACATGTAATGGCATGGATTAACACTGTAATGTCAAAGGTATACAACTATAGATAATAGCATGGATTCACAATGTAATGTCACAAGTATACAATTACATGTAATGGCATGGATTAACAGTGCCTGAAATCACAGGTATACAGTTACATGTAACGGCAAAGATTACCAGTATCATGTCACAGATATAAATAACATGTAATAGCAAAGGATTAACAGTGTAATGTCACAGGTATACAACTACATGTAATGGCAAGGATTGCTAGTGCAATGATAAGGTTACTATTCTAACTTTATCATTAATTCTAGAAACTCTTCACACTTACCTGGAAAAAATCCTGGAGCATATTTATGTACAGAAAATGTCAAAACTTTAGATGTAACACTAAAAGCTTCCTCAACACCTAGAATATTAAACTTTATATATTAGATGTTATATATTATATATGTTATATATATTATGATACATAAAGTTACTATATTTACACACGATTCATTCAACCTAACTTAAATATTAGAAAAACAGAACAGACATCAAATACAGATAGATTAGTGAACAAAATAATAATAATAATAATAATAATAAAAAAAAAACACCTATTTAGTTTTTTACACAAGATACTATAATTCTTCAAATGAATATTGGAAATAAATTTCTTGCTTTTAAAAAATTAAAGGGAATTGTCATTGATTTCTGGCCTTAATACATGTCATTAGTGAAACTTTATTTTAACAACCTTATTTTATTGTTTTTTTGGAATTTAAATTATTCTTCACTAAACTGATTATACTTGCCATCACCATGGTGGAGATCAATGTCAACATACTGTCATACTTACCATCATCATGGTGAAGATCAAGAAGATCAAGGTCAACATAGTCATACTTACCATCACCATGGTGAAGATCAAGGTCAACATAGTCATACTTACCATCACCATGGTGAAGATCAAGGTCAACATAGTCATACTTACCATCACCATGGTGAAGATCAAGGTCAACATAGTCATACTTACCATCACCATGGTGAAAATCAAGGTCAACATACAGTCATACTTACCATCATCATGATGAAGATCAAAAAGATCAAGGTCAACATAGTCATACTTACCATCACCATGGTGAAGATCAAGGTCAACATAGTCATGCTTACCATCACCATGGTGAAGATCAAGGTCAACATAGTCATACCATCACCATGGTGAAGATCAAGGTCAACATACAGTCATACTTACCATCACCATGGTGAAAATCAAGGTTAACATACAGTCATACTTACCATCACCATGGTGAAGATCAAGGTCAACATAGTCATACTTACCATCACCATGGAGAAGGTGAAGGTCAACATACAGTCATACCTACCATGACCATGGTGAAGATCAAGGTCAACATAGTCATACTTACCATCACCATGGTGAAAATCAAGGTCAACATACAGTCATACTTACCATCACCATGGTGAAGATCAAGGTCCACATAGTCATACTTACCATCACCATGGTGAAAATCAAGGTCAACATACAGTCATACTTACCATCACCATGGTAAAGATCAAGAAGATCAAGGTCAACATAGTCATACTTACCATCACCACGGAGAAGGTGAAGGTCAACATACAGTCATACCTACCATCACCATGGTGAAGATCAAGGTCAACATACAGTCATACTTACCATCACCATGGTGAAGATCAAGGTCAACATACAGGATCCTTTCATATTTCTCCCTTAACTTAAGAATCCCCAAAACAATATCATTTATGTAGCAAAATCCCGAGGCAGAATCTCTACAAAAATTAAAATAGCTTAGTATGTAAAGTCCACTACATGACACTGTTAATGCTACACGTCAACCAGGGGTCCAGAAACGGTCATATTTGCCGGACATGTCCGACAAAAAATATTTTTGTCCGATGTGAAATATAGCTTGTCGGACATTTTTAGTTTAAAATAGAGTTCAGTTAAACATATTTATTTACGTGTCCGATTATCGGTCATTATTTTACTCGAGTATTCTTTGTTATCACCTGTCAATCATTTTCAATTAATAATACAGATCTAATAATTAGGCTTTTGTTTATTAATCAGTTAAAATCCATGGTCTCAATCTGTTCCTTTTGTTTCATCGTCCGGATCATCATTACTTTTGTTGATAAGTTGTTTATTAAGTAATCACATCGCTTAACAGACGGAAGCCATAAACAGCTGATAACGAGTCCTTGAAGGTCATGGTCATCTGACTATTTCAAAGAGGTTCCACGCGGGATGTTAAATAATAATACAACGCGCATAGTACGGTCTTGGCAAACTGTTTAGTTATAAATAAATAATTTTAAAAAAGTCTTAATAAAATCAAAGAGGTCTCAAAATGAGGTTCAGTAAAGTTCGTGTAGCTTCGGGAAAACGAAAATGCGCGATTGTCAATAAACAAAAATGGCTGTCAAGCCATGTGTCGTCAACGCCGACAGTTCAAAATCAACACTCTAATATGTGGACATATAAGTCTGACCATATATATTTATTTAAATAACTTCGTGGTAGTTAAACCCTTTTAAAAAAAACTTCTATATTGATATTAAAAACCTTTTAAATTTACATCAATAACAACGTTTTTTTTTTTTTTTTTTTTTTTTTTTCCTTTTCACTGCATCGGTTGTACAGTTGTTTTGAAAAAAAAATGTCCGACACCTCAGTCAAAGTTTTCCTGAGCCCTGACGTCAACATATATACAATGTATAAAGGAGAACCTGAAGTGGGTCTTAAAGTTAGAGCAATGATTCATCTTATACAACGCCATC
This sequence comes from Tegillarca granosa, assembly GCA_029721355.1. Taxonomy (NCBI): domain Eukaryota; kingdom Metazoa; phylum Mollusca; class Bivalvia; order Arcoida; family Arcidae; genus Tegillarca; species Tegillarca granosa. The sequence goes on along the minus strand of CM056596.1, from coordinate 3,479,660 downwards.
ATCTTGTACCATTTAAGGCAAATGTTTTTAAATTGAAAGATTCTTGGATGACTTAACAACTTCTGAATTTAACAAAATAAAATAGTATTTATTTTTTTCAAACTATGGAAACCAAAAGCCTAGTGACTGCTATAGATCAGCAAATATCTGGTTAGCATAAAAAAATTCCCATGTAAAAAATCCCATTATATGACCAAGCTAGGTTAAATAAAGACATGTTGTGGTATTACTAAAAATTAAAATAAACAAAATGTTACTTGTGAGCATGGTGCCATCCTCCATACCAATTTATAGCTACATCACACTTGTCGTTCTTTAATTCTTCTGCTGCTTGTATGGTTGTTCCAGAATAAAGTGTGGCATAGTTATATAAACCTTCATGTACAGGACAATCATAGCCTATTATATACACAAAACAATGTGACAGAAATGTTATGTACATAGTAAGTTAATTCTGACAAAAATATAACAAAAAATTCTACAAAAATGATATAACCTTTATGTTTATTCAAATAATATTTTAAATCTTTAAATCATGATAACATACACAGAAGGATAGACAAGCCAGTGTTGAAAAATGTCATATTTGCCGAACTTGTTTTTGGTTTGCCTTTAAAAAGTCAAAACGGGACAAGGACAAAATTTCTTAACCCCCAGGGACATATGGATAAAACAGCAAACAGACACAGAGACACTAAGATATTGATTTAATGCAGGATGCCGAGGTCCAATGTGATCCTTAGTTTTCTATTATAATTGTTTTGAGATTCATTTTTAATTTACTATATCATGAGGTAATGTAAATCATTAAATTTGATAAATCTTTCATTTTTTAGAGAATTAAAAGAAATACTTCAGGACATGAACTTTCATGGTTTCTGGTGACAGGTCCATGATGTGATTACTTTATTGTGTGTTAGAAATTCAACTTTTGTACTTTATAAGTGCATTATGCATATTGCCCAAAAAGTGATGGAAGTACAATTATCGCTACATTCCTTCATTTCAACCTTTTAACTCCAAAATAAACCCAGACAAAAGTAATGACTTCAGGATATATTTAAACATTTACTTAGACCATATTGTGCTGCCTCATCTTCATACTTTTCTTCATCATTAACATTATCAACTTTCTGTAAAAATTCTATGTAATCTGATGAATGAAATCCAAGGACTTCTGTTATAGTTGCATGTCTTGGTGTTCCTACTCTGAAATATAAAACAACAAAATGAAGATACTCAAGTGAGAAGGTATTGTCTCATCAAACAGTGTAGATTAGTTTATACAGTATAAAGTGACAAATTGCCTTAAATCAGAAGAATAATTATTGACAAAGAATTGGTGATCCACAATCTAGTTTCTTTTCCACAAATATTTTTGTATGGATGTCAGAAATTTCCATAGCTAATTTTGTATGGATCTCAGTAATTGAAAAAGATCACATTGGATTAATGGTGATTTACAATTACCAGGGCTCAAATTAGATTTTAAAACAGGGAGAAGTGACTTCTCCCTCAACCAAAGTTAGGGAGAAGTTTTTCAAAACAGGGAGAAGTTTTTGCACTACGCAATTCATGACATTGGAATTTCTGTCGTCCTGTCGCAATCAAACATTTTATATCTTGTATTACACAATAGACATTGCAACATGCTGGTCCCTCTTCAGAAATATGTGCGAGATAATTTAATGTACTGTTTGAAAAAGATGTCAAAAACTTTGAAAAAATCCTGCTTTTGGTGGAAAAACCCCTTAAACAAGGCACACTTGAAATTGGAAGCAAAAGTGCTATCTTAAATAAGTTTGTCATCAACTGGCTCCTTAATGTTAAAGTTGGCTAAGTTTTGGCTCATACTTCTCAGGAGCAAGATCTCACCCGATTTTGTTTCAAAATTCTATTTATTTATTTATTTACTATAAATATTTTAAATATTTATTTATATGTTTTGAGTATTTGAACTCTTTTTAATAAATAATCAGTTTGTAATTTTTTTCATATGTAACATTAAACAGATATAAATTTTATGTGAAAGTAAATTATAAAAATATTGTTAAAAGAATTTTTATAGTTTATTTTTATTAAAAATAAACTTATATTTTCACAAAATAATATTCCTCGGTGAACGTAATTTTTGAGGTGTTTAAACTGGTTGTCTTGTCTATGAAAAGAGAAGAACCACCTTACATTCTAAAAGCATCACTTTGTTCAACTTTGACCTGACCAATGAAATATGTCGAATTCGTATGTTGGTCAAATGGCGGCATTGTAAACCAATCCATCGGTGATGTCTCATTTTAATATGTTTATACTTGTGTTAAAGTTTATACAATGATTTTATTTTGAAAATAAGTTATCTGTCTTTGATATCACAGTAGTTTTAATCACTTTCAATTTCAATTAAAAAATACAGGCGCGATCCCATACAATTATCGCCAAAAATCCGTAACACAAGGAATACTGTATCAGATAATCGATGTATACTCGGGCTGTAAAACGTCTTTGATTAACTACCTATTATCTTAGGCACGTGGAAGAAGTCCTTTCGTGAAGCATTAATCCGCTAATTACTCAACCAATCAGGATAATTAACATGCATCATGACACCTGTAAATCACTTGTTGACAGCAGCCCGAACGCCTCGGATTTTATCGTTAGATTAGATAACTTAACACAACAGAGTTCCCGATAATGGGTTTCAAAAATAAGGGCGACTTCGACTTCGCTTTTTCGGAAATATAGGGCGAAGTTTTTTGAAACAGGGCGAAGTTATCGCCCAACTTCGCCCTTATTTTGAGCCCTGAATTACATCCAATTCAAGATTCTTTTATTTATGTTAAGGTGGTCAGTTTCGGATGGTGGAGGAAACCACCAACCTTTGGCAAGCTAACTGACAATTTTTTTCACACTATGACTGCTCAAGTGGGAATTAAACCTAGGCATTGAGAGGCATTGTGATCCATTAGTGCAGGATTTAGACCAGTCAGCTACTGAGAACCCAGAAAATATAAAAGAAATTATGCCAGCTAAATATAAATGACCTTCATCCATGTTAAAACATATATTACAATTTTTCTTCTAATATTATTTCCTTCTTCCATAAGCTATGGTTTTGTACAAAAAAAAAAAAAAAAAAAAAAAAAAAAACACAATTCACCTATTTTATTTTATTATAATATGGCAAAGGAACACTTACTTTAAATACCTCAAAAGACCATAAGCTTCTATTAGGGAATGAATTGTACTTGCCTACAAAATTAAAGACATTTTTTAATATTTGTGTATATGATGCTTTCAGAATGCATGTAAATTAAACTATTTAACTTCACAAAAATTTATTTTATGACAAAACAGAAAATAAGAATGCTTGATAATTTATTACGATAAAACAGAAAAGAAGAATGCTTGACAAATTATTACGATAAAACAGAAAAGAAGAATGATTGACAATTTATTATGTATCTTAATTTTTTTTCCTAAAACATTTCAATGATTTAAATGTCTTATCAGTAGATTTAATACCTCATAGAAATGTTGGAACAATGATACATGAACAGTTTCATTTAAAATAATGAAATGGGTTTAATGATGTACCAAGTTATAAACATATTGTATTTGTGAACATCAATTGATATAAGAAATGACGTAAGTGGATGTTATAATACTGTTGTTTGAAGAATATGTGACATTAACATTTTCTATATCGTTCCTACACAAACATTACTGAGTATTGATTCCATGGTATATTGGCAAACCTATATCTGAAGACAACACTTCTGTATATCACCTGAAGAGACATATAGCAGTAACTGAGTTGTGTTCAAAATTTATGGTTTATATTTTGAATGCAATATATATACCGGTAATTATCAGTTTAGACTTTTGATCCACAGATCACTTGTTTAAAATAAAGATAAATGTAAAAAGTTTTTTAAAAATCTTACCCTTTGTGGAATTTTTTGCATACCATCACATTTTTCTATAAGTTCTTTACTATACATATATAATACACGCCTTTCGGGTTTTACAGTACCCTTATTACTATCCCCTATATCATTTTCAGTTTTGTTACACATTTTCATTTCTTGTGTAGGTATAACAGATTCATGAAAATCTATTGACAAATCTTCCTGATTTTGTTCAATTTCCAACTTATCAGACACCAAATTTTCCACAGCACAACTTAAACTTTCCTCTTCCAAGACAAGTTTACACACAGGTGGTGACTGGGTATTCACTCTGTTTTCTTTATTCCCTGTGGATTTTCTACGGTCAATAAATTGTCGGACAGTACATTTAGCTGGCAATGGAGAATCTTCTCCAGATAAGTCAAATACATCAAGTCCACTTCTTTTTCTAGAAATCTCAGATGATGGTACTGGTGAAATGTTAACATTTACACTTTCTGTCATATTGACGACATCAGCTTTTCTAGAAAAAATAGAGTTAAACTTCAATTAGTAAACTCAACTGTATGTATTCAAAAAGATAATGTAAACTATACTGTATAGTAATACACAATTCTATATTGAAATTCATGCAAAGAAGGAAAAATTCTTTGAAACACATGTATACTGTCTTGTCAGTATGAATCTAGCTCAGATTATAGGTGATTAACTGATTAAACCTCACCATTTTCATTGTATTTTCTGAAAAATTTAAACCAATTCCAGTTTCTGGTTTTGGTAAAAAATCTGAACGTCAAATAACCCAGTACCACTTCTAGAGATACGCATCTGGCCTAAGAGATTTCCTTACTTTATATCTTATCAAGACAGAAAGGGTCTGAAGTTATTTTCTTTTTAAAATAAAACTTTGTTTTTGATTTTCTTAATGTGCTTCCTCCCGAGTTTCCCGCAAAAATTTAAGTGAATTTTACTACCTCACACACAAAAGAGTTGTGATTTCGGAAATACATCCGATGACCATAGAGTACCATAAGATAAGACTATAAGAGGATAATCGGTACCTGTAATCAGGCTGGGCTAGATTCTCACTAGCATTTAAATCAAAACAATCCTCTGGATAGTTTCTATTGACCAATTCGAAAACATGACAGGGGAAGTAACTCTTACGATTGAAAACGAGGCTGGGGGGCGGGGGGGGGGGGGGGGGCAAATCGAAATCCAATCTCATTTAGCCTATGTACTTGTTGGCTTTGAGTCGGGGTTTTATTATTATTATTTAATTTTTGTTTTAATTATTATCATTTTATTATTTATTATTATTATTTTTTGTGACCAGTTGTATATCTTGTAGAGTTTGAAATCTAAATACAACTTCTTCATTCCACGTGGAAAAATATACGTTAATCGGGACATTCTTTTTATTATCTACATCTAAAATCGGAAAAAAAAAGACTTGAAATTGCCGACTAGAAGGGATTTAATTTTCACTGCGGTCCACCGCAAAGAATATTTCTGCCGTGGTGGAATATAAAATCGTCTACCGCGATGTTTATTGGAAACCAAATACATTTTAAACTGGATGTGTACTTGACCATTTGAAGATGTATCAAGATCAATTAAAAATAAAATAAAAATCCCGGTTTCAAGAAGAATCGTATAGATTGAATATTTTATTTACTTATTAAAAAATAATAATAATAAATAAATTATATTTTTTGTTAGTTGTAATTTAATACACGATGTATTTCTCTTGCATTTCAATATACCACACATCACAGTAATGATAAATAAGCGTTTAGCTTAAAAATACATTTTTGCGAATTTTTCCAACTTTATCAGTGAAGAGTTATAATTAAGTGAATCGAGCCATAATTCTTTTTTTTATTTTGTTAATTTTTTTCATACTTCATTTACCACCGTAGGCAAATAAATTAATTAACTTCTCTATATTTTCTCCCGTTTACTCCTGTCTAACATGTATTGGTGGACATTATCGTACATATGCATACATATTTTCGCCGTAAACTCATTAAAAATCATTCTAGAGTCATATTTTTTTATTTTGTTCATTTTTAAACTGTGTCTACTGAACCTACTGTAGGCAAAATATGTTAATCAACTTTTCTTTTATTTCTCTCGTTTACTCCCGTTTGCTCTTTATACCTACCGAAATTGTAGTGTTCCAGGCTGTTCACATCAAATAGGCATTTCAATCAAGTTGTATTAATAAAGATTGACAATCTTCATACTTAAATTTGATATGTTATTCATGTATGATCATATTTAAAGTTTTCCACTGAAAGGGTAATTTATAAAATAATTTCCCACGGAAAGGATAATTTATAAACATCATGTTGCAAATTTTATTTCGGAAATATCTATTGTTTTCTTTCAAAATTTCGAATGTATCTCAAACAAATTTAGAAAAATATGGATTTAATTGCAAATGTATACAGTGTAGCTATAAGCTTGATATATTCTTTATTCATCTTTCTAGAAAATTTGACTGTTTGTTAAGATTTTTTTTTCATTTTTCGGACAGTCTTTTTACATCTGATACCCATAAGAACAGTGTCTCACAAACTAAGATAGTTTGTTTCAGAATATGAAATTTAGAGGCTGCAGTGGCCACGTGGTTAAGATGCAAGTCTACAAACCTAAGGTCTTTCACACACAAAAATAATAATTATAATTATAACAAGAGGCCCAATAGGGCCTGTGATGCTCAACTGGCTGCATATGTAAGACACTGTTTGTTTTTGATTGTAATGCTGTTTAACGTTCAACTCAAGAATATTTCTCTTTTATGGAGACTGTCAGTTTTGGAAATGGTGGAGGACACTGGAGTATCGGAGAAAACCATGACCAAGCAGCAAGTTAACTGACAAACTTTCAAAGATGAAGTGCTAGCCCCACTAGGCATTAATGCACAATGTCAGGGGTGAAAGGTGCTATGATTCGTAACATCGAATGCTTAAGACCACTTGGCCACTGTGGTGCCTGTAAGACAATGTGATGTGGTTACCATAATTGGTTTATCAGCTTAAGAGGGGAAATAAATTGAGCTTATGACCATTATTGCTTCAATGAAGCCTACTTTGCAACACACACATGCAGGCATGCTTCACTATGCCATAAACTCAGCTGGGTTTAGCCAGTGTAGGAACCTTCCACACAAAGTTTGGTTCCAATTCGCCCAGTGGTTTTAGAGGAAAAGATTTTTACTAAATATTACACTAATTTGCATATTTCTTGAAAATTGGGTCAATAAAAATTTTCTCAGAAAAAAACATATAGTATACTTTCTATGGTCATTTTTGTTTGTTTTTTTTTTCTATTTTTAGTTATGATGGCCATCTTTGATGTCAGACAGGGTTGCCTGGTACATTTTTAGTCAGGCAGACATTTGGCCCTTCACACAAAATTTCATTCCAATTGGCCCAGTGGTTTCAGAGAAGAAGATTTCAAAATATTTCGCTAAATATTATACCTTATGCATAATTCTTTAAAATCAGGTCAACGAAAAATTTCCTACCAAAACCGGTTAAATATGTTTAATCCCTCATGATATACTTTGTATATTTCAAATTTGAGCTTAATTGGTTGAAAATTGGATCTACAATGGCAATTTTAGTGTTTTTTCTATTTATAGTAACAGCGGCCATCTTGGATGTTGGACAAGGTTGTCTCGTAAAAACTTTAGTCAGGCCAACGTAGGGACCTTCCACACCAAATTTGGTTCCAATTGCCCCACTGGTTTCAGAGGAGAAGTTTTCAAAGAATTGATTAAATATTACACCTCATTTGCATAATTTGTAAAAATCGGGTCAACGGAAAATTTCTTAGAAAAACCCATTTTATATGTTGAATGCCCCGCTATCTACTCTCTACATTTCAAATTTGAACAAAAACGTTAAAAAAATGACTCAACAATGGCTATTTATGAGTTTTTGCTATTTATAGTAACAGCGGCCATCTTGGATGTCAGGCAGGGTCACCTGGTACAAACTTTGGCCGACCCCACCTAGGGACCTTCCACACTCAATATGGTTCCAATTGGCCCAGTGGTTTCAGAGGAGAAGATTTTTAAAGAATTGATAAAATATTACACCTCATTTGCATAATTCGTAAAAATCGGTTCAACGAAAAATTTCTCAGAAAAACCCGTTTTATATGTTGAATGCCCCGCTATCTACTCTCTACATTTCAAATTTAAACAAAAACAATTAAAAAATAAATCAGCAATGGCTATTTATGAGTTTTTGCTATTTATAGTAACAGCGGCCATCTTGGATGTCGGGCAGGGTCGCCTGGTACAAACTTTGGTCTATCCCACCTAGGGACCTTCCACACCAAATTTGGTTCCAATTGGCCCAGTGGTTTCAGAGGAGAAGATTTTTAAAGAATTGATAAAATATTACACCTCATTTGCATAATTCGTAAAAATCGGGTCAACGGAAAATTTCTCAGAAAAACCCGTTTTATATGTTGAATGCCCCGCTATCTACTCTCTACATTTCAAATTTGAACAAAAACGGTTAAAAAATAAATCAGCAATGGCTATTTATGAGTTTTTGCTATTTATAGTAACAGCGGCCATCTTGGATGTCGGGCAGGGTCGCCTGGTACAAACTTTGGTCTATCCCACCTAGGGACCTTCCACACCAAATTTGGTTCCAATTAGCCCAGTGGTTTCAGAGGAGAAGATTTTTAAAGAATTGATAAAATATTACACCTCATTTGCATAATTCGTAAAAATCGGGTCAACGAAAAATTTCTCAGAAAAACCCGTTTTATATGTTGAATGCCCCGCTATCTACTCTCTACATTTCAAATTTGAACAAAAACGGTTAAAACATAAATCAGCAATGACTATTTATGAGTTTTTGCTATTTATAGTAACAGCGGCCATCTTGGATGTCGGGCGGGGTCGCCTGGTACAAACTTTGGTCTATCCCACCTAGGGACCTTCCACACCAAATTTGGTTCCAATTGGCCCAGTGGTTTCAGAGGAGAAGATTTTTAAAGAATTAATTAAATATTACACCTCATTTGCATAATTCGTAAAAATTGGGTCAACGAAAAATTTCTCAGAAAAACCCGTTTTATATGTTGAATGCCCCGCTATCTACTCTCTACATTTCAAATTTAAACAAAAACAATTAAAAAATGAATCAACAATGGCTATTTTTGTGTTTTTGCTATTTATAGTAACAGCGGCCATCTTGGATGTTGGGCGGGGTCGCCTGGTACAAACTTTAGTCTACTCCACCTAAGAACCTTCCACACCAAATTTGGTCTCAATTGGCCCAGTGGTTTCTGAGGAGAAGATTAAAGTTTACGCACGCACGCACGGACGCACGGACGCACGCAAAACCATGCCATAAGCTCAGCTGGCTATAGCCAGTTGAGCTAAAAAGTGCTCATAGTAGAAATCGCTTTGATTAGAACATTTTTAATAGGTGAAATAATTATATCTTCAAAATCTATGCAACAACTCGTCGAAAAAAATTCTCATGAGAAAGTTTAATTTTGATATTTTCTTTATATTGAATGTATTTACATAATAATCTAACATGCGACTAATTAAAAGATTATCAATAATCTAAGTCGGTGGACATCCTGTTTATTAGGCACATTCCATCACTTGTAATCATCAAGATCTTACCTTGCAATTTGCTAAATTGATTGACAGGTATCCATACAGCGATAAACTAGTAAATGCTGTTTGTAAATACTAGTATTTTGAGATGTTGACAAAATGTGTGGGAAGAACGAATGTAAATTATATTATGTAATTTAAATAAATTAATTTGAGATTAATTTGAAATAATTACTCGAAATACCGACTGGTTGGCGGAATAAAATTACTTTTGGTAAATTCAAATTGATTTAGATCTACATTTTCTTATCTGGCAAAATTTTATAAAATCATTTAAATTATTTAATAAATTTAATTTCCTTCACATCTCTAGTGCCATTTATACAACTAAAATAGTTTTAATTAATTTTGAACGCTTGCGGACCGACATGTCTTTTTTAAATATAAATTAATTTTTCATTTAAATGATTTTTTTTATTATTAATTTCAGTCATATTTAACAATTTTTTAAAAAACAAATTACTAAAAATTTCATTAAAACTGACGAAAAACTAACGATGTCGCAGTACACTAGATAAACAATCGTAATATATAAACTTCGCTTTGCCCCCCCCCCCCCCCACGAGACTTAAACGAGATTTCAGACAAAGCGAGATTTCATGTTTTCGAATTCGTCAATAGTTCTGATGATTATACAAATGGTGACGTTACTATTTCGTTTAATTGTGTAGGAACTGTCAAAATAATATTTTGTTATTTTAAAGGCTGTTAAAGGTTTTTAAGTTAGAAAAATATCTTCTATTGAAGAATTACCGAGAGACTTGTCCTAGCAGATTGACTGGTAACGCTGTAGTGAATCAATAAGTGGCTGGTTGGTTGACTTGTCCTAGCAGATTGACCGGTAAACGCTGTAGTGAATCAATAAGTGGCTGGTTGGTTGACTTGTCTTAGCAGATTGACTGGTAACGCTATAGTGAATCAATAAGTAGCTGGTTGGTTGACTTGTCCTAGCATATTGACTGGTAACGCTGTAGTGAATCAATAAGTAGCTGGTTGGTTGACTTGTTCTAGCAGATTGACTGGTAACGCTGTAGTGAATCAGTAAGTGGCTGGTTGGTTGACTTGTCCTAGCAGATTGACTGGTAACGCTATAGTGAATCAATAAGTAGCTGGTTGGTTGACTTGTCCTAGCAGATTTACTGGTAACGCTGTAGTGAATCAATAAGTGGCTGGTTGGTTGACTTGTCCTAGCAGATTGACTGGTAACGCTATAGTGAATCAATAAGTAGCTAGTTGGTTGACTTGTCCTAGCAGATTGACTGGTAACGCTGTAGTGAATCAATAAGTGGTTGGTTGGTTGACTTGTTCTAGCAGATTGACTGGTAACGCTATAGTGAATCAATAAGTAGCTGGTTGGTTGACTTGTCCTAGCAGATTGACTGGTAACGCTGTAGTGAATCAATAAGTGGCTGGTTGGTTGACTTGTCCTAGCAGATTGACTGGTAACGCTGTAGTGAATCAATAAGTGGCTGGTTGGTTGACTTGTCCTAGCAGATTGACTGGTAACGCTGTAGTGAATCAATAAGTGGCTGGTTGTTTGACTTGTCCTAGCAGATTTACTGGTAACGCTGTAGTGAATCAATAAGTGGCTGGTTGGTTGACTTGTCTTAGCAGATTGACTGGTAACGCTGTAGTGAATCAATAAGTGGCTGGTTGGTTGACTTGTTCTAGCAGATTGACTGGTAACGCTATAGTGAATCAATAAGTGGCTGGTTGGCTGACGTGTCCTAGCAGATTGACTGGTAACGCTGTAGTGAATCAATAAGTGGCTGGTTGGTTGAATGTTGTTTTACGTCACCCCAACAATTTTCAATCAGGCGTGATGAGACAATTTTTAATTAATTTCGAAGATTAATCTTAACACACAAATTCATGTACATCACAGACCACTGGTGCATTATACTGGTACTGTACCTACCAGTAAAGCATACGACAAGGAAAAGCTTTTCTTTAGAGAGAGAGAGAGAGAGAGAGAGAGAGAGGGGGGGGGAGTGGTGTTTTACGTCCCAGTCAAGAATCTTCCCCTTATTTCGAGGCGGTCAGTTCTGGGATGATGGAGGAAACCGGAGTGCCCGAAGAAAACCACAACGACCTTCGACAAGCGAACTGAAAAACTTTCTCACACTAGGATCTGTACCAAGTGGGATTCGAACCCAGGCGGTGAGAGGCACTGTGATCCGTAAGCGCGCTTTAGACCACTCTGCCACCGAGGCCCAAGAGAGAGAGAGAGAGAGAGAGAGAGAAACATTGTTCACTGACCACAATTAAACATCCATCACCACTGTCCTAGTCTTTGCATGTAAAACGTTATTTTCGACAATTTCACAAAAAGTCATTTTTAGCTCACCTGAGCTGAAAGCTCAGATGAGCTATTGCTATCCATCTTCGTCCGTCGTGCGTCGTGCGTCGTCCGTCGTCCGTCGTCCGTCGTCCGTCGTGCGTAAACTTTTTACATTTTAATCTTCTCCTCCAAAACCACTGGGCCAAATTTAATGAAACTTGGTAACCATCATGCCTGGGTGAAGCCCTCTCAGATTTGCACAAATGAAGGAGTTATGTCCCCTTGGGGCCCAATAAGGGGGGAAATAGTGAAAAACTTTAAAAATCTTCTCCTCTGAATCTACAAGAGATATACCTTAGTTATTTCATATATAACATCCTTAGGTCATCTAGTTTCAGATTTGCACAAATGGTAGCCATGGGGCTCAAAATGGGGAAATGGTAAGGTGCTGAGTGGGGAAATTGCTCAAAATTATGTATTTGTCAATATATCTTGAAAACTATTAACTTTTTGTATAGGCATGTATATTAGAATATTGTAGGTATTGACATGATGATCATTTTGATATATGATTCAAGGTCATATGTTGAAAGGTCAAGGTCACGACTGCAAAAGAAGATGAAATTGCTAATTATCTTGAAAACTATTAACTTTTTGTATATGCATGCATATTAGAATATTGTAGGTATTGACTTGATGATCATTTTGATATATGGTGCAAGGTCGTATGTTGAAAGGTCAAGGTCACAGCTGCAAAATAAGACTTAAATTGCTAATTATCTTAAAAACTATTAACTTTTTGTATAGGCATGTATATTAGAATATTGTAGGTATTGGCATGATGATCATTTTGATATATTGTTCAAGGTCATATGTTGAAAGTTCAAGGTCACGGCTGCAAAAGAAGACTTAAATTGCTAATTATCTTAAAAACTATTAATTTTTTGTATAGGCATGTATATTAGAATATTGTAGGTATTGACATGATGATCATTTTGATATATGATTCAAGGTCATATGTTGAAAGGTCAAGGTCACAGCTGCAAACGAAGCCTTAAATTATTAATTATCTTGAAAACTATTAACTTTTTGTATAGGCATGTATATTAGAATATTGTAGGTATTGGCATGATGATCATTTTGATATATATTTCAAGGTCATATGTTGAAAGTTCAAGGTCACAGATGCAAAAGAAGACTTCAATTGCTAATTATCTTGAAAACTATTAAGTTTTTGTATAGGCATGTATATTAGAATGTTGTAGGTATTGCGACAATGATCATTTTGATATATGGTTCAAGGTCATATATGTTGAAAGGTCAAGGTCACAGCTGCAGAAGAGACATAAATTGCTAATTATCTTGAAAACTATTAACTTTTTGTGTAGGCATGTATATTAGAATATTGTAGGTATTGACATGACAATCATTTTGGTATATGGTTCAAGGTCATATGTTGAAAGTTCAAGGTCACAGCTGCAAAAGAAGACTTCAATTGCTAATTATCTTGAAAACTATTAAGTTTTTGTATAGGCATGTATACTAGAATGTTGTAGGTATTGCGACAATGATCATTTTGATATATGGTTCAAGGTCATATGTTGAAAGGTCAAGGTCACAGCTGCAAACGAAGCCTTAAATTATTAATTATCTTGAAAACTGTTAACTTTTTGTATAGGCATGTATATTAGAATATTGTAGTTAATGCAACAACAATCATTTTGATATATGGATCAAGGTCATATGTTGAAAGGTCAAGGTCACAGCTGCAGAAGAGACATAAATTGCTTATTATCTTGAAAACTATTAACTTTTTGTATAGGCATGTATATTAGAATATTGGAGGTATTGACTTTATGATCATTTTGATATATGGTTCAAGTTCATATGTTGAAAGGTCAAGGTCACAGCTGCAAAAAAAGCCTTTAATTGCTAATTATCTTGAAAACTATTAACTTTTGTATAGGTATGTATATAAGAATGTTGTAGGTATTGACAAGGCAGTCATTTTGATATATGGTTCAAGGTCATATGTTCAAAGGTCAAGGTCATATCAACATAGGAATACAGAAATTATTAATTATCTTGAAAGCTATGAATTTTATGCATAGGCATGTATATTAGAATATTGTAGGTATTGACATGATAATCATATATGGTTTGAGTTCATTTATGTTCAAAGGTCAAGGACATAGCTGCATAATTATACTGAAATTGATAAATGATTTCGAAACTATTCATTACAATTTACAATACAGTTACTTTATGCATATTATATAAGCTACTTATAAATGAAATGTGAGTGGATATATTTCTGATTAAGTTTTGTGGGAGTTCTTAACTTGAGAAAATTTTAAAGTTTCTGTACTTAATATATTGTCTATTGCACTTTGCAAACAAAATTGGACATATCTTCAGGTGAGCGTTAAGGCCCATGGGCCTCTTGTTATAACATGGTGCATATTCGAAACATTGACAAAACAGAACAACCACAACCTGTTACAGAAAATTGAAAGTTCATGCAGACATTCAAGACAGATGCTTGTATATACCAATGTAACAACTACCTTGACACCAACTAAAGTTTGGAATGTGACCAAGATCTTTATTGCATATTGTTAAATACTAAAAAGTTCCACACCATGATTTCAGCAAATTGTGACAAAAATCTCTACTTTATTTTCACTCTGTAATAATCAGAACCACCACGAACACATCAGAACCACCACGAACACAATGCACGTCAGAAATAAATTTCAATCAAACAATTAAAATACACAAATTACCGAAAGCCTTAACATCTCCAGTATATAGGAAATGTTTAACTAGTCGGGAAATATAGAATTTGCAATAAACATAAATCGATTTTATAGTATATGGATAACGGTTCACTGGCAAAGCAAGATGTAACTGGTCCACCCACTTAATTTGGGGTCCTGTAAAAATCGCGTGTCCTGTGTCATATTAAACATTAAAGCTGCATTAAGTTTTCCAAGGAAAAAAATTAAAACGGTGCTGATCTAATTAATGATGTTCCTAATGACCAATGTTGCATTTGGTTCAACGATAAAAGCTCAAATAAATACAGAAATAACAATAATTTCGCAGCGAGATGTAGCATGTTGGATTTAATATTAGAACATGGTTACGTCATAAAAAATCGGGTCATTTAAACACAACCTACAAATCGGTGAAATGCGATAAATTAAACATAGAACTTCATTAAGTTTGTCATTTTTGCCTTAGTAAGGAATACATAACACCATTGCGAATACACCTGGATATCAATGACTGACAATTAATACAATTTGTCAGGTTTCACTTCCGTTTTATTGGAAATTCCGTACATCTGTGCGCATGCTCCCGGCTCATAATAATCATTGTTAAACATTGACCAAACGGTTAGAGGATTCCGTTTATTTACAGCTAAAAGAAATGAAATTTAAGAAAATGAATCTTACGAATCGTGATTAGAAGTTATCTATTTTAAAAAAATATATATTTTTAGAAAATCAAAAAAAAAAAAATAATAATAATAATAAAATATATAATAAATAAATAAATTCAGAAAATTGAAAAACTTATTGGAACTTTAAATCAGGCCCGTATGGGGGGGGGGGGGGGTTTTGGGGTGGTGGTACGAGAGGTGCGAACGCACCCCCCTTTGAAAACCGTTAAGCACTGTTAAAGCCTTGGTAAAACCATTTGCCACAATTAAACCCTTAAAATCGTTTTGAAAACATTAATTTTAATTAATTTCACATTTAAATAGCTGTAAAGTTATCTTCAAAGGTCAGATATTTGACTGTTATGGTTGTTGTTTTAAGGTTGTAAATGTTGACAAGTCTTGCATCTTAACTATAGTACTTTGTAATGATATACTCACCATCGACTAAATACATGATAAATGGTTTAAATGAATTTAGACATGACCAAAACAGCAGATGTTAAGTGTAATGAGAAATGACAGAGACCTGGTAACACTTTTAACACAATTTTTATTTCATAAAATAGAAATATAGTTGATTTTGTAAGATTGGGTTTACATATTTTATATACTTTTGAGGGTGCATTTTAAAATAAATTAATTAGATCGCACTGTTGTTCTCGATAAGGTTGTTGATGTATTCGCAAAAAAGACATACTTTTATTTGGCTTCATCAATGCGAAATTTGCACATACAAGACATAGTTTTATTTGGCTTCATCAATGCGAAATTTGCACATACAAGACATAGTTTTATTTGGCTTGTTTTATTTGGCTTCATCAATGCTATACGTATATCGGTGGACGATGTTTTAGACTTTTTTCTTATTGATGATTTTGATCGACCTAACAGTTTTAAAGTATTTTGCCCACTAATTATTCATTTTTATTGGTTATACGCTGTGTTGATTTTACACCGGTCAAGCCAAGTTTAGCTCATTCTCGGTTTAGTTTTGAAGCAAGACGCGAAAACGGTAAGATCAATTTCTTCAGAAATGTTTTGCTATTTGGTCCTTTTTCACACCACGTAAGGACATATTAAGGTTGACATATGTATACAAAGTAATGAGTTTGTTTTACTAGGATATCATCCCATTGCGATCACAAATATTAATTTACGAGGGTGATCTGCACCATTGTGGCCAATATTTGCAATATAACGATAAACTAATCATATAAACAATCAAATCGTTTAAAATTGTGAAGTTTGAGCCAAATTTGTTTTCTTTAAATAATTGCCGTATTTAACGTATTTTATATCATATTTATTGTTTACGACACGGATTTACGGATACATGTTTCAGAAAGTGCAGCTCTACAGTTTGGATAAATATCAGTGTACGGTTTGTAACATAGATGTTCATCTGATCAGTGGCTTTTAAATGTTCGGAGGTCCAAGTCTGCAGTCAAGTAATCTGTTAATTTCAGACAAATATTCTAATTAGGTATAGAATCATCTAGCAACATTATAGCTGATTTACATGTACTTAATTCATTTTGTAGTCGGACGTGCCACCGAAAGTGTCGGTTCATGATCGAAACCAAATAAACCCACAATATAAAATCACAACTGATACCTTTTCCAAGTCAAAACTTATATAGCTGATTTATTTTCTGTTCCACAGCTAGTAACGTTTTCAATTAAATATCTAACAATGACGAGTTTCACACGATGACTTTTTTGTTTTATATGGGTCGGTATCCAACTTGAATACCCTTACCATCATGTGTGTATACGAGGAAGGTGGTGTAAAACACAACGATACAATGCGAATCACGTACGTACAAGGAAGATGTTGTAACAACACAACGATATGTACAGCGCTGATCGTATACGAGGAGTTGAGTTGAGTTGAGTAATGGTGTTTAACGTCCCAGTCAAGAATATTTCACTTATATCGAGACGTCGCCAGCTATAGGCGAAAGTGCAGATTTTGCCTGTGCGTTGCGCTGATGGCATTATACACAAAGTGCTCGCCATGACACGGGACCTCGTTTATTTGAAGTTCCCATCCGAAAGAACCGTGACTTTCATTTCGTAATGCCGAGTGCTTGGCGAAAGAACAGTCACTACCCACTTTCAAGTCTTGGGTCATACCCGACCGGGGTTTGAATCCACGACCTTCCACTTACGGAGCGAGCACTCTACCAACTGAGCTACCGTAGTGGTGTGTATACGAGGAAGGTGCTGAATTAACGCAACGGTATAGTGCTAAAATGTAAATGAGGAAGCTGTTGTAACTGTACAACGATATAGTGCCCAACTATATATTAAGAAGGAAAGTACCATAACAGCGATACAGTGCTAACCGCGTATATATGGAAGGTTCTGGAATTAAACTCATAAATAATTGTCGTATTTATACAAATTTACATAAATTCTTATGGTCCATATACAGCTTTAACATTAATCCTAGCATTTTAAATCATTCTGTCTTAAAAATTTGTATTATCATCTTTGATTTGTTGAATGATGTCATTCCTTCGTAGTAACATCTGTTTAGTTATATATCTGTTGGAAACTTTCTTTTCAGAGTACGTGCTATATACTTATACATAATGACGTCGTCTAAGTATAAAGCATACAGATAAACAGCCTCGGAATCGAACCCAAAAACTCTAGGTTTCAGTGTGATTTATATGTGAATAACAATCTCAGCATGGGTCTCACTAGAAAATAGCTGTTTCTTTAAACTCCAATTATTTTCACAACAACTGTTGACGTTTTACCACTTCAGTATGCCGATTTTAATAAGTCTATTTCTCGTACAGAAATTAAATTAATTGCATCGTAGAACGTTTATTCACAAATTCATATAAAAAATGTAATTTTTTTCGTCCAGATTTTAATTTATATTAACACAGCAGCTATGGGGTTTGAACACGTTTTATCACATATCAAAATTTCAATACGTTTAAGTGTAAAAAATATTAAAAAAAAAAAAGAGTTGAAAAAGAAATAAATGAATTGCATCGTTTAATCTGAAAGAAAATTAAAATGCACTTAAAGTAAATATATTCCTTGTTGAAATTTTTTGACTACTCAATCTCGGTTCCTAATCAAGGATCATTTATATATAAGCTATCAAAGTAAGATCTTTAAAAGTTAAAAGTGTATGTGTGTGACTGTGTAACTAAGTGATTGATCAATAGTATTCTTTAAATCACCGTATTTCAAATCGAGGCCTAGGGTTTTATAAGTTGATTTAATTATCATATATTTCTATTGGTTTAAGTCATTTATAGTACTGGTATTATTGAGCCGGTATTGACAGTTTTAGGCCCACTTGTAAAACTCTGATAATTATTATATCCACCAACGTATATATAACTGATAGAGATATGCTTAAACCAGAAAATATCCTGTACACTGTTCTTAGTTTTCGTTCGCTTTGAATACTTCCTACAGCAAAGCTGGATATTTAAAGAAGAAAAAAAATATTCGTTTGGAGTAAAATTGAAATGTCTGATTTTACATTTTGACAAAACGCATAAGTAAGTATGATAAGTTATTATCTAACTTTGGTTATGTATGTAATTAGTGTATTAAGAATGGTATAACGCCTTAATTCGCTTATATTTTGTAATCCCCTTCCATGTTAAAAAGCTTATCTAAAACGATTTACTTCACCTGTTTAGACAGATTTATAAAAACTTTAGTAAGGAGATACTTGAAGTGAATAAAAATCAAATATTCATTTTTAAAAACAGGTTAGGTTAGCACTTCACCTTATAAATAAATACACATGTACAATATTTCACTGTTATAACTCAAATCATCTATATTGGCGATGTTCTGAAGTTAAGCTTGTACAAAAACGTTATTTTTTCTAATTAATTTACCTTTCCTAATTGTTGATACATATTTGTCATTAACTGTTGATTTTTTTAAAAGCTTTACGATTACTTAGGTTTTATTAAAATGCTTGATTTCACTTATAATACAGACTTGAATGAACATTGGTATTTTAACAAGAATAAGCAATTAAAACAAACAACAAAGACCCAGGCTTCTAACAGGGGAATTCTAATATACAAGATATACAAACTGTTTAACAATTTGTATGTTTTCAATTTTGTCATTTCTTGATCCACACAGCAACTTTCTAATTTAAAGATAAAAAAAGAGAAGGATGTAGTATATTAATTTTGTGACTTTTAAATTTCAAATTGTAAACTTTTCTTGTCGCGATTGCGATGTTATTGGAGCTCCCTGCAGATTTGCACGTGTTTGCTAATATTTGCGAACTTCGTTCTGAAATCTATTTGAACTTATTAGTTGTTATTCCGAGAATACTGTTATCACGAACGGAAATAGAAATTTGATAATTTTTATTAAAACATAATTACAAGAGTTTCTGTTAATTTCAGCATTGTTTCCTTTGATGAGTATACCAAACATCAAACTTTTTGTCTTCTTTTTTTACTTGTCGAAGATCCTGTACTAAAATTTAAAATAAAATTCCAATCCTCGTGTTTATACTTACAAAATCAGTATAGAAAGTATGAAATAAATGATTTAAAACAGAGGGTTCCTACTGACGGTTAAAGATATCTATACAACCTTCAATCTAAGTTGCCTGTTTTCTTGTACACTGACTTAATATCGAGCTTACTAAAAAGCTACACAGGGGTTAGCAGGCCTGGATTGGTTTACAATTTGTATGTAGGGCGGACTTATCTAAAGTGTTCCGTGAAGGGAAGTACATCTTTGCAGTATTTTTTTCATCTTTATATTTTTCTTATATACTTCGGAAGTTTAATATTTAAAAAAAACATTTATGGTCTCTATAATGTGTGTCTTTGTTTTGACTTGTTGAACCGGTCTCTTGGTTTCGTTGGTTGTTGCCATGTAGTTTTTCAGTTACAAGGTTTTCTAATTATATGATGTAGAACAATACATATATTTAGGTAATGAGATTCTTACACTTTTAAAACATGCTGTGGCGCGATGTTAATCGTTATTATACCGCATTGTCTCGGTGTTTATGGATGCATTTGGCATC
The DNA here is from genome assembly GCA_029721355.1 of Tegillarca granosa. NCBI lineage: Eukaryota > Metazoa > Mollusca > Bivalvia > Arcoida > Arcidae > Tegillarca > Tegillarca granosa. The sequence goes on along the minus strand of CM056596.1, from coordinate 3,459,320 downwards.
ATTAGTATCTTATAATGCACCGACAAATATTGAACAAGTACAGGTGATGTAGTTTTCGGATAAGGTGTCTGTGTTTATCTGAAATTCTTATGTTAAAAACCTGACAAAATGTTCGAGGATAAAGCTCTGATCGAGTTTGTTCATGTTATAGGTTTAGCAGTTCCGAATGATAGTCTAAATATTATTTGTTATCGAGGAAATGATTGGGTTCTTATAAGCTCTCTAAATCAATGGTTATGGTAGAGACATAATTTCAACTTTATTATAGTTTATTTATGCTCCTGCCTTCAATCCATTGCTTCTTCAAACATAATCAGCTTTTAACCTATTGTCTTACATCTATTGAATTTATAAAATTTAATTTGATCTAAATGATTGAATTGATTTTACAATGTTTCTGACAGTTAATTGTCAAATAATCTTCCCTTTTTAGATACATGTGGTTACAATTCATGTAAAAGCCACATCCAGTGCATTTCACCATATATTTAATTATATATAAATCGCCTGTTTGTTGTTTCGAGCCATGCTCATAACGCTAACAATTCGTTAAAGTACAGTTACATTAAACAATATTTACAGGTATTTATTTCCCACGTTTGAATCTCATTATACTAAATGGCCTTTATCAATTAGACAAAATAACTTTCATAAGCTTACGACAATGGTATACTACACTTTGTCTCCGAGACATGTTAACCCCAACCATTAACTAACTTAAGTTGCGCCAAATGACACTTATTGAACATAGCCAAGATATATTTTTGCTATGTTTTAATTTAACAAACCTATGACGCATATTCTATAGTACACCGTGTCATCCAATTTACAATAATTGTGGTTTAAAAATTCACAACATTCGTTACTAGATAATTACGTATAAACCAATTAAAAATAATCCTTCATTATTATATGTTTTGGAGGCTATGTGGGTGTTAATGGTTTAATTTTTATAAAGATAACGGCTCCAATATTTCTTAAGGCAAAAACCCACATTGTTCCCCCGCCTGTAACTATCTCTATAGTTTTCTTTAACACAATTCAGGGTTTCCTCAGTATTGAAAATCAAATATGCTGACAGTATACTTACAATAGTATTTTTAGCTCACCTGAGCTGAAAGTTCAGATGAGCTATTGCTATCCATCTTCGTCCGTCGTGCGTCGTGCGTAAACTTTACATTTTAATCTTCTCCTCCAAAACCACTGGGCCAAATTTGATGAAACTTGGAAACTATCATGCCTGGGTGAAGCCCTTTCAGATTTGCACAAATGAAGCAGTTATGTCCCCTTGGGGCCCCATAAAGGGGGGAATAGTGAAAAACTTTAAAAATCTTCTCCTCTGAATCTACAAGAGATATACCTTAGTTATTTCATTTATAACATCCTTAGGTCATGTAGCTTCAGATTTGCACAAATGGTAGCCATGGGGCTCAAAATGGGGAAATGGTAAGGTACTGAGTGGGGAAATTGCTAAAAATTATGTATTTGTCACTATATCTTGAAAACTATTAACTTTTTGTATAGGCATGTATATTAGAATATTGTAGGTATGGCAACAACAATCATTTTAATATATGGTTCAAGGTCATATGTTGAAAGGTCAAGGTCACAACTGCAAAAAAAGACTAAAATCGCTAATTATCTTGAAAATTATTAACTTTTTGTATAGGCATGTATATTAGAATATTGTAGGTATTGACATGGCAATCATTTTGATATATGGTTTAAGGTCATATGTTGAAAGGTCAAGGTCACAGCTGCAAAAGAAGACTTAAATTGCTAATTATCTTGAAAACTATCAACTTTTTGTATAGGCATGTATATTAGACTATTGTAGGTATTGACAAGGCAATCATTTTGATGTATGGTTCTTAACTTAAGAAAACTTGTAAAGTTTCTGTATTTAAAATATTGTCTATTGCACTTTGCAAACAGTATTGGTCATATCCTCAGGTGAGCGTTAAGGCCCATGGGCCTCTTGTTTAATTACTAGTATTTGTACATTTCCTAGTACTTACAGAATACAGTAAATTTGAAATAATGCGGGTTTTCTCCTTATCTTTTAATATTTGTTTAAAACATTTTATAAAACCATTTTTCTAGAAATCGTCGGTTTTTTTCATATAGCGGCTTATATAAAACTCTACGTGCGAGCCTTTCCATTTACCTGTGACTTTGACAAAATATTTCTCGATGAAGACTGGTACCCAGGTTGTTGTAGCAAAATACCCACGGTGCTTAGAGAAAACTTAAGGAATAGATCACAGAAAAAACAACAAATGCTCTCTTGCTGTGAAACCATTCTGTGAATATAAAGTATCAAACAAACTGATCTAAGTATTTGAAGTTAGACTTGATGGTACAATATTTGTATTCCAAACTTCACAATCTTATCGTTATACAGCCATTAAGGTCAGTCTTCAATAATGCAGTTGCATAGTGGCACTGCTTTTCAAAAAAAAAGGCCATCTTTGCAGTAACATTATCAAGATGGACAGAATCAAAACCGAAAGTAAAAAAGTAAAGTCACAATAATCAAATATTGTCTAGGTGCCTGAGAATAGCAAGTTATCCGGAGTTATTGTTATTTTTTTTAAAATCAGTAAAAATTTAACAACGGGCTTTAGGTGCATTCTCTATTGTTTTTACTAAACAGATGAGAAGGCAAATTATATTATTTCAGAACATGTCGTATAAATCTATTCAAAAAACATTAAAGGGAAAGAAACAATGCATAACAAGATCATTATCGGGTAATTTTAGATTATCCTCTCTCTTTAAGCAGGTCGAATAACTGTAAATGAAAAGTCTGAAAACTATCTGCATAGTTCATGTTTGTATTGTCTGCTTCTCCCTGACCTCAAGTATAATGCTTTTTAAAATCGTTTTTATCACTAGTTTTCAAGTCATTTACTATCCTTGAAAACATTTTATGGTTAAAAATCGTTATTTTTAGATACATAATTTCAAAGATCATGTATGCCATAACTATAAAATAAAATTAAATTGAATATCGTTCTTTAAAGTGATATAGAAAGACCAATCCAATTATGTAGTAATTTTAAAAGATCAAAAAATAAATAAAATCAGTGGTTTTATTTCTCAGTATTTTCTTTCCCATTTTTGTATGAGTTTGAAGCCGTTTTAAAATTCAAAAATAATTTTGATATTATAAATATATTGTGACTTTGAAAAAGATGCCCATATTTAGGACATTAAAGTTATTTACTTAACTTCTTTAAAAGGGAACTTAATTAAAAAGGACAAGTTGTTTTTTATGAAATTTTTGTGTTGACGATTTAACGTAGCAACGCACATCGCTATATAATAGCGTTTTAAATAATGATAAAGATGATTAAAAAATTCAGATCAGTCAATATGTATGTTTTACATATGTGAAGGTCATATCGATATAACATGCAACATATCACATACCAGTCTTCAACAATATTATGTGGATGATGTCTGTGTCATCGTAGGCTGGGAACATTCATCATTATGTATTGAATCTAATAACAACTTATGTAAAAGGACTAATGTAAAAGTTCAGCTGTCGAGTAAACCTCTTGGAAGGCATTGTAATTAATACTTTTTATGGTAGCTTGTAGAGTATTATCATCTTAGTATCATTTAAACTCATTGTAGTGTAGCGTTATCTTACTGGTGGCTTAAACTTGTTCTAGTGAAGAATCGTCTTAGTGATGGCTTAATTCCATTGTGGTGAAGCATTACCTTAGTGGTGGCTTAAACTTATTTTAGTTTATCATCATCTTGGTGTTGGCTTAAATTTGTTGAAGTGTAGCATAATCTTAGTGATGAGTTAAAATTATTGTAGTGAAGCATCGTCTTAGTGATGGCTTAAATTCATTGTGGTGAAGCATCATCTTAGTGGTAGCTTAAACGTATTGAAGCGTAGCATCATCTTAGTGGTGTTAAACTTATTGTAGTGTAGCATCGTCTTAGTGGTGTTAAACTTATTGTAGTGTAGCATCATCTTAGTGGTGGATTAAACTTATTGTAGTGTACACTCAATTTTATAATGGCTTAAACGTATTGAAGCGTAGCATCATCTTTGTGGTGAGTAAAACTTATTGTAGTATCACCTTAGTAGTGGCTTTAACTAATTGTATCGTACATCATCTTAGTGGTGGCTTAAACTTATTGTGGTGTGGCATCATCTTAGTAGTTACTTAAATTTATTATATTGTAGCAACATCCTAGTGGTGGCTTAAAATTATTGAAGTGTAGCATCATCTTGTAGGACTGTTTTACTATAAATTTAAAATCCAAACTCTGCAGATATAGATAATCAGGCATTTCTTCTAACCTTCTGGCCAATTCAGTATTAGATGAAGCATTTATAAAAACAAATAGCAAATGGGTTTCGGTTAATTATCTAAGCGCATTTAAGCTCACCTGACCAAAAGGTTGTGTGAGCTTAGAGCATGGTGCGGCGTGTGTATGTGCGTTTGTGTGTGCGTGCGTGTGGCGTTAACACCTTTTTTCGATTTCTTCGAAACTGCTGGACAGATTTCAATAATACTTGGACAGAAGCATGTATGGGCTGGTGCAATTCAGAATTGTTCATGGCGTTGCCATGGCTACCAAAACTAGGTCACTATGACCTAGGGGTGCAAAAATCTTTTTTTAAAAATCTTCTTCTCCGAAACCAATGATGGGAGAAAAAATATGATGTGATATTTGGCTTCTCTAGGGTCTTAAGCCTATAGTATGTTCTTTTCGTGAAATTAGGTCGAAATTGGGTTACGCGTTTTTGTGTTTAATTAAAAAAATTTCGTAAAATAGCTTCAAATTGTTATAACTTGACTATTTGAACAGATAATGGCATGGGGTTTTCAGTTTTGACTTTTTCTTGAAATGACCTTGAAAAAAGGGTCAAGGTCAAAGTTCCGGTCATGAACTACTTTGTGATTTATGCAGTTTTAGACAAAATTCTTGCAAAAATTAAGAGATACATTTGTATATGAATTCGAAACATTTTTAAAATATTCTCCATGACAAAATTAAAAAAGGTACCAAGTTTCGTAACTATATGATTATCCATGTAGGAGTTGTTGCCCCTGAAATGTTATTATTTTGCTTATAAATACTAAAATTGTGCATTAGCTTGAAAACTATAAGCTTTTTGTATAGGTATGTATATCAGATTATTGTAGGTATTGATATGAGAATCATTTTGATATATGGGTCAAGGCCATTTGTTGAAGGTTCAAGGTCATACCTGTAGAAGAAGACTGAAATTATTAATTATCTTGAAAACTATGAATATTTTGTATAGGCATATATATTAGAATATTGTAAGTATTGATATGACGGTCATTTTGATATATGGTTCAAGGTCATATGTTCAAAGGTCAAGGTCATGGCTGTAGAAGAAGACTGAAACTGTAAATTATCTTGAAAACCATTAACTTTTTGTACAAGCATGTATATTAGAATATTGTAGGTATTGATATTACGACCATTTTGATATAAGGTTCAAGTTCATATGTTCAAAGGTCAAAATCATTATTTGGAAATTATTCATTGTACTTTTTAAATCATGCATATAAGCTATTTATAAATGAAATGTGACTAGGTATTTCTGATTTATTATTACCAGATTTCCAAACGTGAGGAATTTTAAAAAGTTTTGGTAATTAAGTTCTTTGTAAGTTTTTGGACATTTCCTCGGGTGAGCGTTAAGGCCCATGAGCCTCTTGTTCGAATTTGTGAAGGATTTGAAGTTTTTTGTGTTTGTTTGTTTGTTATTTGTTTTTTTTTTTCCATTTGGTTTGTTCATATTCAATATTATAAAAAGTATTGGTTCTTTAAGTTTAAAGTACACTTCTATAGAGTGCTCATTTATTCAGTTTCAAATGCTTTAGATTTTAATGACATTTTATATGTGAAATTCATTTTAACTTTAAACTCTAAGATCAGTTATATATTTACGTTAGTCATATAAAGTCAGCCTGACCAGAGGCATGTTTATATCATCCTAATGACTAATCACTGGTTCTGTGTCTCGAACGAAAATTTGACAAACACAGACAAGGTTGTTTCAAACTTTGAATGTTATTTTAATTCTTTTAACGTAACATCTAACTGTATGTATCAGCAGGCTTACCAGGCAGGTCATTGACATACACAATCAAACTTATGCAAGACTCCGGGGTGTTAATTTAAATTCATGTAACGAAAAATCAAACTATAAATCTCGGTAGGCTAACCAGACTGGGGTACTACTATACATACTAATTCCCTATTTTACAAACATCCCAGCAAGCTTTCTTGTTGAATATTTTTTTAATGTTAAAAAACTAGATCCATTTTAAGCTAAAAAAATTAATAAATTTGTTACTTATATGTGATAATTTTTATTTAAGTCGTGAGAAAAAGTTTTTATAAGTTTCAATAAAACGAGTATACAGCACTAGAAACCCTGTTGTTAGTAAGTTGTATTATGTAAATCTTATTGCAAATAGAAATAACTTAATTATGACGTTAAATTAAACATCTACATAACAATATTTATTTTCTGTGTACATAATTACTCACTGTATCGCTTTATTGGTATTCTAAAGCTTCTTCATTTATAAGTTTTAACTTAATTAAGGTAAATTCATTTTAAACAAATCTTTTATTTCTCACACCGGTTTGTGACGTCAACTTTTTTTTGAAAATATGTCTTTAAATAATTTCTTTATATCTTAAAGTTCACTTTTAATGTTTTAATTAGATTTGGCTGAATTTGTCTTTTTCTTTGGTAGTTATGGCCATTGTAACTGAGTGATATTCTGATTTAACTTTCTCTGCATTTTGGACGTAACAGTAATACTTTTTTGCATTCGCTTTTGTGAAAAAATATAAAAATTAATTCATGAATTAATTATTTCTGGAGCCTTGGTGGCAAAGTGGTCAAGAGCGTCGGGTTTAAGGGTCACATGGCCTCTCACTGTCCGGGTTAGAATTTCACTCGAGACAGATCTTGGTACGATCAAGTTTGTCAGTTTGCTGACCGAAAGTACTCCGGTTTTGTCCACCATCAAAAAAAAACTGACCCCCTCGATTATGTTTGTGAACCACCATTACTGACCACCTCGATTATGGGTGTGAACCACCATTACTGACCACCTCGATTAGGGGTGTGAATCATGATATAACTATTATTTCTCTGTGTAACTTTTCAAGCAAAGTTTGCCAAAAATTCACGGAAGCTGATATATTGAAAGAAAAATATTACCATAATTTAAATATTTATCAACATTTTGAACATTATTTTTGTTTTTAAATATTTCGTGTACACCGTCAAAATGTGATTATAATCAACCGTAATAAGGGGTGTGATTAAGTTCAGACGGATAAATCTATATTTTTAAAAAGCTTAACTTTATTTCTTATACATACTGTCGCATCTACACTTTCTTTGTAGAAAGGGTAAAAAAATTGATTTTATCGTTGTTTAGATGATTTTGTCAAACTATTAACTTGCAATTGTAGCATATAAATGATGGTCGACTGACATAACAAAGAAATGCTCACTTTTCAATTCTTTTGTAGCTTTTAATTAACGGTTTAAAAGAAAACAGTGCTTTACATTTTATTTATTTAATAGTTAATGGTCAGTTTTTAACACAGGATGGTACAATATGTTACGATGAAAACTTGAGATGTATATATTAAACCAACTTCTCTTAATTTTTCTGACAATTCACAATAATGACGTTTGAATGTGAAAATACTTATTATTTCCAAAATGCACTTTCGTATTTAAGCTTGAAATTGTTTTATAAAATTAAATATTTTCAGTCGCCAAATTCCTTTTTATTTCCAATAAACATGCACATTCTGTGAAAACCACAACAAGCGTTAATTGCATTGGATATTGTCCATTTAAAGTGCATTTATTTAAATTTCTTTAAGCTACTTAATAGATATTAAAAAATTGTATGCACATATTACACATAAATTTGGATTGGTGGAATTAAACTTCGTAATTAGAAGTGATTTTTCACGGTCTTTGTACATGTAAATAACTAACACTTAAAGAACATATCCTTATATTTATCCAGAGATTTTAATTGAATACAAATCATGCATGTACTCTGATTTTATTTGAAAATATTTTAAATCAAGCTTATAAACATATAGCACAAATACTTAAATAGATTTTGTATGAATTAATACTTAACCACAAATTTTATAACGTCTGAACTCGGTGATATCTGCTATTGATAGAACGGGTGTATAACGTATGTACAAGCTATAGAGCGTGGTATGAAAAACTAAAAAGTAAAAGAAAAATGTATGGAATATTATCGTGTGACTCAGAGATATACATATTATAAAGAAAATGGAAAGGTAACTTTCTCTCTCTCTCTCTCTCTCTCTCTCTCTCTCTCTCTCTCTCTCTCTCTCTCTCTCTCTCTCTCTCTCGGGGTGTTAAACTATTAAATTATAAATGTGAGATAAATGCTTAGTGTTTAATTTTACAACATTCCTTAGGGTTAAATGTCATATTTCTATCTGCAAAAAAATATTAATTCAAAAAGTTGATTATCAAATAGAAATTAAATACGACCATTTTCCATATCTAATTTCACTGTACTGGCTTGCATTCTTGTGGAAAATGTTTATTCAAGCTTAGATCTAGGAAACTTTGAAGGCAGGTACTGTCTTTTAGTTGATTAGAAAAAAAACAGTAATTTTCACGATGATCTTAAATCAATTAAATAATGTATCCAAAATGTGTCCATGTTTAAAATCTATTTAAGTATTTGTGCTATATGTTGATAAGCTTGATTTAAAATGGTTTTCAAACTTAAGCGGTGTGTAAAAGCTTTACTTTGGTGGTGTAACGTAGACCCTGAGATTCGTTTGAATTTACTTTAGATGCAACATTTAAATGATACAAATTGTGTAATCAATATAATATATCTGTAATATAATGTTGCTTAGTCCAAACATGTTCAACATCCAAATGCTTAAGTATTTATGTATTTATCAAGACACAAACAGATTAAATGTGTGAAATGTATGTTCATAAAATCGTACCAGAACCAGAATGGGGACGGTACTGTGTTGCAACGGTCGGGTTATAACGTATATACTATTTAATTTGTACTACTGTTCAAAAACCTCAAATAAATAAATACTAAACAAATCAATCTGATTGCAACAAAGTCCTCTTAACAGGTCTGGAATAGCGCTTCCGGCATTCAAAGTATTACATATAATAAATTCTTAAACCGGATTTTACCTATTTAAAATCTGCACTTATGATTGATTTTTTTAAAAATTAAAATTTTGTTTATAAAACAACGCATACATACAAAGCGTTATAATCCTCAATGTAATAAATTACAAGATAATTCCATTACAGACACCTCTTTATCCTTTATTACCAATTGGACAGGTGAAAAAACAAAACGGTAAAGGTCAATATGTCAATTTTAAACAACCATTTCGGTTCAATCTAGTTATTTAAAGTCTCATTTCTGAAATGTGGAATAATTACGGTATAATTTCACTGACCTACATGTCTAAAGAACACAAGTTAGGCCAAAGTTTTTAAGTCAGAAACAAAGCTTAAACTTATTGTTACCAAACTAGCTATGTTTTTATAATCAAACAGGCTGGAACATTGAAATCAAAGAAAATTCCAATAGAATTGTCATGTTAAGGCAAAAAATTGCTTTTTGCGAAATAATACACATGTATATTAAATGCATAATCTACCCTCCTGAAACAAAGTTTTAAAATGATATGAATTAAACACAAAAAGATTAAAAATGGATGAAGCTTTGTGAAAATTGCTTTAAGGTTTGCTTTAAATCATGTCGTATACAAGTTTATTGGCATGTACTTTGAGTTTAATTGACCTCTATAACTCTAACCTGCCTCATTTTGAGTAAATGTTCATCATTTTCCTATATTTCCAAGAAAAAACCATTATGCTACTTAAATAATTAAAGCGGAATAAATTTAACTTTTTAAGAGGGATTACAAGAGCAAATATAGATACACTAGTAATTAAGTAGCAATAGAAATTAAAAGCACGTGAGGGATACATGATTGGAATTTACAGAGAGATAAATAAGACAATCTGTATGTTTATCAAACATTTATAAATCATATATCAATAACTGGTATCTAAAATTAGTAATTTTATATGAAAGTTATGGTATTTAATATATCATGTTTCACGTCTAAAATCTATTGAAAAGTTCGTTTAATATTTAATTCAAATAGAGATGATTATGTTATTTAAAATACCTGAATATAAGCATTATAATTACAACACTGTTATATTCACTTGGGTCGTATTTCAATGTTAATATTAGATAAATTTATTAGATCGGTTGTTTAGGTACATATAAAAGCCGATCATTTTGGAAAAAAAACCTTATCATATTTCAAGTCATAAGTGTTTGAATGAAAGTTTTCAACGTTATTGAGAGTATTATTATTGTTGAATTGTGTAAATCTCGGATTTCAGAAAATACTTTAAACAAAAATAATTTATGATCTAGATCTGTTGTATTTTACATATGTAATATAAAGGTACACTAAAAATAACTTTAATATGTCTTTAAGATTTACTAAATGTCAACAGGCTAAAGTGAAATCATTGGCGAATTTCGAAGGAATGTTTTTATTATTGAAATTCAAATTTACAATCCATTACAGGACACGAAATAAGAATACCATTTAAAATTTCCTTTTTATCATAAATAATTATCAACTACCATTTATTATATATATATATATATATATATTCAAATAAAGTTTTAGTATTGTTGTCGTCAATATTGTATTTTGCATTTTCTTTTTATCAGCTAGAGAATACTTATACTTTCCACCTGTAGCATTTTGAGTGTTAGTTTTTATGCATGTTCATCTAGCCCGTTATAATTCTGCAAAGAAAGTAGAGACCTAATCTTGCTTTAATATGTTTTAAAATAGTAGTAAGAATAAATAGTCTCGGTGAAATTAGACGTTATTTTGATAGTCATTATAACCTGACAGACTAAAAAAAACATTTGACCACATGACGACTGAATTCGCTATCATATATATAATATATATATATATATATATATATGATACACCTAGAAGTACTTTGGTGCTAAATTTAAATAAAGACTTTATTCAAAAGTCAAAACAGTAATTGATAGAAAATATTTTTGCTCTCGAGTTTTACTATAACAACAGAGTAAAGAAATACTTCAAACTTTTTTGTACGTACATAAAGTTTCAAGTGGTTTTATTGCAGTATCGATTTTTACTGTTAAAACAGGATACCAGTCTTCATTTTTGTCAATTTTAAAGCTGGTATGTTTAATTTATTAAAACTGTCGATAAACAGCAGATTTACAAAAATATATAAATAAAAAAATGCTTTGTGCATTTTTTTTTTACGATTATTTTGCCTTAGAGTTGTAATCACGAATAGCGATTTCGTTTACAATCGAGTTTTTGATATTTTAATCTTTTGGCAAACTTTTAAAAGCACGGAGTTAGTAGTGATTTGATACGGCTAATACTGAGTAAACTAACGTATAGATATCAGAAATAACGGAGTAGTGTTACATGTGTTCTTACTAATACACATTTAGTAAATTGTTGATTTTATGTAATAAATTTTGCAAGTCATTTTAAAGTATTAAAAAAATTAATTACTGGATTTGAATTTTGCAGTTTACGTGCCCAAAAATAAAGCAACGTTTGTATTATTTTAATCCATACTTTTAAATTACACAAGAAAAGAGAAAAACAATGGAACAACATTCAGTTTAGGATTCTAAAACTCAAACATGTACAAGTGTATTGTCTAGTTTTCATATAACTTCGTTTTGATTTGTCAAATTAAAGTAGGTTTCCAAAAACCTACTGAAAACCTATTTCCCTGTTGTCCATAATTCCGTCAAGTCTATGACCAGGGAACGCCAATCGATCAAACTACTCCTTTTGTAATGACGTCATAGGTCTACCATTAGCCTTTTGTCATGGCGCCATACGTCTGGGCTTCATTATCAATGCAATACCATTAGCCTTTTTGCGTGACGTCATAGGTCTGGGCTTTGCAATACTATTAGCCTTTTTGCGTGACGTCATAGGCCTGGGCTTCATTGTCAATGCAAATACCATTAGCCTTTTTGCGTGACGTCATGGGTGTAGGCTTCAATATTAATGCAGTACCATTGTTTTTTTTTTCATGATGTCATGGTCTGTGCTTTAATATGAATATAATATAATTATTCTTTTGAAATAATATTATGGGTCCGGCACCAGTTTCACAATCATTCCTAACTAAGATTTTCCTTAACTTAAATCTGAAAATTTTGAAATCTTGATTTTTTGGTTAGTTTTGTAGATATTCAGGAATTTAACGTGTTAATTTGAAGATCACTTCAATCTTGTAACATCTGTATTTAGTTTTATCACAAATGTTCATTTGTAACTCACAAAGAGATTGCCATAATTTGCTAAATTAAAGTTAAGGAAAATCTTAGTTAAGAAATGATTGTGAAACCGGGGCCTGGTCTTCAAAAATATTGCAATACTCGGTCTTTTTAAAGTTCAAGAAGTGCTTTATTAAATAAAAGTTGGCAGGAAGGTAAAATATTACTGGTATTAATGCATATGCACTTGATACAACCAGCGTTTTGTTTTACCAACGATTAACCGTTAATGGATTAAAACTGTGCATTAAAGGATCTAAAGTAAATGCCAAATTTCGCTTTTATTTGAAGGAGAGTCGTTTCTAATTTTCCATTTAATGAAGTATCCAAATATGGACATTAATACAACTAATATTTTAATAATTACACAAGGTATTTTGCTAGGATTGCTGACCTTATATAAACAAAACAATGGAATCCTTAATGGATAAAATATCAGGTCATGTTTTGTACGTGCATGTGTGTTTACTCTTGTTATCGTATTACGTGTGGAGTGGTATTATAAGGCTTGGCTAAATAAACACACAGACTTCGATGATATTGATCTGCAAAGATTATATCTAACCTATGAACCCCCCTTCTCTCTCTCTCTCTCTCTCTCTCTCTCTCTCTCTCTCTCTCTCTCTCTCTCTCTCTCTCTCTCTCTCTTAAATATATAAATTTTTTCAGAGATTGATTAATCATAATTGTTAAGAATACCTCATATTGGTGTACTCTAATTGATACAAATGCATGCTTGTTCATTTTGCATCAACTTCATTTATTTCAGTCGTTGCCATAGTAAGATATACAACAGGTAAAATTGCCTAAAAGCTTCACCAGATTTATATAAAGAAATTTTATAAATCATTTCAACATTGATGTGAAGGATTTTCTATGTTTATAAATATATATGCAAATTGTTTGCTTTTAACGTGTAAAATGTATTGTTTATAAAACACTTTGATTATGACATTGCCATATTGTCTATACAGTTCAATATCCATATGCTTTAAGATAAACGACATTTTGTATTTTCGCTAAACCTTTAGATAGGTTGATGGAACTTTAAACAAAAAGACCTAGATCAATTTATTAAACAAAACTATTTCTTTCTGATAAATTGATGATCATCATTATATATTAATAGATAACACGTTAATTCTGTATTAACTCATTGATCAGTATATATCCTTCTAATTTTTATATATCTATAATGTATGTATATTTTCCACTTGGTCAATTATATTTGAACATTTATTACGAATGGAACGAGGAAGTTTCACACAAATTCCAGTTAGTAATCCATAAAACACACTTTACTCTAACAAGATCGAAAGATCGAAATGTCATATGGGGTTTTAACGTTTTAAACAGAATATTTGACGTCACAAACAGACTGAATGGATTAATTAACAAATATCTTAAACATTAAAATTTCATCCAAAATATTGGACTTTGAAAGTCGCTTCAAAGCTGAATCTTATTCACACAATAAAATTATTCTGCGTTAATTAAATTATATTGTTTTCCCTCAACATTTTTATCTAGTTATCATCAGATAAATATCTGTATACTTATTTTATCATTTTTATTGTATGTATTAAATGTATTAAAGTAGTCTGAATTTTCTCATTCCTCCGATCCTTCAAACACCAGTTGGTATCGAAAATTCCCGGGTTTTTAAATAGTAGATATTGTTCTGACCCTACACAGGGCCGACAAACATAAAGTGTGTTAGGGTCAGAGGAAGTTTGGACTAGTATTAAAGGTGTTCGAGTTTCACAAAATCGTAATCTAAAATGTAATTTTATCAATTTAAAGAGTTGCTAAATGTTTTTATGGCTATATATATTACTCGCTATTTCAGAAATTATGTGGGTTTTTTTAACACTTTCAGGTAAACCAGTCAGCTACCAATATGGCAAATAGTTAACTAGTCCAATGAGTAGATAACAATTCATTGATATGGATTTTATGTGCTGCTACCGAATTTTCAGTGATTTATAATGAGTGCTGCCGTGTTGATGACTGACGCCTGGAAGCCCGCTGTTTTACATATAGTGCCGTTTTCAAATAATGGAAAACAGAATACAAAAGGATATGATGCGTCCGATATAAACAATAACAGAAAGAGTTTTCCTGTTCTAGCTGTCACACGAACAAATTCAGCTGATGCAGTGAAAAAACAAAAACAAAATCAAAGTGGTTTAAAGACTGCAAGAGAGCCAAAGTCCAGTGACAAATCGTCTACTGGGAAACTTCCGGCAACGATAACTAAAAAACGCGCAAAGAGTTATCCAAATTCTGAAGCGTCAGACCATGTTGTTACATTCCAAGACTTAAATGACCAAGTTTGTGATCCGTCATTGCGGACAGTAAGTGCAGCTAGTTTTGATACTCAATATTCCGCTTTTAGTGTTAGTTTATCGGAACCTCCTTCAAATAGGTATCTACCAAAACCTACCTTCTCTGATAAAGGACGTTATTTCGGACAAACAGTAACGAAAAGAACAACGACTCTCACACCGGGAGAAGCAGAACTGCAAAAACATCGGGAAAATTACGCTTTAGAACAAGCTCAAAAGAAAAACAAATATAAGTTAAACGTGAATGAGTTACCAAGAAGCACTACGCCAATAATTGACAATGATCCCGATAAACTGAATATGAAACAGGTAATACAGTTTCTCCAAAATAGTAAATCTTTCAGACCTCATGAAAATATAAAATCATCATCTGGTAGGCGATACATAACAACCACGGCAAAATACCCTCAACGTTCTGAAGGAGCTTCCACAAAACAGAGACCATGGTCTGACATTACTGGTCTTAACTCAACGCCATATATTTTAGACACTAAATATAACAATTATACAAATAATGAGATAGTATCTGCAGCAAACTGTAGTTCGCCTGATGCATCACAGAAATCGACTGCCTCGCGAAAAACAAGTCGATCGTCTGCTACAACTGAACGAAGACATAAGGAAAAACGTTCTAAAATAGAGCTGAAGACATTTAAGTTATACAGATTTTTGGCGTTTGCGGATCAGGCAAATGAAGCTCCATCAAATGAAGAATCTCAGGATAATTGTAAATCAAACGAAGAAGAAAATAATGATAAAGAAAATGATGTTACGAAAACGTATCCTCCAGAAATATCAAAACGCGGTTATTTTAGATCTTCGCGTAGTTTGCATAAGAACCGCAATAGTATCAAAAACAACACTAACAACAACAAAATGGACCCTCAAACCGAGGAAACAAACATTATTGAACCAGAATTACAAAAAAGCCTTGACGGTACAAATCCAGTTGACACTCCTAAAGCTAGACTAAATGTACCGACAACTGCTAACTTAATGCACAGAAAAGCAAGAGAAAGACAAAAACGCACTGAAGGTGAAACGGAACTCAGACAGAATATTTCACCTGTCTCTAAAAAGTCTAGTTTTGGTGCTATTCGTTTGCCAAGCGTCCAGGATTTTGCTAACAGTGTTCAAGATGTTAGCGATGACCGATCCGAGTCAATGGCAGATGAACAAGTTAATCAGAGTAGTGATAAGTTTGTAATCCCTATCGTGTGTGTTACTCCACCTCAAGAGTTTGAAAATGAAGCACAACTTGAAATGACTACAGAAAAGATTTTTCAACATACTCAAAAAATGTTTATTCCTAAATTAGCATTTTCTGATAACAAACCTTCCGAATCGAAGAAAGTTTTTGTTAGTCTTCCGAGGGAAATGGAAAATTCACCAGTGAAACTTATGTTAAGACAGGAAAAGAACGTCACGAGAGAGCAAAGTTATATGTACGAAATGCAAAGTGCTAGATCTTCCGACTATCCATTTCCAAACAATAACTCTTTAAATTTCCCTCCGGAAGATAAAACTGAGAGATCTACTGTTCCCGTAGCAAATGTTTCTTTGCGGCAAAAAGTAAATGAATCTGACGAGGAAAAACTTTTGGACTTTCTATGATTTGATTTGAATTTTGTTCATTTGATTTTCTAAATGCCAGAATCCTGGTGCACAAACATTTCTGTACCAAGTTTTGCCTTAACTTAAATCTGGTCCGTTTTATGGTACAACAAAAAAAATGTTTAAGTAAAACTAGAAAGCATTTGCCATTCAGTAAAAACGGTCTTTAAATTTTTCACTAAAAATTTAAAAATGTATTGAAAACAAATAAAAATATTCATATTATGAAACTACCAAATTTAAGTTACGGATAATCTTAAGGAGCTATTATGAAACTTGGGCTTGGATATTGTAACATTTAATGAGCATATTCCAATTGCCAAATACTAATTTTATTTATGTTTAAATGTTTAGTTGACAGCTAGTCATTCCAGCAGTGTTTGAACAATTCATCAATCTAACTTGTAATTTGTAACATATATTAATAATATTTATTTTAGGGCCCTTAGTATTTTAATTTTTATTATTATATGTTGATTATTGCTGATTATTCTTGAAGATGATCTGCAACTTATATTAAGTTGAATATTTGATTAAAATGTTTACAATGGTAATATTCTGCTTTACTTATATTTTTAATCTGGTAGGATGAAGAAAGTACAAAAACAAAGGGCTTGTTACTTATTGTCAAATGGATGAGGAAGTACATGTCAGGATAAATCAAAAATACATTACAAAATAATAGACAACAAAGACACTTTAAATATTGATTCAAATAAAAAAAGCCCTATTGGAAACATGTTATTACGTGATGGTCGTCAAAACTCGCATACAATCATTGTCAAAAATCGTGTGTGTTTTAGTTAACACAGATAAAAATGTTTCTATTTTATCCAGTCTGTCCGTTTGTCCACACTTGAATGTTTATATCAGTGATCGTTTTATTTGTTCATCTTAATATCAGTGTCCGTATACAATCAGCCATGATCTCTAATTTATCTTCTTGCTTCATTTCCTTGTTATTTCTTGTTCTTAATTAATTAGATGTAGTAAATTATGTTTAAGCTACAAATACCTTTATTGTACAATATAATTCTAATATCACTTGGTTTGGAGAACTGTTACCTTTGTCAAAAGTATATTCCATTCAGCTGCAACTTTCAGCACCCCATAACAGGTTCTGATAAATATTGGGTTTAAAAATATGCAATGACCCCAGCGGCTCAAGTCCATTTTGGCATCTGAAATTTTAAGGTCATTCTTTTCGCTACAAGACATAGTAAAATCCCTATTAGTTTGTTTTATTAAAATCCTAATTGGAACAACATTTGTTTATTATACTTTGCTACTGTATCTTTAAGATTTGTACAGAATTTTTGTTAAGTCGGGATTAATTTATTGAAATCATTGCAAGTGCAAGAACAGCTATTCTTTGTATAATTTGAGAACACTTCAATTTGCCAAAATCGCAAATAATAAGACTTTTATTCTTAATTTTAAAATTCCATTAATGTTATTAACAAGTTTTACTGCCCTTTTTAGAACTCCATGGCCGGTTCATCTTAAAAATGAGCAGTAACACTGACAGTCCAGTCGGAGATTCAAATTTTATTCTTTTATGTAAATATGGTAATAAAATAAGGAAATCAATTTATGATTGCTTATCATATTGTTATTGATAAATTATATCGATACTTTGAAGAATAAAGTAAGAATTGAAAACGTTAAAGTTAAATGTAAGAGACTAAATCTCTGACCCAGTTTTTCTAAAAATGTATAGTTAATTATTTAAACAATTGTTTGAATACTCATTTTATATTTTAAAGGCAAGAAAGATTTCACTTTTGTACTTTTTACGATAATAAACATAGAAAATGAAATACAATTACAGAAGACATCTCATTATAACTTTACACATTTCCACTAAATCAAAATATTAGTAAATGGTTTTGTTTGGATAAAAGTTCAAATATATAAAATGTATTAAAATGACCCTCTGCTATAAAACAAAACAAATTTACATGAAAAACATTTATTTAAACTTTTTAAACTAGCTATATTAAAGTTTTGCTATCATATACTCTTATCCTTACATATTATGCAGTAGGGCGATAATTGTTTTTTTTTCCAGAACGTGGGGGGTTATTCTAAACTTTTAAAGAACTTTTCATGTTTATAAAATGATCCAAAGATCGTTATAATCAAATACGTTAGAAATGCTCAAAAAAACTTGTTAATCTATTAATTTAACTTCAGTTCAAGTGTCAAAATTCATTTTATAAAGCACACTACACTATGTAATCAGCCAAAGTTCGGGAGGCGATTAACTTAGGGGCAAACGTCTTCGGTGTTGCTTACATGATCAACACTTTTTGTGGGTAAAAATAACTAATTAAATGTTTTATAAAAACACACTATCTGAATATCTATTAGTTTAACATGAACTAGACAGCAAATTAATGGAATCATTTAATACTCTGAAAGATTAAAAAAGATAAATCTAACAAAATAACCCGTTTTATTTTGATTTGCTATATGTGCACATGTTGGAAAATCTTGTACTACTTGTACTTTGTAGAAAGAAAGAACAAAACAAGAAAGTCCTAAAACATCTTTTGTACAGTTGATGTTGTTTTATTTTATTGTTTATTGTCGGTTTTTATGAAATGGTCCAAGACAAAATATTGTCCCAATTAGTTGTCTATATACTCAATATATGCAAGATTTTTCTTTTAATATCAGAGATAAGTACATGTATTGATAAAAACGAAAGTAATCTCAAACGGCCATGTGCATGTACAGTTGCAGTATTCTTATTGTTAATCAATGTACGCATTATAATTTTTTTCAAGCAAATCGTTCGTTTGAACTACTCGCGTCATTTTTATCATTCGAAAAGTTGTTTCATTGAAAATGCTTTCCATCAGTAAAAATGTACAAATGTTGCTGTTGCAACAATCAGAACAGAAAGTGGCATCAATCTGAGCAAGAATTGGCAACAATCTGGGCAGTAAGCTGAAATTTGTAATCTGGGCAAGAATTGGCAACAATCTGGGTAGGACGTGGCAACAATCTGAGCAAGAATTGGCGACACCCAGAACAGGAAGTTGCAACAATCTTAGCAAAAAGTGCCAACAATCTGTACAGGAAGTGGAAACAATCTGAGCAATCTGAGTAAGAAATAACATCAATCATAGCAATCGGTGCAGGATTTGGCATCTGAGCATGTTACAATAGATAATAATAAATGTATACAAGAAAAGCCTGCATCATGGAACCTCTAGCCTGAATTAGACATCATTTGGAAGATGATCAAAAATGATATAATATCCCTTTTGGTACAAAGACAGCACACCAGTTGTGTTCAATTGATTGATACACTAGAAAACCAATATATTCTGTATATTTTAAGAAAAGTTTTAACGAAAATAATGATACCTTCTATAATTGTAATTTATGTTAAAAGATGTTTCTTGAAAACGAAACTTTAAGACACAACAATTAACGAAATATTGATGGATAAAGAATATCAAAAAAAAAATTCTACTGGTGGATGTAAATTCCACATACCCATTGTCTTGATACCACTTATTTATAATATTTGCATAAAAAATCCACTTTATTTAGTGCTGTCTGACCCCCTTAGACCTTTCCATAAATACATTTTTTCTTTTTTGAAAAACACTAAAATACACTTATCGCTAAAATAGTTGCTGCATATAGTTTTATATGAGGAAACAACCATTTTGTTTTGAAAACCAAACACATATCGCATCAAAATACATGTATATATACGAGTTTATAGTGTTTTACAAATACATGTATTACAGGAATTATTCTCAATATGTCTCGTTTCAACGGTTTTTAGATATACTGTATTTAAACAACTTCTTTTGTGTTAATGTCTATTAATAAAAAAATCCTTATACTTTTTATACTTTTTTTCTGCCTCACACGTACATAGTATAAGAGACGAGAAATACTATATACTCCGGAATTAAAGTTTAGTAACTGAAGCTAAATAACATTTATACAATGACCTTATTAATTTGTTTCGGCATACTCTGATTTTCTGGCTGATAAACATTTTATATCGATGAGTGATCGATTTTTATCAATCAATCACGCGACATTTATTGTTAACAACCGTGTTGAAAACTTATATATAATACAGTGTTTTTGCAAATACAACATATATGTCGGACAGCAAATCTCTGTGAAATCTGAAATCGTATCATTTTAACTATTAAATTTATCTGATCAAACATTGAGATGGTTTTTTCTGATCCTCAATAATTTGATTAGTCATCGTCTTTATAATCTTTTTTACTGTTTTCACTTTCAAAATTTACCAATATTAACTTGCAGTAGAGTATACGCATGTACAGAGGGTAATAGCTGAAAGAACATTTACCTGGCAATAACCAAATAAACTCGGTGTACAGCAAAACAAACGAATGGACAGACACACTCACACACGCATATATATATATATATATATATATATATATATATATATATATATATATATATATATATATATATATATATAATTGACTTAAATAATTGATATTGGAAAACGGCTATTGACAAAGGCGGCGTGATGGTTCAAGTACTTAATAAGGCAAAAACCATCCTATTAATATTGCTACCAGTCAACCATGAATATGCAATTTCAAAAAAAAATCTAAAAGTAAAAATGCAAAATTTTTTGTTATTAACAATTCAAATAATAGCTTTGGACAATGTTATCTTTACAAGAAAGAAAAAAAGTATTTTATAGTATAACAGATCCATATATTTAGATTGGACATTTTTTCCAAAATTTAAATGGTTTTACGTTACAGGGTATGTTTAAAAACGCATTAAAACTATATTTAAGTCCTTTGAACTTATATCATTTAATATAAAAAGCATCAAATATGTCTAAATAAATATTTGACGATAGGCAGTCTGAATTGAATCAATATATTAGTAATAAGGGGTTTGTACAAATATATATAGAAACCATTGTTGGTTTTTAAAAAAGATGTTTACTAGTTTTTTAGGAACCGTTTTGATTGATAGAATAATCGGTGTATAGAAAACACAATGCATATTTCAGTCTGTACATATAAAATAGTCACACAATTACCTACGTTTTCAGGAGGTTTTTTATGCCTTCATCAATAGTGCGACCAAAATCATGAAATATGATTTAGTGTATATAAACACTTAAAAATGTAGCATAATAATCAAAGAAGAAAATAGTGAGAGCGAACTTCTGTCTGTATTTAATTAATTATTTTGATAAAACTGCAAAACTCTCTCTCTCTCTCTCTCTCTCTCACACACACACACACACACACACACACACACACACACACACACATCAAATATTCATGGAAAAGAAATTATTCGTACTAGGCCTAAATGCTTGAAATGTATAAAACTCGTAGGTCAATGCAGTGTAGAAGTATTTGAGATATTTTTATTGATCTTTTCTCCTCTTCTTCCGTATTTAGAGAAAGCCTATCTAAAACAATGTATATTTTTTTTTATACAATTTTAATTTTATATTCTGAGATTAAGCAAACAAAAACTAGATCCAAACTCGAAATATTAAAATACATATAAAGTGGTCTCCAGTTTCTTCATTTTTAAAGTCTTAATACGGATCATATAATTGCTTCAAGATAAAGCTGAATCAACATCTTCAGATCTTTGTTCACGGTGGGCAATCACGTTACTTATGTGGATCACGCTTACACAAACAGAAGCTCGCTTCAAAGGTAAGTTGACGCTAATTTGATATGACAACGCGTGAATTTGAAAATAAGATGTAGCCTAAAGAAAATGTACATGTCCATTAAGTTTTGTTCCCAAAGGAAAAAATTCAACCCCCCGTAGTTTCTGCAAACACTTCGACAAAGTGTCAAGCGAGTTACATTTTCGTGTTGATCACGCTTACACTCTTATGCAATCGCAGATGATATTTAAAATTAGCGCATTTTACGCGCAATTTTGTAGCATCCATTAGATTTTGTACAAAAAAGATAACCATTCAGCCAATATACATGTCAATAAATATTGTGTTTTGCCAGTGTTTGTCAGATTATGCAAAATAATCACGCTTAGACAAAGTTTATGAGTTGATCACGCTTACACAAAATTAAAGTTGCACACCATACTCTCTTTGTTTCGAAGATTTAGCTTTTTTAGTGTCATTATCTTCAGTTCATATTGGCTTTGCATATATGACTGATTTATAAATCAGTGTCTTTATCTTTAGTTTATAATGGTTTCAAGTATGTAGCCATTTAACCTTTGCAAATGTCACAAAATGATGTTCTCGTTTTGTAAGGTTCCGTCAAAAAATATGATACTGATATACCTTATTTTTATTTTCAAGAATGACCAAAAAAAGACCAATCTAATGCTAAATAAGCGAAAACGAAAGTATTCAAAAGTAACAAAAATTGCGAGTAGTCTACGTTCACCACTTAAAACTTTAAAGACTTTTGCAAAATCACCTTTGAAATCACCAATGACAAAGAAAATCAAATTGGAAGCAAAATATTACTTGCCATTTAGTGCAACTTCTAAATCATTTGTCAAGTCGCCATTTGCCAAGAGAAGAAGAAAAGAACTCTTTAACTCTAAATATAAGGCTGAAAGAAAGACTTCAGATAACATTCCACTTTTGGATCGTGATTATTTTGCATAATCTGACAAACACTGGCAAAATACAATATTAATTGCATATTTGGGCCGAATGGTAATCTTTTTTGTACAAAATCTAATGGATGCTTCTGTGAAAATTGCGCGTAAAATGCGCTGATTTTGTCGTTTCTTTAAATATCATCTGCGATTGCATAAGAGTGTAAGCGTGATCAACACATAAATGTAACTCGCTTGACACTTTGTCGAAGTGTTTGCAGAAACTGCGGGGGTTTGAAAACTTTATGGACATGCATGTACATCTTCTTAACCAGCCCTCTAAACTTTGAAATTTATTTAAAACTAAGGTTTGTTCCCTAGTGCAAAGCATTCCTTAGCTGGATTTGGATTTATATAATTTTGGATTCATTATTTTCAACTGTTTGGCCTATGTTTTTTATCAATCAAACTTTTCGGTCTTAGTGTCACTGATGAGGAATGAATTTCCGAAATGTGCATCTGGCACATCAAAATTTAACTGGTATTTGTTATATATTAGGCTATTTCTTATTTTCAAATTCACGCGTTATTATATTAAACTAGCGTCAACTTACCTTTGAAGCGAGCTTCTGTTTGTGTAAGCGTGATCCATAAGTCACGTGATTGCCCACCGTGTTTGATGAGATCCACTTATATTTTACTTATGTTAGCATTCGAGACAAAAAACGAACAATAGACTATTTAAATGTAGCTTTGTGCTAAGGCGTAGTGTTTACTTCTTACAAATGTGGATCTTCAGTACAGTAAAATTTTAATATTCAATAATTATTTTACAAAACTTAAATAGAATCAAGTTTATTTATTTTTTTATTTTGTCAAATGCAACGATATACTAGCTCATTGATTTTTCAAACGTCATTTCAAAGCCTTGCATTTAAACAAAATAAACGAGACATTAAATATGTGTAATATGTGTTTAAGTAATTTGATTTTGTATTTAACAATAGCAAAACTGCTTACGTTAAAGAATTTAGCACATAACTACTGCATAGCCATTGCAACAACATTTATGATAGGAAAGGTAACTCGTATCACTTGAAGCAGGTGTAATCAGATGCAAAAGTTACCTATCCAATAAAGTTGTACATGTCACTCTCTTCGTAAGGCAATTGCACACAAAATTATAATTAATGCATTGTATTAAGTTATTTTCCATTTACCCTTTAACCGATTTATGAGTTGATTTCGGTACCATGGTGCTGGCTGAGATGCTGATCCCCAAAACAACTATAATGTCAATTTTTGGATTGCAAATCTATAGGCTAGAAAAAAAAAAAACCGAAAACAACAAATATTGTGATAGTATACTATTTTATTTTAAAATTATTTTATAGATAAAAATCACATATATATTTGCTAATATATAACATATACTGATAAAAACAGAGGTTTTGTGTGCTGTATCAGAATATAATTTAATAGTAATACTGAAATCAGCTAAATGTCAAGCAGAAAATACATAATAAAGTTACACGTGTAAAAAATTTAATATTTAAAATAATATTTTGATTTTAAAGACACCACACATAACCATGATAAATTGTATTTTGGAGTTATTAAGTTGTGACCCATTTTTCAATAATGAAGAATACATTTTATGATTTAAAATTTTAATATTAAAGTTCGCACTTTTTCATACAGATCAAGCAAGCATTTACCGAGCTTGTATTACATTCTATTGCTGATATTCAGTATTGAGTAACAAAGCCATTGTGTTCTTTGTGATTTAATTGTCACCGTGTCTGGAATTGGTGGCTTTTGTTGAACTTTTATTTTGTTCTTATTTCAATTTTCAATTAATTTGCAATGACATGCACATCAAAAGAGTTTTAAATATTTTGATAATTAACACTTTCTATGCAGAATTCTTCGCCAATAAACAAATAATCATCAGCTGGTATTGTCATCTCTCTGTAAATACCCGTAATTACTTATAAAAATTTACAAATATTTTAATTCTCAGCATTATTTTTATTTTGGTTCAAATAGAATTCGTCCTTGCACATTTAAAGGCTACCTATTAATAACTGCATTGTTATTTACAACTTTGACTATATATTCCACAAAAGCTGTATTCACTATTTATGTGTGTACACCATGTATGTGTGTGTGTGTGTGTGTGTGTGTGTGTTTTGGAATACATCTTCAGGACACTTTCAAAATACAATATGGCAGATGGATTTTTGTATTTTGAACAGATTAAAACAATATAACACTTAAGTAGCAAATAAATAAAAATATTTAAAAATTGATTCATGTTTGTAAAAGACAAATTATTTCTAGATAAAGTATAAACTCTTTATCAATATTAATATTTAAATATAGTTCTAGTTGTTACTATATAAATATTCACATTACAAAAAGTATTGCCAAAAGGCAACATAGTAAGTGCACTAAAATGGACAAGGACTGGTATGTTTGTGTTTTATTTTTATAGCAGCATAATCAAAAGAAAAAGACAGGTGCCCTATCTATTCACACCCAGTACCTATTCTCACCATCAACATAAGATCTTTGATGCTCGTTGTCAAAAATTTTTTAATGTTTCCTGTGACTTTAGTTCTAAATTTATTACGAAGAAGCAATGAATTACTGGGAGACGAAGATCACATGATGGCTACAATGGGTACAAAGCAAGTAATTGTTAAAAAAATACAAGTAACACAGTCGACAAAAATCACTTTAACCATCATCATCATTTTTTCAAAAACTGAAAAATAAATACATTTTGTAAATGTAAGACAGAAAAATTATATAAACAGGGATCCCAAAACCAAGTGATTGTACATGTACAACAAAAGATTATATCTGTTAAACCATGTACATGTGAAACAAAATGTGTAGAACCATGTCATTGTATTGGTAAAACAAGATATTGTAGGTGTAATTTTAATACAAAATGAGTAAGAAAATAACATAAATACATCGGATATAACATGCCTTACATTAATTCATGCATTTTAAGTATTAATACAAAAAGGCATCCAACTTGAAATATGCTGAATTAAAGTTGACAATTTGTGGTTACCAATGGTTCCATTTCCAGTTATACAGTATACAAGAAATTACATTCATTCATCTTTCACGTGATGCTTATAACAATCTGGAAATGTCATACTGATGAAAAGATATCCCTTTTTGAAGACAATTGATATGTATATAGAAAGGGACAAGAAATAGACATGAAAACATAATGATCCAGACTGATGTACTTCTATCTTATTAATAGGCTTGGATTATCCATAAATATATGCAATATTCACCTTTTGTTTGTCAATATTGTATTATATTTATTAAACATTTTTGTAAGTAAAACAAAAAAATGAATCTTGAATTGTATATACATGTATATTATCCATTAAATGCAACAAACATAATTTAAATATTTCAGAAATCAAAGAATATACAATATAATAATTTGTTTGACTTTGCAAAGACTGTCGTTAACAAATAGAAATAACTGAAAAACATGTGCATGAAACAAAATTTTTCTATTCTTGATAAGTGCTCTGCCAAAACTAAGACAAAATCATTATTAAAATACAGATAAAAAAACTAAAAGCATATAAAATTTAGGAATGAACAGTTGATAATATATGAAGCAAGATGTGTAAAACAATTGATGTGATGTGTATCATTACATCAAAATTGAACAAAAACAACCAAGGAATATAAACAAAACAAACACACCCATACAAAAAGAAAAATAGGCACAAGTATCACACCTGGCAGATATATGAATTGTAGATCTGATCTATCAAACATGTACATTATAAGGTTATTTTACTATCTAAAAAAGTCATTCTTAATTATGGTCCATATATAAAATAAGGCCTTGGTGGCCAAGTGGTATAAAGGTTAAGACCAAAGCACCTCTCACCACCCAGGTTTCAATCCCACTTGGACAGATCGTCATGTCAGAAATTTTGTCAGTTCACTTACTGAAAGTTGGTGATTATTTCCAGGCACTCTAGATTTCTCCAACATTCTTGAACTGTCTGCCTTAATATAAGTGTAAAAAATTTTGACTTGGGCATAAAACTCTACTCAAATTTGAAATATTAAGTAAAAGACAAATCTGTCTGCATTTGTAGATACTTACTCATACTGTATACAAATAAGAAGGATTACAACTTCACAATTATAAATAGCAAAAATGCTTACAAAGAATTGACTTTAAAAACTTTGGGTTCTAAACACAGCTTAGACTGAATTGAAAAAAAAATGTGCTGATTCAAAAACACACATACCTCACTGAAACAAAGATGCCCACAGTACTTCAGACATGTAAAATCATTAGAAAAGGTACAAATATTCTTGTGATATCCTTACAATGAGTCCTTTATTAAGTGAAGTGACATATATGTGAGATGGTTGGATAGATAATGGTGGTTTCAGTTTGACTGAATGAGGTAAATATAAATTGCATAATAGATATAATGTCAACACTTGAAGGCTATAAGTCCAGGGAATGGTTAAAAAGCAACCAAAAAGGCTAGCTTAATAAGTGTTGCATCATGTACTTCTGGTCTGGTATCGGCCCTATTAAGTGCCTAGTATGGTCATATAGCAGTATGTATCAATTGTATCCAACAATTGTATTTTGGTAGACAATGTTGTTGACTATATCTCCACTAATGACAGATAACTTTACAGTCTATAAATGCTTATATATACAAATAGCATAGACTCCTCTTCTGCAGTAACGCGATGTCAAGAGTCCTTTATTCTTTATTCCAATAACTTTTTTCTGTCCTGCATTTAATAAAACCCATACAGCCATTTTAAGTAAAGTACTATTGAAATTGGCTTTAAAGTGGTAAAATTTTGTCCTATAGCTCATCAATAACATTAATATAAAATCCCACAACCAATGATATTATTAAGTTTTACACTGTTATTGGGAGGTACAATCACATTTAAAAGCATTTCAAAAATAACATTCAATCTGAAATTCAATGATGAAAATGCTTTGTCTAATCATTGACAAACTACAGAAACAATGGTCCAAAATATCCACATCACATCTTTTCAAAGTAAGAATATTGTTATTGTTTACAACAAGTCCTACCACTTTATCCCTGATCTCACAAGTAATTTTCACATTATCAAAATTCATTAATTATTCAAAGAAAACCTCCAAAGTATTTAACTCAAATATACTATACTAAGAATTGAGGCTAAGTTGTTTTCTTTTCAATTTCTATAAATGATTCCAGATATACACTTGTATGTTCATGCTGTAGGACAAGTCCCATCGAATATTTCATACTGTAAGATTTCCATGTATTTTTGAGTATCAATTGCAGGCAATATACAAGGCTGAAATATAGATTTTCTAACCTTGGTCACATAAACATATTTTCTTAAAAGCAGAAATTTCTATTTAAACCATATACATATTCTGCTTTTTCATATCCAAATATTTCAATGGCATATCCAGTTTCCTTAATAGTATGATTACACCAAATGTTAATAGGTTGAGAATTATTAACAATAATGGGAAACATCTGACAGTTGTTAAATGCAGAATAAATATTTTAATATTCTTAATCTACACATGTATTTCCACAGAAGGAAAAGCTGACTAGTGCTAAGACCTCAAATCCTTATCTGAGAACCATATCTGAATGGTTCTTTGAAGTGATCAACAATATTTCAATCTTCAGCTTCAAAACACTTGTGTTGGGTTTTCTGTTGCCTTCCTGCCAATGTACTATGTACAATTGTTTAATTGTACAACTTCAGAGAAATGGTGACAAGTTCTTCACAGTTTCCTATTTATCTATGACAGACTTTGTCAATGGATGTTTGTTTATACCGATACAGTTGGCAAAACCTGGTAACCACATATTGTATGTGTAAGTCACCATAGACTTTCTTTCTAGACTTGACCTGGAGTGATAGACAGACTCATCATCACATGCTTAGTACAAGGTGTTACACAATTCATCTTGCATTGAATTCCTAGCTTCTAATCTATGTAAGTGGTGTGACCTGATTCATTTCAGACCTATCGGATTGTGTGTTAGATGTACACTGATATAAAACTGACCAATCAAACGTCACATTAAGTTAATACAGAGTAAACCAAGCAAGAGTGAGCATGCATAAACAATTCAACGATTGGTTATATACCAAATTGGATTGCTCTGGGATATACAAACTATCAGACAAAGACTTCTACAGTGTAAAATACAAAATTTCTCACCACCATTATAAATGTTATTTCTTTACAAACACATAATTTACACAAATCATTATCAATACCTTCATCAATACAAAGCATTAATCAACAAGCTGTATTTTAACACTATAATCTAGACTTCAATCAACAAATCTTTAAGAAAGTTCATTTCACTTGACCTGTCAATCTGCAAATAGTCTTTATCCATCTAACACAATTGGATTTCTCTTTCTACTATTCTATACTCATCACCAAGATCTCATTTTTATCAGCTGATAGATGGTAGTTAATAGTCAGCGATTTTAACAGATTTAAACTTTAGCTACATTAATTTCTCAATCTGCTGTAGCAGGCCATGAAGCTGATAATAAATAGCTTCATTTCGTAGCTCCCTCAAAACCTGTCGATTCCTTGGTAGTGAATCCAAATTGACTCCTCCATCCCTTAAGTAGTTCAGGATATACCTGAAGTGAGTTCCATCTCGATCTATGAAGACAGTACCATCATTTTCCAGCTTGACCTCATGACGGCCACTAAACATGGCAGCAAGCATGGAATCTTTATCTCGGATCAAGGTTAACTTTGAAGTGGTGTAGATGTTTCCACCAACATCCAGTTTGATCCTCCCCTGCAATATACAATCAAAACAAATGTATGATATCTATAACAAATAATATGTATATAAAGAAAATTCAAAAGAAGCTCACCTTGTAAACACATTTTATTGGAGTATGGGTCAAGCAACTTTACATCAATGGTAGGATTTCATGTGTAGACATTTTACATGAAATTAAACTTCTCTCTTAAGTACATCATAATTAAATGTTTGATTTACACCATGGTTACTGTGACCTTGAATGAAAGTCGAAGTCAACATATTTTCTGACTAGTCCAATTTAATTTGTTCTGGAGAAGAAATAGCTAAACTGAATAAATATATAGTGGATAAAAATATCATCATGAAAGATCACTTTGGACATCTACTCATATGCAATAAAATAATATCAATATGTTTAACATAAATTGACATGTGTACATGTGTGTTGATGATTGTGGTTGTATATGTAGTGTATGTACTAAATGTACTTTAATGTCAAACACAAAACAAATGCTGATAGAATGTTTTATCCAACATACATCATGAACGATAATAAACAATGTTCAACAACCAACAATCTTTTATAGCATGTGATATGATATATATATAAACATAAAATCTAAATCTAACCAGTCAATAACTGAGGAACAGATGGTATATAACCTCAATAACTGGATCCTTTTTTCCTCAATAACTGCAATATTGAGTGACACTTTAAATTCCATAAACTTTATTGCAAATTATATAACATAGGACTTATAATGTCACCAGAATACTACAGACAATGTAGTGATGGTGTTCGGAACATGCTAAAACAAGAATGAGTGATTTATGTCGGTTGTTGTTATACCATTTATCTTTTATACACCTACTTTTCATCTTAATTAACAAACAATTATCAATTTTCTGATTTCATACCTTTACCTTACATGATAGAGTAACTCACAAAGACACGGAAAGTGTTTTGCACAAAGTATGCATTGACACTATATTCTGCGTAACAAAGGTGACCTTTCACCTTTTAGCTTTGGAAGGGCTTAAACGACATTCACGGTTGTCTTGGCTGATGATCTTAATTCCTCTGCTTGCGTTTAGAAAAACCTGGGTATGCACAAATTACAAAAAAAAAATCTTGTACATGAAAAACAGATCCATATTATTACTAGCATTTCAAGACAAAGTAAAGAACATATTTATCAATTTTGATTCCCGTAGTTACAGTTATAACCCATTCATTTTGGAGGTGAAATAATGCATTACATTCCCTTTAAGTATTCAATATAGGACCACCAAATTTCCCTTTATGTGCAAAATTTGTTCTAGTACTAAAAGTATAGTAATAACTTAGTTCTGATTCTGTCAAGTATACAACGATATTTAAACTTGCAAGAAAATGAGACAATTCATACCTTTTACTTATGACACTTTGTGTTTTATCAAACTGTAAAAAAAGTGTTAAGGTATGTCATATTTTGTAACTTTTAGCCATCAGACTTGCAGATTATATTCTCAAATCTTTAACACTGAGTTTTTTATCCTATGCTTCATATATTTAAGGAACCTGTAATGTTTTTAAAACAATCTGATACAAAATTACCAATACTTGCAATCGTTTTGTTGGTAATTGCTTATATATTTGAACACTACTTAATTCCAAGATATATACCGTTCCAGTTCAGTTGTTTAAACCTTTCAGGCAAAAAATGCAATTTCAAAACTGCCTAAAACAATTAATATTTTTATGGACTGTGTAGTCTGAGAGATTGGGATACATACTGAATGCAAGGTAATGTAATGTCATTTTAAATAAGAAATTGGTAAAAAAAAATTTATAGTACATAAGTGTATTTATCTGCAACACTGCATAAATAGCTCTGTCTGGGATCAAAATTGGTAATTAATTAAACATAACAATAAGAAAATTTCAAATTAAACAAAATTTATGAGAAATGATTTAATTTTGTAACATAAAACTTGACAATTGGTCTCTCGGTAATCTATATAAAGATTTTACTTCATTTTTTCTTCCTAATGCATGTAGTGCAAAACTTGGCAAGCACATTTGGTTATTAAATATCATGAACTGACATCATGGAATGGGTATTTTAAATGTTAAACATTTTGTTAAGGAAACCATTTACATTATACATGCACATATCTGCTATAGGGGTAAACTTGCTTTGATTAATTAACACATAGTCCAACTTCTGATAACACAAGTACATACTTATTTCATGTGCTTTAGATGGACAACAAAAACTTCTTTGACTGCAAACAGTCATGAAGAAAACATTATACCTGTAGTCTATGTCATGATGTAAGGAGAAAATTTAAATCTCAGAGCTCTAAAATACTTTTATATTTAGTTTATCATCAGTAACAAATGAGTATTTCTAGTAAACCAAAACTTAAAACTCATGTCAACTTCTAATTTTCCAAAACATGGTATTGAAAAAGTTTCTTAAAAAAAGACATAATAGAGGACACATTTTAATTATTATTCTAGAGCACTGAATTTTAAACTACTTCTTATGGTTAGATTGAGAGAAACCCGAGAACACTACCTTTAAACATCACCAACTCACGATTAAGCCTTCAGGGACAAAGTTTCTGAATGTACAATTATCTATAGAATTCTTCCAGTAAAATTAAAGCCTGCAACATAAGAATCTGTGAAACTCAAACAAATAATTTACATGACAACAGAATCAAGAAATTTACATTTTTAAAAAACCATTTTAAATTATTTTTGGTCCATGTACATGTACTTGATTTATATAAGAATACGGTCTAAATATTTCACTATATTTTAAATGATTAACTCAAAAGTACATATAGACATATTTATCCAAAAATCTTTTTAAACACGATTAATTTTCTTCCAACTATTCCTTTTTTACAGTCAGTCTTTATAACAAAAAGCATTTTATATGTTTTTTCTATTTTAATATGCTTTGTAAAAATTTAGTTTTTCTTATTTAGAACTACTTGCCTGATCTTACTTCTAAAATATAAATATCGTCTTGGAATTGACCATGGACCAATTATGTTGACTATGTTCATTGACATCCTAGCACCAAAGCTAAATAAAGACTGGACCAAAAGACTATACAGATCCCCAAGTATCTGATATAAAAGGTCTTTTAAAATAAAATCCAAGATAGGTCTTTGAAGAGTAATGAGTAATCAATGACATCACATTTTCTATAGTCTAGAAACAACTCAGAATGTCTTGATCTGTGACTTATTAAAAGACCATATAAATCCTCCAAATATATCAACAAATGTAAGAGCTTTCAAAGTATCCTGCAGTCAAACTACAAAGACATTAGTCAAAACTCTTCTTTATTCTAAGTTTAGGGCAGACTCTTGTCAAAATCCTTTAATTTGGGATCATTCAGGTAAAATTCTTCAAAGTTTTGGACCATGTCAAGATCTTCTATGTATCCACTATATGCATGGCTGATATTTTCATGTTTGAAGTGTATGCCTGTATATATCATTACTTATGTTATTTTTGTGTAATGATAAATGAATTTCAAATCCTGAAATAAATGTACAGAATTATGTCAATGAAAAAACTGAAACAAGAGGATCTTAATGGCTCTGCAAACACACCTGAGAAAAAATTTGCATTAAATTTGATTTTGGAATAATGTAACAGAGTTCAGTAGTATGACCTAATGACCTACATTTTTTATAAAATAAATGTACAGAATTATGTCAATGAAAAAACTGAAACAAGAGGATCTTAAAGGCTCTGCAAACACACCTGAGAAAAAATTTGCATTAAATTTGATTTTGGAATAATGTAACAGAGTTCAGTAGTATGACCTAATGACCTACATTTTTTATAATGACCAATTTGCATACTTGGCCAAGCCTATGTCCAAAGGTTAATTCTTTGGAAGTTTGATGACTTGTCAAAATACAGTATATTTCACTTCTTGAGTGTAGCCATATTCAATGTAGACCTAGCATTCTGGAAGATCATTCCTGGCAGAGTTAATAAAGATTGGACAAAAACTCTGGTCTCAATGAAATGCTAAAGCACAATCAAAACATGTGGTGCACGGCAGACAAAGACTAATCACAATAGCTCACCATGGGCACAAACCTGTGCTTATCTGTACTAAAGACAAATGTAAATATTAGCATAAGTAATACATAAAGTACATGTACAAATGAAAAAAAGCTGATAATACCAAATACTTTGATCCAGAATGAAATACCTTAATGTCCAGTCAGCGTGTCAAACCAGAGATTTGGAGAATACTTACCATAGCAGAAAGTAAAACCCAAATTCAAATAAGTCTTCACTCTTTACATGGATAAATGTATCAGGCAAAAATGTGTAGACATAGTAACCTCTATTATATTATTTCAATTTCTCCAGAAAGTTAAGATTATACAGTCAAAGTACTGGCAATGTGCACACTTAAACCATGCCATACAAAGATGGGGTAATTTCATAATACAGTAACATACAATGCCGGTAACCTCAAGGAGATTAGAGTTATATTACACTGTGTATAATCTATTTTATTGCACGGATTTGGGTACAGATTATATAACAAATGTCACAGTGTATGACCAACAAACATCAAATCTCAAGGTCTTATGTCAGATATTTATATTCATGTAACTGATTGGTGGAATATGCATACCTCCTGTACTTTATGCATGTCCTCCATTCTTGTCACTTCATCCCTCAACTGTTGCCATTGACGACAGATTTCTTCTTTTTCCTTCTGTAATTCTTTATCAAACTTCTGTCTATCTTTTTGTTGTTGTTTCTCTTTTTCTCTGAGTTTCTGCTCTCTCTTTTCTAGTTCCTCTGTTCTTGTTTCTAGTTGTATTTTGAGACTCTCTAATGCTGCTTGATCATCTGTTACAGACTTGTGTATTGTGTTGATTTCATTGATTCTGTTGGTTACAAACTGTTCCAATGTTTCTGATACACTCTGGTATTTATTCTGGATACATCCTTTGATTTCTTGCAGCAAGGATTCTAGATAAAGAAATAAAACACATACAAGTGAGTTTATTCAATCAAGATTACTTTGTATATCTAGCTGGTATTGTATGAAGAATTTTTAATGTTCTGGTAGATTTTTTAATTACATAAAACTTTTAATTCCAATAAATAGTATGTGTAATAACTTTTAATGTTTCATAAATCAACAGGTGTTTTCATAAAAAAAATTAAATAAATAAATAAATAAATAAATAAATAAATAAATAATTAAAATATCCAATGGACCTCAATGGCAAGCTGAGGACATGAAAAAACCATGTGATTTTAAATGTTTTTAAGAACAGTAATGTTATTTCACAATCTTTTAACATTTTGGTTTTTGAAATTAATTTGTTATGTTATGTTTTAAAAACACTGTGACCATGAATATAGGTTAAGGTCAATCATTTTCTCAACCATGCACTTAAACTTATATATCTCAAATTTCTACACCTTCTGGTTATGCAATTGAGGGTCAAACTGAAACCTTTACTGAAGGTCAAGGTAAACCTTAAGTTCAGTGGCTCTTTAAGCACAGTGAGTGGTGCAAAGGTTTTACTACTTAGGAGTATGACCTGGAATCGGGTTTAAGTTCAACTAGCTTTAAAACTTGGTAGAACTTTTGTCTGTTATACTATATAAGGGTTCAAGCTTCAAAGCCTTTCAGTCAGGACTAGAAAAATATTTAATGTTTAACTATTTTAATTTACTGACCTCGAATATAGGCCAAAAATATCCAGCTTTGTCAGTATTAGCAAAAGAATGTAGGTCAAGGTCAACTTTGTCAAAGAACATCCATGTCAAGTTTCACTATCACTGGGTCACTTGTGACAACTAAAGGGTCAGCCTAAAAACAGATGTTTCACTGAAAAAGTCTTAGTTTAGTATAGGTGCTTTCCTTTTTTTAAAAAAAAATGTTATAATATACATCTATTTATTTGAATAAATAACATTGTTTTGATTATTCCCATTTACAACTATTTTTATAATGAACCCAATTCATACCCAGCTTTGCATCAACTTCCTCTTGACTTAAATCCTGAATTAATTCTGCTTCCTTCTGTGCTTCTTTAGAACAGTTATCACATGTATGGCCATGACCCCCATCACACAGATGTATTCCTCTCTCATTGCAGTTCTGTAGAGCATCCCTACAAATAAAGCAAAGATCCCTGCTGCCATGACTACCATGTCCATGACTACTACTAGTGCTGGCTCTTGATGGCCCTGGACTGTTGCTGAAATGGTTTCTTGCAATTGGATTGTAGGTCCCTCTACGTTGGTAACTGTTGTATGCATGCTGGTGTGTTGGAGGTTGGTTTGGTCCCCACACTGGTCCCCTCTGAACTGGATGTTGGTTACCACGAAAATTTGGACCCATGAATGGCATAGAAGGATCCCCATAAAATGGTTGCATTCCAGGCTGCCATGCATTTCCATAATTGGGATTCATTGTATTATCTGTAAACATAAATAATGACTTACTGAAGAAATTTGTAACCATAAAGGCATGAAATATCTCTTTGTTTTTAAACATTTATGTAGAACTGGTTATTATGGATTCACTTAGTTTAGAACTATTTATCAAGGAATTTTTTTTCAGTTGTGAACTAAATAATTTTTATATTCTGAATAATAAAGGGCAATAAGTCTATAATCTGGGGGCTAATAAAAATTGTCAAGATAACATTCACATAACAGTAGTATCATTCAATGTAACCCATGGAATCATCAACAAATCTCTCATGACACCATGTGCCACTCAATATCAAGAAACTTTCATTTACGTAAACTACATGTATGAACAAAATCTAACCAGGTGTGGACAAAAAAATATTTTTATTGGATTGAGGGGAAAAAGCCATATAGTCATAAACTTATGTTGATATTTTTATTAGAAATAATACAATGAGGTAAATGTTTTCACCTCACTGATATCGAGACTGTTATTTCTGGAATGGAAATGGAGACTTGCATCCTCACAATATGGTCTCATCTGTTGTCTGCTATTTTGATAACAACCTTCAAAATTCTTTAAACTAATCATTGAATAGAATCAATATTCAATAATTTTATCATTTATGCAGAGAAATAAAAATCGTTTATTTTAAGTATGCATATACTTATAATCTATCTGGGAAAGTCATTTTGCTATGTATCAGCTGATTTCACAGGCTAAACGTCAATACACTGACAATGGCTTCCTGCTCAATCAACCATGACAAAAATGTAAACACAACATATTTTCAGTGTTTTTACGTGTAAACTAAAAAAGACTGTGACTTACATTTGATTAAAATGATAGCAGAAAATCTAAATTTAAAGACTGGTACTGCCGTCCAGTTTATCCTTCACAAACAAATCTGTATTCTAACAATTTTCTAGTCGCTGTTGACGAAATCTGCAAACCCAGCTGAAACCAACTGCGCAGTCGACGTTTGTAAACACGAACTCGTTAATTATCGGCAAATTTCGGAATGAGGAAATATCCTGATAAGGGAGATCATTCACACAACCGGAAGTGGGTATGTTTAGACATTACTTGTTGATTCGTGGGAATTAGTAATTTTATTTTTTACCGGTTACACTTTATAATTGTCAATCACGAGTGCCTTAAAGTACAAGATGGATAAGTTGAAAAAGGCTTTGAGTGGTGATGATGAAGAGGAAGAAACAGGAATTGTAACACAGGTAAAAAAGTTACTGTCAGTAGCACAGGCGCTTGTCAGTAGATCCGTCACAGTGTCAGGCCTCAGGGTCTGTGTATGGAGCCAACTGTATGATCATGTCAACATCATTTGATCATCAACCTGAACAGATGTTGAACAGGATGTCAGGGTATTTTCTTTCATAAAACTACAGTAAAACTAATTTCTATTAAACTGACAAAATTTTAAGAATTTAGCCAAATAAATTGAACTTATTTCAATTTATTTAATAAATTTAATTAATTTGATTTAATAAATTTAAGGCGCTCTCTTTCTATATGACGGGAAATAGAAAGATGTTAGAAATAATAATATATTAGCAACTATATATGTTGCGTAGTCAAGTATAGTGCTTCAGATTGTCTCTGCGCCCTGCTGTAAAATTCTTTTAATTTTTTTATCTACACATTTTATCCAGTTCGTTGCATATAATTTAGGTACAGTAGGTTAGTGATGATAAGAAATGCTGGACAAAATTGGATCTACAAACCGAAGAAAACAAGTACAATTATTATTGAGCTTTCAAATCATAATGATACATTAGATGATGGATGATGTAGATTCTTAAAAACAAAAAAAAAATATTGTGCTTTATATTTTTTTTCATCAATGAAATTTGATCTATATAATTACAGCGATGTCGGGTAATTCTGCGCATCGGCCAATATTGCGCATGCTAATTACTTCCGTGTTTACGTCAACATTGATATGCACGTGCTATTTTTTGTCTTGAAGATTGACAGAAATGCTGATATATTTTGTCCATAGGTAAAGTATATACATTTAATTACAAAAAAAAAAAAACAAAAAACAAAAAAAAAAAAAAAACAAAAAACAAAAAAACAACAAATTAGACACAAATGAGACCTACTTTCAGTTTCTTATGATGAAATGACAACTAGGTCAAAGGTTTATAAATATTCATTACTTCCATTTTTGTCCATCCAATGGGGATATAGTTATTAAAATCTCAAGAATTGCACGATATCAATGACAAGGTTTCTCGTGTGAATTAATTAGATTCACTATTATATGTGACCCGGTCAACATTGTTTTAATTTTTTTTAATAAAAACACAGTGTTGAAAAATACATTAATAATAATAATAATAATTATAATAATAACAACAACTCCAATAATAACAGGGAAACCTTAAAATAAAAAAGTAAAACTGTTATTTATTTACTTTTTTAATTTATTTATTTATTAGAAATGGATAAAAAGTTTGAAGCTTTGAGAAATGCTTACAACAATGTTAAAAGGACTGGTGACTCCATCCGCAAATCAGCAAAGATGTTTGGAATACCAGAGTCTACACTTAGATGTAGACTCAAGAATCCTGATTTATTTGACTCTAAAGTTGGCCACCCAACAATATTTACCAAGGCAGAGGAAACACAGTTAGCTGAACACTGCAAGAACATGGCAAGTTTGGGGTATGGCTATTGTATGTACCAGGTATTTGAATTGGCAAGCAGAATAGCTGATATAAAAGATACAGTTGCTCGGCCCAAAAAGGACTGGTACTACAATTTCATTAGAAGATTTCCAGACATTACAATTACCATTCCAAAAAAGAGAGAATTATCAAGAGTTTTAGGTGCTTCAGAAACAAATCTCACCAACTAGTTCATTGAATTGGAAGCTATTTTGGACAAATATGGACTAAAAAATAAACCAGATGCTATGTGGAATGTTGACGAGACTGGAATCTCTTTAGACCATACGCCACCAAAAATAGTTGCTCCTTCTTGTCAAAAAACATTTGTAGTTACAGCAGGCAAGGTGGGCTTAACAACAACTATTGTAGCTGGAAGTGCTCTTGGGGAGACTATCCCACCCTTAACATATACAAGGGACAACATTTAACCCAGAACATCATGAGTGGTTGCTTGCCTGGGTCAAAATATGTCACCACTGAAACTGGATGGTCCAACTCGGAAACATTTTATGACTTTGTGACAAACCATTTCATCCCCCATGTTAAAGTCAGACCATGTTTACTACTTTATGATGGTCACACAACTCATGTATCAATAGATCTGATTGAAAAAGCTTGACAAGAAAATATTCATATGTTTGTGTTGCCACCACACACCAGTCATCAGCTTCAACCTCTTGATGTAGGTATATTTAGCCCCTTTAAGTGCTCATTGTCTGCAGAAATACATAAACTTTGCCACTCAAGAGTTGGACACCATGTTATCAGAGAAGATTTACCTTATCTTATCGCCAAAGCATATGAAGCAGCATTAACTGTACCAAATTTAATGTCTGCATTTAGAAAAACTGGCCTGGTCCCTTTTAATCCAGAGGAAGTCTTACCAGCAACGCTTCAGGAATTACCACATAATAGTGAAATTGAAAAAGTAAAATCTAGGGAAGAAAGGAAAAATTTACGAAACATAAAACTTCTATTGACTGACATTGACAAACAAACAGTAGAATCTCTTAGTGAATCCCAGCTCAGGACAAGAAAATATGTGATACCAGCAAGTGGGGCAGCTATAACAGAGATAGAGTTTTTAGAATATTTAAAAAAAAAATAGTAAGCCAAAAGAAAGTGCTAATAAGAAGAGAGAACAGGAAAATAGTAAGCCAAAGGAAAGTTTTAGCAGGAAGAGAACACAGGAAAATAAAAAGAAAGCAAACACTGTTTCTAAAAAAAAGAAAAGTTGACAAAGTTAAAAGCAACAATAAAAACTGTATAAATGGAATTCATCAACAAGATAGTCAAGAACCAGGGCCAAGTAATGTCAAGTTGGATGGTTGGATAACATTTTATGACTCTACATCTGATGATAATAATGAGGATGATGATATTCCCTGTATAGTGTGTGGTTACTTCACTCCCCCAGATTTTCGAAAATCAGTTGCCTTGAAACTGCTTAATTGGGCAAAGTGTGATGAATGCCATGGTTGGGTGCATTTGAAATATTGCACTCCAGTAAGAAATGTTGCCCATGGAGAGAATTTCAAATGCCCAAAATGTTAAAACACGTACTAATTATTATTTTAAATTGATTTATTTCATATTGTGTTATTATATTTCATTATATTAAAAAAATTATGAAATTTTGCTCTTTTAATGAGCAAATCAATCAGAATTAGAAGTGACTTTAAATTGTGAATCTTTAATAAGTTTCCTATAGGTAACTTTGAAACTACCGGTAGTTTTTTATCTCAATGGTAATATGAAACAGACTATAGTTTATATGTAAATTAGCCCTATATATAGACGAACTTTGCTGGTCATCATTATTTAATTTGGACACAGGAAATTACCAAAAACATCAAATTTTGTTCGAAGTGCGCAGAATTAGCCGAAAATATGACATTATGAAAATGTGGGGGGTACCACACATTGCCGACCGACAATGCCCAAGATGTCAACTAGATTTCCTTTGATTAGCAGATACATAAAATGTAAGAACATAATGTATGACATGTTAAAATTTTGCTTTCTTATCTTGTGTAGTAATACCTCTATGGCAGGCTGAAGTGTTAGGTGTGCAGAATTACCCGACAACAGTGTAATTGTTTTTTAAATAAAATATCTGAACAGACCATAAATGATATTCCTAAAATAAGATACATGTACCTCCCCAATTTTGTTTCCTTTAAATTCCAACCTCATTTTGATTTACAAATGTTGTTATCTTCCCTTAAATTAGATAAATGTAATTGTGTAAAAACAATTTACAAAAAAACCCCTCAAATTTTATGAATGGCAGGAAATGGTAAGCAATGAATAAAACAATATCACAAATTTACTCTGTGATAACAAAAACTGAAGTCAACTTAGCATTGCTTTGTAACATGATAAAGAAAAAATGGAATGTCTGACTAGGGATGAATATTTGACCTCCTGCATATTAGGTGAGAAAATCTGTTAGCTGACCAGGCTGTTGCAACAGTTTCACCTTTATATGCTTGTATCTGACTTTACCTACCGGTTAATTTGATTCTAATATGTGTCAAGGTAGCAATAAATGCAATGGCTTAACCTTAGCACAGACTTTGCTATCTATTGAACAAAAGTCATCCATTTTTATACGCCCGTCATATGACGGGACGTATTATGTTACGGTGCTGTCCGTCTGGGCGGGCGTCTGTTAACAATTTGTATTCCGTTCAATAGAGACCACAAACATTTATGGATTCAAATGAAATTTGGTATACAGCTTTACCATGGTAATACCTTGTGCAAGTTCGAATTACAACTTTTTGGGATTATTTTTGGAGGAGTTATGCCCCTTTTTTAACTTAGAAATTTTTGTATGTATGACCATGTGGTTTCCGTTCATCAGAGCCTACAACTATTTATGGATTCAAATGAAATTTGGTATACACATTTACGATGTTATTATCTGGTGCAAGTTCGAATTACAACTTTTTCAGATTATTTTTGGAGGAGTTATGCCCCTTTTTTAACTTAAAACACCTTTTTATCATACTGCACAGATCACGACAACAGTTCAAATTATAATTAAGCTTTATAGATATAAATTATTTCAGGTTGGTTAAAAAAAGGTTCTCAAAACATTTCAGACAAAAAATGTTTTTGTTTCCTAAAATCTTCCTGCATGCAATGCTTAACACATGAAAACACTGCCATGACCTAACATTATATTTTAAACTTCTTCCTTCCTGGAAATGAATATGAATTATATAGCAGTCTACCACTATCCATTTAGCAGTATATTTTTACATACATATATCCTAGTTGTACTTATACTTCTCAGTAAAGAATGGAACAATCTAGAGGATTAGTGACGAATTCATTCGGAACATCCTCTGGATGTGAAATGATAAAGGCGACAACTTTCTCCTTTTTAGCAGCATATATTTGCATCTTGGGGACCTTGAAAACTCCTCGATAGATTTTGCTAAAAATTTCTGAGGTTATGGAGTCTAATGCGATCTAGCTATCTAACTTGGTGAAATTTTTGGGAAAAATCGGTATCATACTTAATTTTGGGTTCGAACCTGCAAAAAATGAATTTTTCCAAAAAACAATTACGTTTAATGCACTCCTGTTCAATAACAGTTCATTGTACGAAAAAGTCGTCCATTGACCGAAAAATGTTTAAGATCTGACGGAAAAGACGGTTATTTTTATATTTTTTCTATCTTTTACATAAAATCCACAATAACTGTTTAAAGTCGGTGCTATCATCCAAAAACAATTTAACGTGCCGTTTTGAATTCGTACCCATATTAAAGTAACCAATTCTTTACCAAATTATTGGTAGGTTTGGCACTTATCCGTTAGGTCTGTGTCAAACTTTTGAGTGGCAAGTTCTGTGGATGAGCTCTACTGATAGAAATCCTCTAGATTGTTCCATTCTTTCCCGCGAAACCCCTAAAGGTGTCGCCACACTAGTAAATAGTACTACTCGATCAATATAACACGGGCGTATAATGCTACGCTCGGCGGTGCTCTTGTTTTAGTTTTCACAATTCCATCTTTTAATCAACCTGTTGGACAGTATGTAGGTGGGAAGGGTCTGACATAACTTTAAAATGTTACAAATAAAGACAAAACATACAGTTAAATGGGCAGAACATTTTACCAAGTGATCTGGTCTCTGCCAGCTCCCTTTAAACCTCTAGGTTCAACTTTCAGATCATCCTGTTGCAAGTCTTGTAGGTTTACAACTTTCAGGTGTTGACAAGTTTGGCAAAATGTATCCTAGACAGATTTCCTCTAACCCTAACACACTTTATGTCTGGATAGCTGTGTGTAGAGTCAGAACACTTTCTGCATCAAAAACCTGAGATTTTCTGATACCAACTGGTGTCGGAAGGTGCAACACCTCATTTCGCTTCAGACTAAAGAATTTTAGCAAGGTTACTGCTCAATCGACAGGTCAATGATTTGTTTTCCTAAATATTAAAATATTTCCATATGTCATCACTGCTGGTTTGAGATTCAGATCAGTTTCTTCAGATGATGTTGATTTTTGCCAACATTGTCTTCCATTTTCAAAACAAGCTTTTTGGTCTTGTGAAACTTTCACATTCAAATATTTTGGAAGATGAATCACTCACCTGGCAATCAAGGCTGGCATTTTTTCTACAGTTCCACTAATATTTTTTG
Source organism: Tegillarca granosa (assembly GCA_029721355.1). Classification (NCBI taxonomy): domain Eukaryota; kingdom Metazoa; phylum Mollusca; class Bivalvia; order Arcoida; family Arcidae; genus Tegillarca; species Tegillarca granosa. The sequence goes on along the minus strand of CM056596.1, from coordinate 3,415,639 downwards.
TCTGAAGTGAAATGAGGTGTTGCACCTTCCTACACTAGTTGGTATCATAAAATCCTGGGTTTCAGATATAGAAATTGTTCTGACCCTACACACAGCCATCAGGCATGAAGTGTGATAGGGTCAGAGGAAATTTGGACTTTAGAAATGTATCTGAGAAGGAAAAATGTATTTGCTTAATGACGACAGACAGAAAATAATTGTGAATTGTTAACAAAATAGTAAACAGGTAACTGACAAAACTTTAAAGATTGTTAAGTTACTTAATAGAATATTTTCTATTATAGATTTCTGATGCCTCAACACTCAGTTGGTCAACAAGAATTAAAGGATTCATCATTTGTTTTGCTCTTGGAGTAGTAATGTCTGTCTTGGTAAGCAAAGATGAAAACATTTAATTTAGCACTTCCTGTTAAATCTATTGTTACAGTGGACTATTTCAGGGCATGTCTTCATCAAGTTATATCATGAATTGCACATGTTATTAGCAGGGTAATATACTGCATGGACAGCCAAATCTAGTTTTGTCAGAAGTGTGTAGTTTTTCAAAGAAATCTGTTTCACATATTAAGAAATTTGGATTTTTGTAGTAAAGTGTCAATAAAAATAAATATCATTTCATCATGCCCTGTTTTTATAGAATTTGTTTTTGTTGTTATAGTTAATTATAAAATTGATATTTTGACAGGAAATATTTTGTTGAAATATGGATTAAATTCAAAGATATAAAGTGGGTTTTAGTTTATACATGTATTAATGTTAGAGTCAATGTGTTTGTGATAGTGAATTTTGCAAATCTTTCATGGAAAATAAAATTAACTTGAGTCAAGTTTGGTATTCTCACTTAATTGAGTCTAGTCATAACTTTATGCACATCCACGATTACCAAAAAATATTTCTGTAGAAAGGAGACTTGCTGCTATGGGGATTTTACATGTTGAAAAATGTTGATGTATATGCTAGAAGTGATGTTATTCATGGAGCATTACATCTTATGCACAAAAGAATCCACCATTTGCCTAATTTTTCAACATTTAAAATCCCAATAGCAGCAATTTTTACTGTGTCCAAAAATATTCCATGGTAATAGCAGATGGACAAATCAAGCTTCATTATGACTTAACTCAAGTAAGTGATAAATGCCAAACTTATTCTAAGTTAATTGAACCTACAATGAAAAAGCGCAATTCACTGTCACAAACACAGTGACTCAAACAGTAAGTTATTATTGAATCATAACACCATTTGCCAGGGCTATTATGAAATGAACATCAAAATGTTTAAAGGAGGTATAGGTTCAATATATTTTACATTAAAAACAAAAAATAAAACTCAACATTGATGTTTCTTAGGATGTATGTGCAAAAGTTTAGAAAATCCTAATTATGGAAATTTTTATTCTCAAATTCTGTAAGGTTCTCTTTAGTAAACAAAGTATTTATTCTTTCAATTAGTTTATTTATTTCATGGAACTAGAAATTTTATAATTTTATATTTGTTTTTTTAGGGTAGTTGCTTACTCTTTCTCAAAAATGGCTTAGTGATTTTTGCTGTATTGTATTCATTTGGAAATATACTGGCATTAGCAAGGTAAGTCATTACTAGTATACTTGCATAAGCAAGGTAAGTCAGTGCAGTGGCATTAGCAAGTAGGTCAGTATTATGGCAATAACAAGGAAAGTCAATATACTGGCATTAGCAAGATAAGCCAGTATACTTGCATGGGCAAGGTAAGTCAGTACATTGGCCTTAGCAAGGTAAGTCAGTATACTGGCATTAGCAAGATAAGTCAATATATTGGCATTAGCAAGATAAGTCAGTATACTGGCATAAGCAAGATAAGTCAGTATATTGACATTAGGTCAGTACACTGGCATCAGCAAAGTAGGTCAGTACACTGGCATTAACAAGGTAGGTCAGTACACTGGCATCAGCAAGGTAGGTCAGTACACTGGCATTAGCAAAGTAGGTCAGTACACTGGCATTAGCGAGATAGGTCAGTACACTGGCATTAACAAGGTAGGTCAGTACACTGGCATCGGCAAGGTAGGTCAGTACACTGGCATTAACAAGGTAGGTCAGTACACTGGCATCAGCAAGGTAGGTCAGTACACTGGCATTAACAAGGTAGGTCAGTACACTGGCATTAGCAAAGTAGGTCAGTACACTGGCATTAGCAAGGTAGGTCAGTACACTGGCATCAGCAAAGTAGGTCAGTACACTGGCATCAGCAAAGTAGGTCAGTACACTGGCAGCAAAGTAGGTCAGTACACTGGCATTAGCAAGGTAGGTCAGTACACTGGCATTAACAAGGTAAGTTTGTAAAGTGGCATTAACAGCTTAGGTAAATTTATAAGAATAAGCAAATCAACAATTTTGCATAAGCAAGTTGATTTTATAATCTGGCATTAACAGGGTAAGTCATTGTACTAACATTAACAGGTAAGGCCATAAGCTAGTCTGAGTAACTTCACTCTTAGCATGGTATGTTACTATTGAGGCATTAACAAGGTAGATCATAATACTAGCAGGAACAATGTCAGTGTATCAGCGTTAAAAAGTAAGCATGTGACAATTATATAATGTTACCATGAACTTGCTCCTATTACACTGCATTTGTATTTGGTGATCATTTTGCCTTCCCACACTTATCCGCCAAAAGATATAATACTGACTGATGTATTTGGTGTTTAAAAGCAGAACCAGTCTTAAAATGCTATTTGCAACCAACAGCATGACAAAATACAAGAGAGCCAAAAAGACAAGACAAAACAAAGGATAAAGAAAGGTTGGACCACTGACTGTAAATAAACTACCTGCTTCAGAATGGCACTGGAGTTAGAGACAAGTGATCTAGTTAAAGTGCTATAAGATGTACCCTAACCATCGTACTTATTTCAAAACCAGTAATCCATAAATACACACATTAAAAAACCAAAAGAAAATTTATTCTTAAACATATAGAGAACCTACAACTTGTAAATGTAAAAATCGCTAAGAAACATTTAAGTTTTATTTTTTTATTTTAATTTATTATTATTTTTTTTTTTTTATTCACGAAAGCAAAGCTTTCTCGAATATAGCTATCACATGCCTGAACTCTTGACTCTTAATCCGTTTTTGAATCTGTTACAAAGTTCGGCTCTCTCATGTTTTTTTTTTTTTTTTTTTTTTTTTTTTTTTAATGTAATTTAGACAAAATGTATGATATATTCTGCAAAGATTTTTTTAAATTATGCAAACAAAAATAATTGATCAGATGTGAAAGTCCCTGCTTTGGGTTTTCATTGCAACTGCTGAAGAAATCAGGACTGAAGATCATGGTTACAATTTGTTTTTTACCAAATTCTTTTGTAATATTTAGTTTTACATTGTGTACATGATCATCAATTTACAATTTTACAAGTTATTTTATTTATTTTACAGTACGTGCTTTTTAATGGGTCCTGTCAATCAGCTGAAGAAAATGTTTGCAAAGACAAGAGTAATTGCTACAATATTAGTTTTTGTGAGTAGTTTTTGAGTATAAAAGAATTGTAAAAGGCTAAACAAAGTGAAACTCTTAACATGAACTATAAAACACCTCATGGTATTTGTATTGAAATTATTATCCCAGTTGGTTGTACTTTCAGTTAGATGTATTATGGGTATCAAATAGCACATGTGTTTGGTAATCCCCATTTTGAAATGTAAAGTCTTTTTCTCTAGGCCCTATAGATCCCCTTTACCAAAATCATGGAAGTTACATCATATTTATGTTTTATGTGTCACTGAGACATATTATAAGCCATAAATTCCCAGTGTAGTCTTCATAGACAGAGATGACTGTTGTTTGTTCTTGCCATCTTGGTAATGATGCCAGATTTGAATACATGTGTATATACATTGAGTACATGGAATTTTTTCTTCTGTTCCTCTATAACTATAGTTGAGTATTGCTGTTATACTGCCTATTTAAAAATAGATATATTTGATATACTTTATGTGCTAAATATTGTATTTCTTTTGCTTTCAGGTTATGCTTATATTAACATTAGTGTGTGCTTTTGCAGTAAGTAAAGTTAATATATACACATACATAGCATCAGTTGTTATGTCATTATAAACTTAGTGTTCTGTATTACTTGTAAGTTAAATACAAAAAATGTTTACATTTTCACTCCCAGTAGCAATATGATTTATGAGTCAAGTTTTCAGTTAATTCAAGTCTTATCATTTTTCCTACCACCAATATAGTTTCATTATTGTTTCTTGTCATTTAGAGTTATGATTGACTGTTCTGGTTTTGTGTTATTACAAACTAAACTTTTATAGTGATGTTGCTCATAAATATCTTTATGTGTTCTAAATATTGATTCAAATTTCCCTTTAAAGTTCATAAAGGTTCATAATTCTCAAATTATGACAGAAGAAACTTAAAATTTTAAGAAACTTAAACTTGTTTTCTGAAAGCATTACCAGCTTTATCTCTTTTGCCTTAGCTTATAATATACATGTACATATATATATATATATGTTATTTTAGGTAAAGAGTGCTCCTTTAGCCCTACTGTGTTGTATTCTACAGTTTTTAGCATTTACCTGGTATTCACTGTCATATATACCATTTGCCAGGTAAGATTAATATACCTGATAGAGTTGTAAGCAAGTTTGAGAAATAAGATTATGGGGTTTTTGCATTAAAACATAATGCATAGTAAAACCAGTTTGTAAGGTAATAAAGGGGACAAGAAATCGTGGACAGAAGATTTTGTACCAGTAATAGATAATGAAATCACACTCCACATTCCTTTATAAAAAAAATAGTCTTCTTAAAAAAGAAAGCAGTTACGACAAGTGTAACTGTATAATTCTTTTATTTGAAGTATAAGTGTGCTGTAAATTGTGAAATATTCATGAGCATTTTGTTTTCATGTAAACTTTTAAGCTATGGAAAAAACACTAAATTTCACAAAGGCTAAATATAAAAATCTTACTTATTACATTTAAACTTTAATTACAATAATACTGAAGCAAATAATTGTGAAAGATTTTGAGATCATTTCTTATAAATATGACCCAAAACAAATAGCTAATCACATAAAAACAATCATGTAATAGAAAGCTTGAAAAAAGAAGAGAGAGAGAGAGAAAAGAGAAGTTGTTGTTAAGCAATATTTGTAAAATAATTGCAGTCGTATTATAATTCTTAAACAAATCATGGAAAAACTATATGGATAAAACTTATGTCAAGAGAAACAATAGTCAGATCATTTAAGAATATCTATGACTAGTTTCATAATAAAGTTTCTATAACTTGCTGTCATTTATTAATATATCTACATAAAGTATATTTACAAATTTTTATGTTTGAAAATTTAACATTAATATTCACACAATCTACATGGAGGAAAGACATCCAAACCTTGTGTGTCTCCTGGCATTAAGAGAGTTAACTGATTTGCTCATTGACAGGTTAATGATTGATATCTTTATTTGGAAAACCCTAATTTTTTTGTAGACCATAGCCAAATCACTACCATATCATTGCAAACTTTCTGGGTGCTACAGATATAATCAAACATTGATTCCACACACTTGTAAAATTAGATTTTATTCAGCATGAAATTTCTATTTAAAATTGCTCTGTTTTTAAGTGTCTTTCTGTGTGATATCAAATGAAAATAAGTTTCAAAAATGTCTTGTAAATGATTTTTGAAAAATTTCATATTTTACTAAAGGTTGATGACCCCAAACCCAACTCCTGTAACAACAGGTAAGATGGTACACACTTAACAAGAATGCCGTATAAAGAACTTGTTATCAGCATTTAATGCATTAACTGACAGAATGAATTAGTTTTACCACAATAAACCTCTGGGATTGATGATTGAATTGACCTGGGGTTAATAATAAACCTCCGGGATTGATGATTGAATCGACCTGGGGTTACTAATAAACCTTCGGGATTGATGATTGAATCGACCTGGGGTTAATAATAAACCTCTGGGATTGATGATTGAATCGACCTGGGGTAAATTGTTTTAAGGGATGATGTTATGAAGGAATCTCCAGTTAGTATCTTGTGCTTGTGTTACTTTTTTAGGCTTTCACATTTGTTTTTGGGACTGAAAATGTGAAAAATACTAGTATATTACTTTATATACTCATTATAAAAAAGTGAAAATTTAATAAAGCTTCAAATTGATTGAAGAATTTTGTTATGCATTATAAGCATTAACATTCGTTTCATAACAATTTAGTATTTGTCCAAATATATTATTAGTTTTTGAAGATTTGTAAGATAAAAACTGAATTTTGAAATAATTTCAGACTCAAGAATCCTTAGTGAAAAGCCTTGCTTTTTGGTTATATTCATCTTTTACAGATGGAAACTTGACACTATGGCTGCTATAAGGGATTTATTTGTGTAATATTGATATGATTTAATCCTACCTGATAGTATATAGGATGCCTCAGACAAAACATGTCCATTTTTCACAATTAAAAGAGGGTCTTAAGCTAAATGGACAGACATCTAAACCATTATTGCTGTGACCTGTCCAATTTGTTCATTCTTTGAATTTTTGGTGCACATTTTAATGATAGTTATTGGTTAACTTTCAGTATTTTGGAACCTGAAAACTCGTTTAAATTTAGCATTATTTCAATTAATCTATGTATATGTGTACATAAACTTTAACTAAGAACAATTTTCATACAAAATTTAATTAGTGAGAGATAGAAAATATCAATTGTTTTAGAACAAAAATTATAGTTAGATAAATTATATGTGTACAAAGAAAGGAAACATAACTTTGCATAATATGTCTTTGTACTGCCAATGTTAGTAACTTAAGTGGTTTTTGATGTATGCATGATTTACCAATTTGTAATGAGTTATTTTACAAATAAATGTCTACAGTTATGTATACTGTATCAAATGTGTTTTGATATGATACGGTAGTTTTACCAGTCAGTAATCTTGACTTTATGTAGATATTGTGTGTACAGTTCTTATTAGGCTGATCCATCAGCATCCTAACGCTAGCCAGTTATATGTACATGTGTATCTATTTGAGTACATTTGGTTTTAGAATAACAGTTTTTTTTATAACACCCTCCCTACATGTTTGATAGGGATAAGATTCATTGTTCACCTTTTGTCTGCATTTCTGTGCATTCCATATTTGTACATTGTTTATGAAATGTGTATGAATTTTAAACCAGGTTTTTGATTACTATATGTCTGTTAGTTTTTAGGTAAGCAAAGTAAAAGTTATTTTCAGGATAATAACTCTGTTAGCTAGGGTCATATCTTTGCATTTGAAAACATTTTTGGGGTTGAGGCTTCAAAGGTCAAGGTCAGTAGAACACATAAGATGAACAATCTTTAAAATTTTCTCCAAAACTGATGAATGCTGGCAACATCTGATGTAATATTTGAATTCTCTAAATAACATAAAATTGTTATATTTGAATTATCTAAATAACTTAAAATTGCTATATCTTGGATATTTGAAAAGATAATGACATGATAATTTTAGTTTTGAAGTTTTCTTGAGGTACTCTCCAAAGTGAGGTCAAGGTCAAAGTCATGACTTAGCCTTTGATCCTTATTTGTTTGTTTGTTTTTTGGTTTTTTAGCTTACCTGACCGAAAGGTCATGTGAGCTTATGGCATGGCGCGGCGTGTGTATGTGCGTGTGTGCGTGTGTGCGTGCGTCGTTAACACCTATTTTTGACTTCTCCTCCAAAACTGCTGGACAGATTTCAATGATACTTGGTCAGAAGCATATATGGGCCGGTGCAATTCAGATTTGTTCATGGTGTTACCATGGCTACCAAGACTAGGTCAAGGTGACCTAGGGGTCCAAAATTCTTAAAAAATCTTCTTCTCCAAAACCGATGAGCGGAGAAAAAATCTGATGTGATATTTGGCTTCTCTAGGGTCTTAAGCCTATAGTTTGTTCATTTCATGAAATTTGGTAGAAAAATGGGTTACGCGTTTTTGCGTTTAATTTTAAAAATTTCTTAAAATGGCTTCAAATTGTTATAACTTGACTATTTGAAGAGATAATGACATAGGGTTTTCAGTTTTGACTTTTTCTTGAAATGACCATTAAATTAGGGTCAAGGTCACAAATCAAGGTCATGACCTAATTTGTGATTTATGCAGTTTTAGGCAATTTTCTTGCAAATATTTAGAGATATATGAAATCAAATTATTGTTAAAATGTTCAGCGTGACAAAATTTAAAAAGGAACCAAATTTCGTAACTATATGATGATCCATGTAAGAGTTGTTGCCCCTGAAATGTTATTTTTGGCTTATAAATACTAAAATTGTACATTATCTTGAAAACTATAATCTTTTTGTATAGGCATGTATATTAGAATATTGTAGGTATTGTGACAATGATCATTTTGATATATGGTTCAAGGTCATATGATCAAAGGTCAAAGTCACAGATGCAGAAGAAGACATAAATTGCTAATTATCTTGAAAACTATTAACTTTTTGTATAGGCATGTATATAAAAATATTGTAGGAATTGATATGGCAATCATTGTGCTATATAGTTCAAGGTCATATGTTCATAGGTCAAGGTCACAGATGCAAAATAAAACTTAAATTGCTAATTATCTTGAAAACTGTTAACTTTTTGTATAGGCATGTATATAAGAATATTATAGGTATTGTGACAATGATCATTTTGATATATGGTTCAAGGTCATATGTTCATAGGTCAAGGTCACAGCTGCAAAATAAGACTTAAATTGCTAATTATCTTGAAAACTGTTAACCTTTTGTATAGGCATGTATATTAGAATATTGTAGGCATTGCAACAACAATCATATTGATATATGGTTCAAGGTCATATGTTCAAAGGTCAAGGTTACAGCTGCAAAAGAAGACTTAAATTGCTAATTATCTTGAAAACTATTAACTTTTTGTATAGGCATGTATATTAGAATATTTTAGGTTTTGCGACAGCGATCATTTTGATATATGGTTCAAGGTCATATGTTGAAAGTTCAAGGTTACAGCTGCAGAGGAAAACTTAAATTGCTAATTATCTTGAAAAACTATTAACTTTTTGTATAGGCATGTATATTGGAATATTGTAGGTATTGCGACAACGATCATTTTGATATATGGTTCAAGGTCATATGTTGAAAGGTCAAGGTCACAGCTGCAAAAGAAGACAAATTGCTAATTATCTTGAAAACTAATAACTTTTTGTATAGGCATATATATTAGAATATTGTAGGTATTGACATGATGGTCATTTTGATATATGGTTCAAGGTTATATGTTATAAAATTATTAATTATCTTGAAAGCTATTATTTTCATGCATAGGCATGTATATTAGAATATTGTAGGTATTGACATGACAATCATATATGGTTTGAGGTCATATATGTTCAAAGGTCAAGGACATAGCTGCATAATTATACTGAAATTGATTAATGATTTGGAAATTATTCATAGCACTACAGTTACTTCATGCAAATTATATAAGCTACTTATAAATGAAAAGTGAGTTGATATTTTTCTGATTAAGTTTTGTGGGAGTTCTTAACTTGAGAAAACTTTTAAAGTTTCTGTACTTAATATATTGTCTATTGCACTTTGCAAACAATATTGGACATATGTTCAGGTGAGTGTTAAGGCCCATGGGCCTCTTGTTTAATTTTACCATCTTTTGAAAGATTTTCAATACAGATGATTATTATTATTATTATTACCAGTATTATTATTATTATTACCAGTATTATTATTATTATTATATTTTAAATAGTGCCTTTTAATACATAAGGCCAATGTCATAACATCATGGCATCATTTGCAAAATAAGTCAATTGCTATAAATAAAATATTTGAAAAGATCACATGGGTTTTTAGGTTTAAATGTTTTTTTAAATGACTTTGCATATGTAGTCAAGGTCAAGGTCATGACCTAGTTTTTTACCTTTGGGCTTTTTCTTATATTTTAACTATCTTTAAAGATAGTTCAATGCACATTTTAATTTTTAATGTCTAGGGCACCATTTTGCTCAATGGTCATGCTTATGACTGAACCTGAAAAAAAACACTTAAAATTGCAGTATACAGATTATTTATACACATAATGACCAGAGTTTTCAGGTTTTTTTTTAAATTACACTTCAGTTTTGGGGTCAAGATTAGAACAAAGTTTTTAACTTTGTGCCTTTTCTTTTTATAAAAAAATATTTTTGAAAATATTTTAATACATCTTGATTTTGGTTTTACACAATCAAGCTTAAAACTGGCATCATCATTATTTTTTTAAAGAAGAAAGAAAATTAGTTTTCTTTTATCAAAGATACATACATAAATGTCATATATATGTATAAAAGTATATATTTTTTATCCTTTTTTTCTGATATACTGGTAATTCTAAGTTGCTCTTTGCAGAATAAAGTATAAAGTTTGACATAACATGTGAGAAGGTAGTAATGAGCTAAAAAGACCTCATTTGAACTGTTGTTAATATATTTTATTTTTGATATATTTTAGGGATGCTGTAAAGAAATGTTTTTCAGCATGTTTAGATGTATAACAGCTATTACTCCAAGAAGATCAAATTCATTTCCATTATCCAGGCATACAGTTGCATGTGTGTATTCATTACATACCTATACAGGAGAATGGCACAGTCCTTGATTTGTGTGTGGTATGTTCCATCTGTAGGTTAACAGTGTCATTAGAAAGAATTAGATTTTTGGAAGGACTTATTACTGAAGTGGATAATTAATCATGTTATTTTTATTATTTAACTTATTTTATTATCTTGTTTTTCATTGCATGTCATAAATACATATAACATTGCATACACTTGTAATTTCACAGTTAAGTACTAGAATTTGTCATCCAGGGAATCAGAGTTGAGAATCTAGCTTGATTCATTGCTAATAGCCATTAGTTAATAATACATGTATAAGTATGTGAAAGGTCTGTGGTCTTTAACATTGATTTATTTGAAAGGACCACTACAAAAAAATCAAAATTTGTAGTTATTGAAAGTAGTGTGCATATACAATTTGCTGTTATTGTATTAATTCAGTTACGATGTAAAAATTCCAGAATGACTACCTGGTATTTTTAATGTCATAAAGTTCAGTGGATTTACCTTTTTGTATCAAATATTGGCATTAATTATTTTGGTACTATTAAGTAACTTGAAGTGCATAGGTTTTAGATATAGACATGTTATTTTTAATGTCATAAAGTTCAGTGGATTTACCTTTTTGTATCAAATATTGGCATTAATTATTTTGGTATTATTTAGTAACTTGAAGTGCATAGGTTTTAGATATAGACATGTTATTAGACTGTTTTGAATTGTCGAATTTCAGGGATGAACAGCATCAGATAAAATTAATATGGACTTCATCAATTTAATGATCGTAAAAATAAGTTCCAAGATTGATTTTCTAACTTTGAAACTTCAAATTATTTATACATTTCCTGATTGCAAACTACAACAAACTTTCTGGAAATCTTGATTAAAAAGTTTAGAGCTTTTAAAATTTATATAGCAAAATGTGGATGTGTGACTAAAATGGTATAGAATACACAATCAAGATTATATAGTTACAGTCAGTTTAATAATTATGAAGAAAACCAGAATACCCAGAGGTAACCACCAACTTTTGTCAGCTGACCTGACAGATTCACACACCAAACCTAGGTGCTAGGAAATCCTGTAATCTGGAAGTTGGCATTTGAAACCACTCAGCCACAAAATTCCCTACCTAGAGTAGGGTTAGAACCCAGGCATTTAGAGGCTAGATGGCTGAAGTGTTTTGACAACTAATGATATGTTTTCAATTGTGAGAAAATGATGCTGGGGTTATACTGTATACTAGGTAAACAATTATTTAATTGTTGAATGTTTTTCTTCCATGAATTTACCAATATTTACCAAAGAAAAGGATATAAAAATAATTTTGTTGTGACACTAATGTAAAATTTTTTGGATAAGAACATATATAGTACTCATTATTCTTAAAAATTTGTTTCCATAAAAAAGTTATTTATCTTTATGTCATAAAGTCTTGCTTGCCAATGATTGTCCAAAAAAATTATATTTTGAAATGATAAGTATAGAATAATTAGATAATTAGAAAAGTATTTGATATTTTTGCTACATAATGACACTCGTGTCTTATGATGTAATATTTTTACATATGTGATAAGTTTTCTTTTTAAATTGGATGGGTTTTTTTTAAGTATTATTTTTAAAAATAATTGCCGCTATTTCATTTGAATTTCTGCAGATGCTATCGTTACATAATTTTATTTTCATTGTTCCCTCATAAAGATACAAATTAATACTTTGGAGATGATTGCTGCAACAAACCCATAGAGTATTGATGTAGCTTTAACAACAACTTGCTCATCTAGAATACAGTACATCTGTATGTACCATTATTTATTCACAAAGATTTCATAGCAGTGATTGCTGTGTGTTTATTGACGATTTTTGGAGGTAATTTTCTGTAGAGAATTGATGTGTTTATCATGTAACTTTTTGAATTTTAGTATCATTTTGTTGATTTCTATTTAAGATAGGTAATGTATTTTGTTGTTTGTTATTTTAAACATTATCAAAAGAGATAAATAGGTTGTTTTAACATCTTGACATCAAAATATAATAATAAGCAGAAATGGGGAAAAAATTACATCATTATAATTGAAAATCTTAGCATAAAATCTGTCACCAGCAGTTTAATTCAACTGACTTTATGTTAGTAATAAATTGGCTTGTTAGGTTTAAAAATAAAGCAAAATAAAGCTTAAATTAAAGTTGTTAGCTACATTTATCACTCTTTTTTATATCTAGAGCACGGTAATTAAGTTTTTTGGGACCATTTTGGGTTTGGAAAGGAGTTGCTGATTATTATTTGGAGTTTATAATGTATTAAACAATTTATTGAACAACAGATTGTTTTACGATTTGAATAGAATGGGTCCAAGAGATGACATCACCATTTGTCTGTATACCGGTTATATTGTCAAACCTTTGTTTTTATTGTTATCTATATGTCCTTCAGAATTATTTGACTATCTGTACTTTATAGAAAACGGAATGTTAAAACAAAATTTGATAGCTTGAAATATACTGATTCATATAACTGTCACATTACATAAACATAGCAAGGTAATATAGAATCAAAAAATTTTTATGTCTGCGTCATTCACTGGTTCATCAGTTCTTAGCTTAATAAGACATTTTATTTCAAATTAGAACTGTTTTACCAGCTGATATAAAGAATGAGTATCATCAGAATCTTGGGATGAAATGTGAAATGGACTGGCTTTTCACCTAAGGTCTTGTACCACTTAAGCATTCATTGCCTGAAGACTTGTACCAACAATCCTAAGTACTCAACTTTGAGTCTTGGTATCATGTCTTTCTATACACCAACTAATGAAATGGATGTACAGTACCTCGGGTCCTATTAGATGAAACAATAATTCAGAGTAGTGATTTCAACGTTAAAACATGCTGAAATGTAAGTTTGTCAAACTTCCCTGAACATGTTATCACTTTTTTGTCCCATATTATTTTTACTTTTTTAATTTTTCTTTTCAGTGAAGGGTATATTTTATATATGTTCTACAAATTCTTTAATTATTGTTTTTAGCAGATATCTTAGATGATGAATTCATGCTTCATTATGAATATTTGTTGATGGGTGTATTGTAAAATCTAGTATGTTCTTCCAAGCTGTTTCTATCTCTGAATTGAGTAGTGTATATAGCTGAAAATGAAAAACTACAAAACAACAGCAGCAGTGTTGTGAATAAATCCTACATACATGTTTGATAGGTTTGACTGTACTAATGCTGACATGTAAGGATGATTTCAGACTTTATATAAAGTTCTGTATTTAGTGTTTTATACATGTATTATTAATTTTTCTAAATAAGTGCTTGATAAATATGTCTTGAATGCTTTACACTAAGCAGTAAAGTGCTATATTTTGTAATAAAAATATTTTTTAAAATACAGCGTCCATTAAAAGTGCTATTGATAGCAAACAAAAAATGTAGGGGAGTTCCATTTGGGCTTTAAAATTCCATTTTTACCGAAAGAACCAAATATGAATTTTTTTTTTGAAAAATGAACATTTCTAAAATTTTGCTTAAAATTTATTGGATAGAGTACAAAAACTGTAGTCATAATGTAGAAAAAGTTCATAAATACTGTATTGTACATGTATCTAAAAGTAAGAATATCACGTACAGTCACGAACAAGTGAAAATAAGCTACTGTGTAAATGGAATTCATAAGTGTGCCATGTTACACTACTATTAATTTTGTGTAGAATAATATGGTGTTACAGAGCAAATGACATTTACAATGTCACACAAAAATGAGAAATATATTCAATACATTGGAAATAAAAATTATATAAGAATGTTACGAGATATTACCACACCACATTTGACGTCTTTTAAGAAATAACACTGTCACCTTATTTCATTTTTAGAGCACCAATATTTTAACTGTGTGTAATATTTACATTGCTGTCATTAAGAAACTTAAGTTTTTTATAATCATATTATTTATGATAGCCGTAATACAGCATATATTTCTTTAACCAAAGTCTGAAAGATTACACAATGAGTGAATGTGTTGCCTTTCTACATATACGAGCCAGAACATATAAAACAATGGTGCTTTATATATGAATTAAATGATACAATTCTATATTTTTCATTGGGTAGTTGATATCTGTCAATTAGCTGTTATTAATCTGTAAACTGATAAAGTTTGTTGCGTCTTATCTGTACATGAATATTTTATTGTATATTTTCTGTCTTGTTACATGTATATTGTAGTTATATTTTCATGAAGAAATCATATATGATTTGTAATATGAATTGGTTATCAGTGAAATAAAGAATTTCTTTCCGATTTTGTGGTATTTGATATTTTTGTCAAACATCAGCTACATTCCAAATATGTATATACAATAGTATAATTTTAAACCACATACTTCACTGGCATAAGCTTCCATTGCACTAAAACATCCAGACAACATTCACAAATTTTTCAAATTTTGTGATAGCATCTGATATTGAGTTCAATGTCAATGTCATTCTTTTGAGTAATGATCAGTGACTGCTGAAATATGGAACAATAAGAAGAGTTAATGGTGTTTTATGCCCCAGTCAAGATCCTCTAACTTGTATGAAAGTAGTCAGTTTTTGGATGGTGGAGAAAACTGGAGTACCTGATGAAAACCACCAACCTTTAGCAAGCAAATGGACAAATTTTCTCACACTTAAGATCTGTCTAAGTAGGATTCAAACCAAGGTGTTGAGAGGCAAGGCCCAAGGGCACACTTTTTCCCACTTGACCACCCTGAATATAATACAGAGGATCTATTTTTATTTTTAATTTTTCACAGCCGAGTTGCTTATCTATTCATCATCTAACTTGGTTCGATTTTGAAGTTTTTGATCAAACAAAATTCAGTGTTCTGCCATCTTAAAGGGAATTCAGATAAAGTGGATGATGTAGGATACAAATAGTTAAGATATCCCATCTTTGCAGGTCCATAGCTGAAACAGTAAAAGGTATTCATGTGTCAAGGTCATTTTGCAATTAGCTCCAATCTAATATAATGGTTTGCAGTATTGTTGGTCAATATTCTGGCTCTCTGTTAGTCCTTGTTTGTATGCTCTGGTATAAAGCAAGTAAGAAAAACTACCTCTGACATCACATTTTGTATGGACATTTTCATCTTCAAAGATTAATATGACTGTCCATTTGTATCTGAAACATTTCTGCATCACATACATAGTATGTATGTATATCATTCAAACAAAAACATTCTGATTTGCTTTTGTTAAGATTCGTTTTAAGCTGGTATGATTGTGCAAAAGTTGTGGCCTCTATGTGCGACTAATAAAATTTTAAGAACCCACAGAACGATCAACCATTAGGGCCAATCCAGGGACACCATGTTTAATATGGCTACAACATTGATAGAAACTTTACATTCAAATAAATCCTGTACAACACAGATGTGGTCTTGATAGACAAGTGATTTACAAAGAAACCTCTAATATGTAAATCAGTGTTTTTATATCTGTATAGGCCATATAGAATATAGCAAATTTGACTTAGTAGCCAATTTTTTTCAATGTGAAAAAAGTTGATAAAAGTAGATAATTTGCTCACTGTAATAAAAACTGTGTGTTTTGTCTGTAAACAAGGTGGGCTTCATAAAGTAAGCAAAAACAAGTATACTTCATATCTAATGACATAGACAGGTGGTTTCTATATAGAGGTGAACACAATGACAGACAGGTGGTCTCTATATAGAGGTGAACACAATGACATAGACAGGTGGTCTCTATATAGAGGTGAACACTATTACAGGTTTTACTGTATTAATGTGCAAAATAAACAACAAAACTTCACTTTTATGAATAAATATTTTATTCTTTACAAGTTGTGTGTCAAGAGTTACTATAATCCACCCTTCCTCACTAACAAATTCATCAATAAATTAATAATGAAAATGCCCTGGTAACACTTTAGAGCACTCCTTATTAACTTGAACAGACTGAATAGCTGTAATCTTCCACAAAAAAAGTTCTGAAAAAAACTGCAATACAACTCAATTCTAAATAGTTGTAGTCATACAATAATATTTACTTTTACTTTGTTGAGTCTATTTCATGTAAAACTCATTGAAAATGACAAGTTATATACAACAGTTTAAATTCACTTTATAATTTAATATCCATTACTGTAAGAATGGTGGGAGACAAAATCCAGCACAGTGCTGGATTATAAAGATCTTTTAATGGTCAGTACATGATCAGTTTCTTTACAATAAAGTACAAGTGTATATATTTTTGTTATAAAAATCTTACTACCACAGTAAAGTCCACTTACAATGAGATACACATCTCAAATACACATGAAACCTTTTCTTAAAGCTGAAAAGGAAGTTTAGATTGATGTCATATTTTGACAGAAATGTGAATAACACCAGAATTTGTCCATCATTTTTAATTGATCAATACTGATCAAAGCATATGTTTATCAATTTTATGTTATGTTCATTAACATGGATCAAATTTATCCTTATGCTTTGCATAAAAATGTCTATTTTCAGTTTTCAGGGTCAGATCTGTGTAGCTTTATCAATCATCTTGACCGACTGGATTAACCTTTACACCTAGACGTATCTGACCCCATCCAATCAACCTACAAAATATCAGAAAGGAATAATTTAATTTTTCAATAGCAATTCACAAATGAACACAATACACAAGAATTTTATCTAAAACATTATATTTACTGTTCTTTAATTCCTTGTCAAACTATAAGCTAAATAACTTATTTTGGAAACTGAAATCAAGTGTAATTTTTGAAATTAAAAATCATATTCAATTTTTAAAATCTAGTCAAATTTAAATTCTACTCAAAAAAAGAAAAGAAAAAAAAAAAAAAAAAAAAAAAAAAAAAAAAAAAAAAAAAAAAAAAAAAAAAAAAACCCTACCGAAGTCCCAAGGTTAAACTGAAGTCAGAATACATCAAACATACTGTTAAATGGTAAGCTTTTTTATACTGAAACAAGTATTATTCTCAGTTTTGATCATGAACATTTTTAGTTTGTTCTTTGTTTTAATGTAAAATAGTCAAGAAAAGACAGCAATATGACATGGAGATTTTACTTACCTCCAATGTTTTTCCACTCTTCTACTAAGAGCAATTTTCTCTCCTATTTCTGTACATACAGGACTAGTTAATCCAATTTTTGCTAAATCAGCTTTAACAGCCAAAACACGGCCACCAGTAGATAAAGAACCAATGTTTACCATTAAAATTTCATTTTTAGATAATTTCTGAACCTGTAAAATAAACAAGAGGCCCAATAGGGCCTGTGATGCTCAACTGGCTGCATATGTAAGACAATGTTTGTTTTTGATTGAAATGCTGTTTAACGTTCAACTCAAGAATATTTCACTTATATGGAGACTGTCAATTTTGGAAATGGTGGAGGACACTGGATTATAGGAGAAAACCACAACCAAGCAGCAAGTTTACTGACAAACTTTCAAAGATGAAGTGCTAGCCCACTTGGCATTAATGCACAATGTCAGGGGTGAAAGGTGCTGTGATTCATAACATCGAATGTTTAAGACCACACAGCCACTGTGGTGCCTTTAAGACAATGTGATGTGGTTACCATAATTGGTTCATCAGCTTAAGATGGGAAATAAATTGAGCTTATGACCATTTTTGCTTCAATAAAGCCTACTTTGCAACACACACATGCAGGCATGCTTCACTATGCCATAAACTCAGCTTGGTTTAGCCAGTTGAGCTTAGAATAGATCCACAATGGCTTTTTTATATATATATATATATATATATCTAGTAACAACAGGCATCTCAGACTGGTTCAAACTTTTTTTAGGCCGATGTAGGAACCTTCCACAGGAAGTTTGGTTCCAATTCGCCCAGTGATTTTAGAGGAAAAGATTTTACTAAATATTACACCTAATTTGCATATTTCTTGAAAATTGGGTCAATAAAATTTTTTTCAGAAAAGAATATCATATATTTTGAATCCCATACAGTATACTTTCTATATTTAAAATTTGAGCTCAATTGGTGGAAAAAAAGATCAACAATGGTCTTTTTTTTTCTATTTTTAGTTATGACGGCCATCTTGGATGTCAGGACGGGTTGCCTGGTACCACCTTTAGTCAGGCTGACATTTGGACCTTCCACACAAAATTTCATTCCACTTGGCCCAGTTGTTTCAGAGGAGAAGATTTTCAAAGATTTCACTAAATATTACACCTTAAGCATAATTCTTGAAAATTGGGTCAACGAAAAAGTTCTCATAAAAACCCTTTAAATATGTTGAATGCCCTGCTATCTACTCTCTACATTTCAAATTTGAACAAAAACGGTTAAAAAATGACTCAGCAATGGCTGTTTATGGGTTTTTGCTATTTATAATAACAGCGGCCATCTTGGATGTCTGGCGGGGTCGCCTGGTACAAACTTTGGTCTACCCCACCAAGGGACCTTCCACATTAAATTTGGTTCCAATTGGCCCAGTGGTTTCAGAGGAGAAGATTTTCAAAGAATTGATTTAATATTACACCTCATTTGCATAATTCGTAAAAATCGGGTCAACGAAAAATTTCTCATTAAAACCCGTTACATATGTTGAATGCCCCGCTATCTACTCTCTACATATCAAATTTGAACAAAATCGGTTAAAAAATGACTCAGCAATGGCTATTTATGTGTTTTTGCTATTTATAGTAACAGCGGCCATCTTGGATGTCGGGCGGGGTCGCCTGGTACAAACTTTGGTCTACCCCACCTAGGGACCTTCCACACCAAATTTGGTTCCAATTGGCCCAGTGGTTTCAGAGGAGAAGATTTTCAAAGAATTGATTAAATATTACACCTCATTTGCATAATTCGTAAAAATCGGGTCAACGAAAAATTTCTCATAAAAACCCGTTACATATGTTGAATGCCCCGCTATCTACTCTCTACATTTCAAATTTGAACAAAATCGGTTAAAAAATGACTCAGCAATGGCTATTTATGTGTTTTTGCTATTTATAGTAACAGCGGCCATCTTGGATGTCGGGCGGGGTCGCCTGGTACAAACTTTGGTCTACCCCACCTAGTGACCTTCCACACCAAATTTGGTTCCAATTGGCCCAGTGGTTTCAGAGGAGAAGATTTTCAAAGAATTGATTAAATATTACACCTCATTTGCATAATTCGTAAAAATCGGGTCAACGAAAAATTTCTCATAAAAACCCGTTACATATGTTGAATGCCCCGCTATCTACTCTCTACATTTCAAATTTGAACAAAATCGGTTAAAAAATGACTCAGCAATGGCTATTTATGTGTTTTTGCTATTTATAGTAACAGCGGCCATCTTGGATGTCGGGCGGGGTCGCCTGGTACAAACTTTGGTCTACCCCACCTAGGGACCTTCCACACCAAATTTGGTTCCAATTGGCCCAGTGGTTTCAGAGGAGAAGATTTTCAAAGAATTGATTAAATATTACACCTCATTTGCATAATTCGTAAAAATCGGGTCAACGAAAAATTTCTCATAAAAACCCGTTACATATGTTGAATGCCCCGCTATCTACTCTCTACATTTCAAATTTGAACAAAAACGGTTAAAAAATGACTCAGCAATGGCTATTTATGTGTTTTTGCTATTTATAGTAACAGCGGCCATCTTGGATGTCGGGCGGGGTCGCCTGGTACAAACTTTGGTCTACCCCACCTAGGGACCTTCCACACCAAATTTGGTTCCAATTGGCCCAGTGGTTTCAGAGGAGAAGATTAAAGTTTACGCACGCACGCACGGACGCACGCAAAACCATGCCATAAGCTCAGCTGGCTTTAGCCAGTTGAGCTAAAAATTGATAGGTTAAATGATGAAACCCTTTTTTTTGTTTTTAAACCATCTGTTGAACGTCTGTAAAGCAACTGCTCTCACTCTGGCATCATGTACTTTTTATACATTTTTCCATACAATTAATCTAATGTACATTACTGTAAAACTAAAGGTCTTACAAGTTATGTTGTCCACCTGACACATCTACCAGTAATATCGCTACGTTTCAATACTCAAATGATTTTGAACATTTTCTTATAATAATTACACGCTGTTCAGTTTTTTCCAGTAAATGTCTCAGTTACAGACATGACAGCTTAATTCTCAATACCTATTTATTACTGTTATTGAACGATAACTATCATAACAAATGTTCATACATTCTTTGGATATGGGATATGTTCTTCAGTTATAAATAAGCAAATTTAAATAATATATCAGTATTTAAAACAATTTGTGGGCTATATTTTATGTCAAACTTGTGACAAAAATACTAACCTTAGCACCTTTTTTGTCCCCTTCTGTTTTGACACCTAACAACCTCCTAAGAAGGAAGAATGATATGGTGAGTTCTGTGTATATATCTGGTAGAGCCCCTACAGCTCCTAGTACATGTCCTACCATTCTGTCCGCTCTACATAAGGTAGGATCTATCTTTGTACCAACACCTACAAAATATTAACATATAAATTACTACAACTTATACTTTTGTTGAAATATTACAGGGATAATAATTTTTTGTTGAAATTTATATGGATTGAAATATTTTAATGCTAAAGGTTGGTAACCATTGGCAGAGATAGCCTACATTGACAGATAACTGGTCACTATTGTTTCATCCTCTGTAAACTTTACAGTTTAATGGTCTTGTAAAGATTAAAAACATGTGATATAAAATAAGTCATGAATATCTGATAAGCTATAGGTTTCTTAAATGGTCATTTTCATTAAAAATAATAGTAAATAAATCATTACACTATATACTAAATGATGTGACTACAGTAAAACCTCGTTATAACGCCAACATTTATCCATTAATATTTTGGCGTTATAACGAGTTTGGTGATAAACTGAGGGAGACAGAAACCGGAAGTTGACATGTGTACTTTTTGTGGTTAGAGTGGGATACGTACGTTAAAATCGAAATTGGAGACGGCTCAATTAAATCGTTTTCAGTGGTAGACTCAAATGATTTAAAGAATCGTTTTATTTTCTTTTTTATTATTATTATTATTATTTTTTTTTTTTTGTATTCTGGGTTAGAGCATTAGTAAACACAACTTCAATGCCTTCTCAAAATACATAGCACTCCCGTGTCATTTTCTTGGAGTGCCTCACCCTAATGGCCTTTTTGCAGGCAAATTATCACCAACAGTTCTTCGTTTTACTCCAATCCCCCATAACGTTGAAAAAATAATCAGCAGTTTCTAGCTGTGTAATTTTAGCAAGTTTTCGTAATATTTCATAATATACTTTTTCTGTTTGATATTCAACGAAATTCCTTTTTCGTTTTGGTGTCGACATTTTGCTTATACATTAAAATAATCAACAAACAAAAACAAAGATCAGGTGAGTATTTTTTATTTATAAAAGAAACACAATTCAGTAATCGCTATTTTTTCTATTATAGGGAAGCCATACATACATGTAGTTGTATACGCATGAATGAGTCTCTGACTGTCCAACCGTGTGTCTACTTTAAATAAAATCAGTCACGTGTGACCATGTTAATTGGCGATAATATCGAGGTTACAATAACGGTAAAATGATCATTGGTTATAAGGAAAGGGTGGCGGATGGCGATAGGTGAATTTGGCATTAAAACGGGGGTTTTTACATGAGGGAAAAACGGGTCTACATGATACTTTGGCGATAGGCGATAAGTCGGGTGGCGATAGATCGGGGTTTTACTGTACATGTTTTCGTTAAACTGAAGTTCAAATGTTCCGTACGTTTTAGATATGGTGAATATTTTAAATCTTATTATTTTAAAATGGCGTAACAAGGTTCATTTTTACACCTAATACTCAAAAAGAAATGTCATTCCACCTGACTTTGTGTTTGCAAAAGCTCACCAATGCTCTACACAACTTAAACCACTTAACAAAAGTAATCTCCAATAGTGTATTACAGCCTTGTACCAAGATCATATCTTGAAGATCATAATAAAAAACAAAGTTTCTTAAGGACAATTCTATTTATTCTATACGTAATTATATTGGTCAAAACATGTGTGTTAAACTTTATTCATTTGGTTGGAAACTAAATTTTTGGGATGTAATCTGTACTAAAGCAAAAAAAAATTTAATCTAGTTAATGTATTATTTATTCAACAATACTCACCAATTAATCCTCCAGGTACAGCGTACTGTAAATCATTCTGTTCAGCAAATAATGACAGAATTCTGGAGTATATAGGTTTACATGTTAATTTTCCTTCCTGATCTTTTGACACATTTCCTGGTCGAACTTCTATCTCTTGTCCTACCTGTATGTATCAAACCAAACAATAATAAAAACATGTACAGTCAAACCTGTGGTAGCGGTCACCTGTGTAGAGCGGTAACCTGTCAGTAACGGTCCCTAACGTTTTTACTATATAATGAACCTCTGTAGAGCGGTCACCTGTCTGACGCGGTTAGCGGTCACCCTAACAGCCGCCAAATCGGAAAATTACCTGTGTACAACGGTCACTAATCCCATTCTCGGGAACATTTTTTGGGGGAAAAGAGCCATAAAATCCATTGAAAAAATTGTTTAAACTCAAAACATAATGATAAAAACTAATAAAAATATTTTTATCAATCCATGTGTTCTATGGAAAACTTGTAAGATGTCTTACATAGAAGTCAGGACAGTAGTCATTTTTGCCGATTTCTTCTCAAATTTAAAAAATTAACAGTTGACAATAATTAATCCATTAATTAAAAGCTTATAATAAAATCCTCTGAAAGATTGTTCATCAATTATCCACAATAAAGCCCTATATTAACGGTAACCTGTTACAGGTAGATTTAAACACTGTCAAAAAGTCGGCTATTCAAGGTGAAGTATTGATTTTTTTATCACCTCTCAGTGGGGCTCACAAAGGGGTTAGGTTACCTGGACATGTATTACCGGCAAAAACAATTTTTTAATATTTTATTAGTCCTCTTGTTTATTAAATACAAGTTTTTTTCTTGTCAGTCATAATTATTTTTGAAGTGAAAGTTGTCCAGAATTTTTATATTTTTATAAACAAAAAATTCCCCTTATTGGCAACCCTTCTAAAACTGAAAATTGTCAGGACAACTTCTAGAAATGGGAGATGCAGATTATTAGCCTAGACGTTTAGGTAGTGTAAGAATGGGCAGGGCTTTTTGAAGCTCACCTGATAAACTGGTTTTTTCAGAAATATTTTGAAAAAGATATTTGGATGCATAGAAAATTATATATTCAATACATGACACAAAGCCAATAATTTTTCTTGTATTTTAAGAGTCCCTTAAATATTAAAATAAAAATAATTGTCCATTTTGATAATATACATTTATATTGGTGTTTTGTGCATTCATTTTATAATTTTTAATTCGAGAAGTAATATGTCGAATGCAAATCAAGGGACATAACTGGTCTTTAGAATATCAACCCTGTCTGCAAAGGTCACCTGTCAACAAAGGCCACTTTTAGCCATTCCCTCAAGTGGCCTTTGTAGACAGGTTTTACTGTACTAATATAACAAACATATATATTTTATATATATATATATATATATTTTATATATATATATATATATATATATATATATATATATATATATATATATATATTAATTTATTAAAAATGTGTTCCCAAACTAACATTAACAAAAATTAACATGTCAAATTTGTCAACTGCATGTAAGGAAGATAAAACCTGGGTGCTGAAGTGTGTAAATAAAATCATTCTACAAAAAGAATGTTAAATTGAGATATTAAAACTTATGTACTTCCAGTGGTTTTGTTTGCCTAAAATTACTACCAATTAAAAGGTAGTTTCCCCTTGAGAAATAAGACTAAAATTTCCCAATTTGACAACTAAAATTTCCCAAAATGCAACAGTGACACACAATCAAATAGTTTAAGTTAAATCCAGTTGTCCAAAACTATTCTGACAGACAAAAAATGTTAGATATTGTCACAATATAAAATCTTTGCTATGAATTTCAAAATACTGAGCATATTTTGACATAAATAGGGTCCAAATTTTCCCAATCTGAAAGGTGGAAGGTAGTTTTTAAAAACCATAGCAAAATCACTGACTTCATAAGACAATGAAAAGTGTTCATTACAGTGGAACCTATCAAAACTGAACACTTCTAAACCAAAGAATTTGTTAAGTCAGTTTAGTCAGATATTCTCTCTACACTGATTAATGAACTCAGAGATTGGTTTTCACAAGTTACATTGTATATAGTCATTTACATGTTTACTAGGTTTTTTAATCAAACATTAATGTTGCAGTAATAAAAAAATAAAACTATACAAATGAATCAATACAAATTTTGGATAGCTGTCCACAAAACAATTTTCATGTCTTATTATGATTTACATGTATATTGGTAAAATATGTGCATTTAATAATCTCAACAATTTACAACAAATGTAACTAAAGTGTCTTTTATTAAAATCAGTCTATTCTAATACATTGTATTAAGATCTCTGATTGGTCATGATGATATAGGTATTATCAACAATTATCTGACAACATAAAAGGCCCATCTGCTAACCTTGGATTTTCTATGTTACCTGACGATATAAAAGGCCACTACTAAGGCCATGTAAAAAAAATTCTCTGGTTCTCAGATACTTTTTTTTCAAAAAGTGGCAAGGTAGGTGGGTATTTTATTTTATTATTTTATTTCACAAACTTATGCACAAGGTAGGCATTTTATTTTATGCAAAATTTTTAATACATTTTATACATATAACCGTACTCCTGAATAAAATTATATTAACCTAAGTTAGAGTGTAAACCATCTTTTGATATTTTCAGTAATGCATCATTATGTAAATGTTTGTGAAAGAGATCAATACAGTTTTGAATTCTAAGCATTTTATTTTCATATATGAAAAGTGTATTAAATAAACATTCAAACAGTAAACAGTGATGTTGTGTTTTAGAACAATACCCAGGAAATGGGCTGGCATTGCTAAAATGGTATACAAAAACAAGCAATTACATGTTTTTTATCACATAAAACTTGAACATTCACACGTACAGTGACATAGTGAGAGGTAGTGTCTTTTAATAGTTCTAAGTACAGTTGAATCCCGTTATCTCGAACACGGATATCTCAAACTTTCGGATAAGTCAAACTTTTAGAAAAAGTCCGGACAGAGTTGTTCTTTATTTAACTAAAATAACTCCGGTTATCTCGAACTCGGATATCTCGAATTTCCGGATATGTCGAACAAATTTTTCGTCCCCATGAATGAAAATCCTAGAAAAATAACATTCGTAAACTCGAACAAAAATTTTAAGAAAATATTTTTTGGTAGATTTAATTAATTTTAAAAATCTAGTGACTGTCGGCACTGTTGATTTAAAACTAAAACATTCATTATTATTAAACTGCACTGACCTTCTGATTTCTTTAATCCGTTAATTATTATCGTTGCATAAACAAATAAACCATCAAGAAGATTAACGGGTGTTTTAATTACTGCCAAGCTTAACATAGTGGTTGTGTGATGTGAACATCAATCAAAACAACCGGAAGCTTGGGGTGATTAAAGTACACAAAGTGAAACCGGAATGCGGAACAAACGTCTATAAAAAATTTTTAAAATTAGTGCTCTTGTAATTAACCTTATTGAAAGTAAGTTTTTTTTTTTAATTTTCATTCTAACAGCTGCAACATTGTAGCTGAAAAAAAATGTACTTAACACACGTGTTTCACTTTTATTAGAAAAAAAAACAGTAAACAATATTTTGTAGCTGGAAAGCAACATAGTCCATGTACTTGTCAGCGGTATACAGATATACTTATGAATAAAATTGTACTTGAATACTATCTCACAATGCTTGAAAATAAACAATGTCGACACTATTTTGTAACCGACTTGTTTATCACTTATTAAAAGAGATACAGAGGCATCGGTAAATACTGAGAATTTTGTCGACATAAGCATTACATAATACCGGAAGTGACTTCCGATAGGACTGTACGAGTTACTTCCCTTTTTTGCCGGTTTTTTTTTTTCACATCGTTTATCTCGAACTTCGGTTAAGTCGAACTTTTTGCATTTCCCCGCGGAGTTCGAGATAACGAGATTCAACTGTACTTATAAAACTGTATTAACTGTCATATTCTTTTTCAAATTTATTTTGGTCAATATTAAAAGATTCACAACCATATATTTGTTACCTTCCAATATTTTGAAACAAAAGTGTAAAATGTAAATACTGCATGCATGCTTGGCACAATATACAACAGATATATCGAATGTTAAGTGTTGTATTTATGGCAGGGTTGTTTTTCGGTAGGGATTTCATTTCCTAACCAGGGCTCCACAAACGCCGGTAAGGTCAATCGGCGGTAGGCAAAGGGTAAATTATACCACCCCCTCCCAACGATCGGCAAATGGTTTTTTTTTTTTTACACTAACACGTTCGGAAACATAAATTGAAGTAATTTACCTTTCCTGAAGAGGAAAATTACGAGGTGTCCCGAGAACAACATTTGCTCTTTACAATCTAGATCAATAAAGCGTTTTGAAAAATTCTACTTTCACTTTTGAGAATCTTAGTCATCGACATGTTTGATCTTATAGTTTATTTCCTGCTCAAAACAGCCGATCGGTGGATATTTTTTTTTTACACCACAATAAAATGGAGCAATTGGCGGCGAATTTAAGCGCGTGGAGGTGTCTGAGAACCAGATAATTTTTTTTCCCCGGCCTAACCAGGTTTTTTTTTTAAGTTATCCAACAGTAAAAAAGCCCATATGCAAACCTTGGATTTTTTAAGTGAAAACAATAGAAATACACCTTAACTTACCTTTAAAACACCTTTAAGAATACTGCCACCAGCAACTCCACCCTTTAAATCATCTACTTCACTACCTGGCTTATTTACATCAAAAGATCTGATTACTGTAAAAAAAAAATATATAAATGTTACATTAAAAGTACAGTAATACACTTCTAACAGATGACGCAAATATACCAGTTTCTTATGACAAGAGATTTTATTATTTTGAAATAAACCTGTCATAAATTAGAAATGAAACTGAACTAGTAAAATTATCTACTCAGAAACCTTAGTGCACAAAGAAAACCAACAACCTTCAGCAAGCGAACTGACAAACTTTCTCACACTAGGATCTGTCCGAGGTGGGATTCCAACCCAGGCAGAGAGGTGCTGTGATCTGTAAAGCGGGCTTCTTTTTTACAATCAAAAGTATTTCTTATTACAACAAAATTAATACAACTTGTTTTCTTTTTGAGATTTTGCAACATTTTTTATCCACAAAAACAAACACTTGTATTCTTGCAAAATGACGGTGTATAAGCAAATAAATTTGCCAAAACTGTATGTTATACCCACATCAAATATCAATGTCAATCTAAAGGTGATCTATGCCAAAAGCAGAAATTTAAAACTAGAACACATATATCTCTTACCAATAAGTCTTGGTTCAGATGTGAAATCTCTAACAGGTACAGGTATTTTTTTAGTTATATATTCACATATAACATCTATATTATATTTTAACTGAGCAGATATTGGTATTATAGGAGCTCCTTCTGCTATTGTGCCTGAAATAGACAATACACATCATAATAAAATATACTACATCTACAATATACATGTACGCATTAAACATCACTCACCATATGGTAGGCTAAAGAATAATAGAATCTCAATACCAGGTGTTACAATATCTATGGGTATTTTTTCAATGATGTTGGTAAGTTAAATTTCTACAACACATGAATTTCATGGATTTAAATGTCTCGCCTGGTTAGTTTTTGATCGAGTAGAAAATACATTACTTTAACATCAACTTTCACATTTTGACAGACGCCGCCGCCGACACCAGAAAAGTAACACCTAAGTCTTACCTTCTGGCGATGCCAGGCTTGACAAATATTACTGAATGACTGTCAGTTTTACAGCATGTATTCTGTAAGATTGTAACATTTAACACTTGTCATTACCTTTTACTGCTAAAATCTTAAGGAAATATATAAAATAATTTTATCATAAAATGTACAGTCTAACTTGTGTTAGCAGCCACTTGTATAAAGCGGCCACTTGTCTATAACGGCCACATCTTATTCCCCCCGATAAGTTTTGTTCTTTATTTCACCTCTATAGAGCGGTCACTGTCTTATGCGGCCAGCGGCCACCATTTTTCCAACCCCAAGCTTCAACAGAACTGTCTATAGCGGCCATTTGCAATGTTTACGGAACTTCGTCAATTTCCGGAACCAGTCGACATAAAACAAAAAATCCCATAATGCAACTCTGTTTATATGTATCTAAGCGGCCATATTAGGAAAAGCTTACATCCCAATAAGACAATGACATTTTTTTTAATTTTATAACATGCAGCGAGTAGAATTGTTTAATGAATCTGAAAAGGATAAATTAAGTACTAGAGAACTCGCGGAAGTTATGGTGTTGGACAAGCCCAAATCAAACTCTATCAGACTCTGAAGCACATGTATCTTGGGAAATAAACTGATGTGCCGTTCTACCGCTAACGGACATTAATTTTCGTTAGTTTGGAAATCGTACCACGATGCGATATCAAGTCATCTCGGCACCAATGTAGAAAGTCATTCCGGCAACGATATGTATTTGGCACCAATTTAAATTCAATTCGACACCAACTACGATGAAATTCGGCACCAGAAAAAATATTTTATTTATTTTATGTTTGTGTACGATTTTTAATTTAACAAGAGGGCCATGAAGGCCCTGGACACTCACCTGAAAATGATGTACACTCAGCTTGATTTTGGCAAACTGGAGTTTCTATTCTTAAAAGAGATTTTTTCCTATATTTTGAGCTAGTGACCTACTTATTGACACAAAATGACCCATATATAAACTTGAGCTAGCTTTTGTCAAGAGCATCATTCTGAGACAGTTTGATAAGATTGGTCTAAAATGGATCCCCTCATATGTGTTAACAAGGTTTGTATATAATTCCACCTAGTGACCTACTTATTGACCCAACATAGCCCATATACAAACTCGAGCTAGCTTTTGTCAAGAGCATCATTCTGACTAAGTTTGATGAAGATTGGACTAAAATTGGGGCCTCAGGAGTGTTAACAAGGTTTTCTTACAATTTGACTTAGTGACCTACTTATTGACCCCACATGGCCCATATATGAACTTGAGCTAGCTTTTGTCAAGAGCATCATTCTGACTAACTTTGATGAAGATTGGACTAAAATTGGGTTCTCAGGAGTGTTAACAAGGTTTTATTACAATTTGACCTAGTGACCTACTTATTGACCCAACATGGCCCATGTAAGGACTTGAGCTAGCTTTTGCCAAGAAGTTTATTTTGACTAAGTTTGAAGAAGATTAGACTAAAATTGGGGCCTCAGGAGTGTTAACAAGGTTTTTTTTTACAATTTGACCTAGTGACCTTCTTATTGATCCAACATGACCTATATACAAACCTGAGCTAGCTTTTGTCAAGAAGATCATTCTAACTAAGTTTGATGAAGATTGGACTAAAATTGAGTCCTCAGAAGTGTTAACAAGGTTTATCTACAATTTGACCTGGTGACCTACTTATTGACCCAACATGGCCCATATACGAACTTGAGCTAGCTTTTGTCAAGAAGATCATTCTGACTAAGTTTGATGAAGATTAGACTAAATTTGGGTCCTCAGGAGTGTTAACAAGGTTTTTCTACAATTTGACCTAGTGACCTACTTATTGACCCAACATGGCCCATATACGAACCTGAACTAGTTTTTGACAAGATGATCATTCTGACTAACTTTGATGAAGATTGGACTAAAATTGGGTCGTCAGGAGTGTTAACAAGGTTTTTCTACAATTTGACCTAGTGACCTACTTATTAAACCAACATGGCCCAAATACGAACCTGAACTAGCTTTTGTCAAGATGATCATTCTGACTAAGTTTGATGAAGATTGGACTGAAATTGGGTCCTCAGGAGTGTTAACAAGGTTTTTCTACAATTCGACCTAGTGACCTAGATATTGACCCAACATGGCCTATACGAACTTGAGCTAGCTTTTGTCAAGAGGATCATTCTGAGAAAGTTTGATTAAGATTGCACTTAAATTGTGGCCTCAGGAGTGTTAACAATCAAAAGTTGACGCACGACGCACACCGGACAATGACCCACCACAATAGCTCACTTGAGCACTTTGTGCTCAGGTGAGCTAAAAATTAATAGTTATTTTAAACAGTAAATTTGACAGTTACAAATACACATATAATCACTGCTCTGATCACTAAACCGTGTAATTCATTATGTAACAACTTCCTTTGAAGTCTGAATTAGCATGTGATATGGGTCTGAAGTGACCTCATTGTTTGTATAGGTGTAGGAAGCATGATAAGAATGATACTTCACTATGCAACACCCCTATACCTAGCAAAAAAAAAAAAAAAAAAAAAAAAAAAAAAAAAAAAAAAAAAAAAAGAGAGAGAGAGAGAGAATAGATCATTTAGACATATTAATATTACCAGGCCAGTGTTGTGCAAAGGATTTGTAAATTCCTGAAAATGTTGAATAAATTGATGTTAAAAAAATGTATTTTTTACTTGGTTAATCTCAAGTTATAAAAGAAACAATTTCATGGTTAGCTATTCAGTTTACTTTGGGTACTAAATTGAATAAAAAAAGAACGGTTCAGATAATAATTTTTGATGATCCTTGATCAGAGAACTTGTCTATAAAGGCCACCTGTCTATAAAGGCCACTTTGGCTGCATCCCTTGAGTGGCCTTTATAGACAGGTTTCACTGTATTTGATATTGATTAATTTTACTTAATAAAACAAAATTTAGATTTTCAACTTTCACAAAATAATGAAATTTTTTGTAACATACATGTATGTATGTGGTCAATGGTGTGATCTTTAAAAAGATTACAGAAAATTTAAATAAGCATACCTTTAACAAAAGCTAAAATCTGTTCATACTGTTCTTTAGCCTGGCTTTCCTTAACTAAATCAATCTTATTTTGTAAAATTAATATGTGTTTTAATTTCATGATTTCTACAGCAGCCAAATGTTCTGATGTCTGAGGTTGTGGACAAGATTCATTTCCAGCTGTAATATAAAAAGGTACCATTCATTATAGGATTATCTCAACTCATGTATAAACATATCAAGCCAAATAAAGCTCATCGAGTGTGACTGTAATTTTGACATTATTTTGCAAATATTGTGTCTTCAACAAGTAACATAACACCAACCTCTTCATTTACATTCAATTTCTATGGCTAGGTAGGTAGATGCTATATGGTGTCATGAGATATTATGTGGTGTGGTTTTTTGTTTTGATTTGCCATTAGACGTTGTATAGTGTTATTTTTATTGTCAGTTACATAGTACTAATGAACTCAACAAAACAATTTTCAAACTATCAACTACAAAGTATTTTGTTGTGTCCAGAAATAAATCCTATGTTTCACAGCTTTTTTTCTTTTTTATGATTAGCTAACACTATAGAATAACTTTAACACTACAGAATAACTTTAATTCAAACTTGAAGGCTTTTCCTGGATGTATCATAATTTTATTTTACCGATTAGAAGGAGTGCTGCATCCATAACTGCTGCTCCGTTCAACATGGTAGCCATAAGAATGTCATGACCAGGGCAATCAACAAAGGAAACATGTCTAGAAAATAAACCATAAAAATTTTGATTAAAGTATTGTAAAATAATATATTTTAAATCAAATTAATCTTGTGAATCTATTTGTGATCTGAATCATTATCCATGATGTATACATGCAAATATCTAACATTAAATCATACATCAATCAAAAGGTATTCAACAGGATTTCACTTATAATAATGTTTCAGTGTAAACTATTGACATACCTGATTCTATGTCTAATGGAATACATCTCTCATATTGTAATTATACTGATGTGCTGTTTAACTTCTTTATGTACTCGTTTACAAATAATTCTAATTTTACACTAAGGGAATGTTAATCAGGTAAAATAATTACCTTAATACCCTGAATTTTCCCATACAACCTGCCCTATCACAGGGAAATACATCTTCTTTAGAACTTCCACAAGACCTGTAACAACCTGGACGTGGACATGAATCATTATCACACTTATAAATCTGAAATGTACAATTAATGAAACTTATACTATCTTAAACTCTCAACTTAGAATGTTATGTCTGTATAGTAGAATTTTATATAGAACAAAACATTTAACACTACTCACACTCAGACAGTAAGTGTGGATGTCATGATAGGATCATAGGTGTTAAATCACCTATACACCGAAAGTAACATCTTTGATGTTATACCTTCACGTGTTTATTCAAAACTCACTGATCTTAACGAGAGGCACGCCGAGGGTTTACTGAAGCTTGTGAAAAGTTATTTAATGAATGAAATTGTGTGTGACAGTTTAATTTTTCCGTTAATAAATAGGGAAAGTGCCTGTGAATCATTTACAAAATGGAGACCTTATGTGGATACCCAGGAGGATGTGAGTGACATATATGACAGTTTGTCGGATTTAGAAACATTTTTATGCAGCCGAAAATTTGTGAAACGTCAAAAATTAACGACTTTTTATAGCATGTGTTAGTGATAAGTGTTCAGAATGTGGCTTTTTAACGGATTTAAATTATTTTCCGAAAAGTAACATGGATTTTCATTGTGACATTTAAAGAGATATATATTTTGAGTTTACTTAAATACAACAGATAGAACTTTACCGGCTAATAAAGCTAATGGTTGGTTGAATGCTTAAAAAATACATGTTATATTTATGACGATTCGCGATTATTATTGATTATCTTAAACAAAAAATCAAAATTCATAAATTATATTTTATTTTTTATAAAAAAATATTAGCATTAACCATATATTAGCTTTAATTTCTTTTATCGTCTTCTACTTCCGGTTTATGCGATACACATTGACGAAGGGACATAACTCGTCTCTGCATTCTCCAAAACGATACTGGGGCTGGAAAATTGTTTAAAACGAAATATGCCCATAACGAAGCCCATCAAGCCGTCCCCTGGACTTCGTTATAGCCGAACTCCACTGTATATACATTTTAAAGGGGTACAAAATTATATGTGAAATAAACAAATCTTCATTTATGTAATGCTGTTATGACAATGATCACCGAGAGATTTTTATGGAATAAGGCTTACAATGTTACAAAGACTAAGATTACAAAGTTTTATTACCCAAGTTTAATTTTTTTTTTCAAAAACACTGCCCAATAAAGTCTTGGTCAGGCTCAATCAAACCTGTGACCTCCCACTCATAGTACTAACACTCTACCTAATTAGACATTGTTAATGGTGTAAACTAGCTTACCTTAGCATTGGCATATCCTAATTTAATTGTGATATTTCTTTCTAACTCATTCTTAAATCTGACAGTCTGAAACAGAAAATATAAAAAAGTTAATGTAATCAAGATCAACTATTCAACAAGAAGTTAGTGTTTCAACAAGGATGTTAAAATCAACACATCATTTTTATTTTATCTGATGAGACAAGCAAGTTTTCCAATGCAAAAAAAGTAATCAGTAGATATAGTTCACACCATTTTTGAATACTTTTCATCACATGTAAGAAAATGGCTACAAGAGCAACATGTACTCTTAATATTCACAATAAATCTATATGATACTGCTGTTGACTGATCCTTGTTTGTAACTCAAAGGACAGCATTTATTGCAGAGCTGGCACCATAAAAGTACACTAGTACAATGCATATATATGAATAGGCAAATTCAACTGCTATCACTATATCAATGTGATCAGACTTGCATTTACAAAAATGTATTTAAAAAAGATAACAGTTTAACTTGTTACAGCGACCACTTTCTATACAGTAAAACCTGCTATAGTGACATTCTCTATACAAAGAATAGTTGAATACTTCCTAAAACACTGTAACACATGATTTAGTGACTGTCTCTATATTAAGACCACCTGTTTATACAATACAACATGCTTCAGTGACCACCTCTATATAGAGATAATGTGTCTATAAAGGCTATATTTTAAGGTCTCACGGCTAGTTTTTATATGCAGGTTTTATGGTAAAAGGGTGATGGGTAATAAATTGTGAAATAGTCAATTACCTGTACTCCTGATATAGCTTTTACAACTGTAGATTTCCCGTGAGCTACATGACCAATTGTACCTTTATAAAAAAAAACATTAAGTTAATCAGTATACACAGATGTGAATCACCCCATCAAAAAAAAGAGGGGGGGGGGGGCTGTCTTAAGTTAGAAGACATGGGTTTGAACCTTGACTGGGTCAAACATAACTTTAAATATGAGATACTGCTTCATCAACATTAGGAGACAGATTTTCAACTAGTTTGCTCATGCCAAGATGATGTGACTAGGGGAAGGAAATGCGTGTCTGCAGCATACTGATCCAGTAAGCTAAACCCTTAAGAAATGTTACCTCATGTGCATGCTAGTACAAGGTAGATCATAACAGACATCTCAAGCATACATGAACTTGTTCTTGGATTATTGGTAATCCCTAGTGATTAATAAACTTGCTCTCATCTTCAATAACTGAAAATATTGCTGATACAGTGCTAAACAACATAACCTTCAACCAAACAAAAAACCATCAAAATAATCTAAAACACAGATAAAAGTATACCCTGGTATCTAAATTTGTCATGATTACTAAGTTTACAGTTATTGTTATTTGAAAATGTCAATTATTGTATTTCCATTCTTAATGGAAAAATTCTGTGCCACAGAAAATAATATGCAACACTATATATAATGTGGTATCACAGTTATGAACTTATTTTGCTTCACTGCCCTTAGAAAATAAACATGTGGCAAAATTGTTATAATTTTTTTTATAAAACTTACCTATATTAATTGTTGCCTGCCTACTGATGACCTCTTGGGTCAGTGGTGTTAATTTCTGTACATTCTACAAATAAAAAATGAAAATAAATGTTATCTTTTCAACTTATTATTGCCTTCACTTCTATTAATAAATATACTACATGTCAGAAAATATATACAACTACATTGTTGTGTTCTTCACGACCAATCTTTAGCAGGAAAAACTGTCACTGTCAATGAAAATCTTAGATTAATTTGATGATTACAAATGCACAGTCACTGAATGATACCACAAAACTGGTACATGTACATAAGTACCTGGTACATTCATCATTATAAGTGATTTCAAGTTTTTAATTTTTCTTTTCTTTTCTTGTATATTGTTATTTTTCCTGTCACTTATATTTTAACTTCTGTTGGATATTAGACTAAATCACACCTGAAAATACCCCCCCCCCCCAAAAAAAAAGTTTGTCAGAACTAAGCACTTACCACTTCAACAACCATTTTATCCTAAATGATGACTGACTATTTAATCAGAAAAACAATATTTATAATTACAATTAATATTTCAATTCTTAAAAACTTTAAAGAAATTTATCTTTTATATTCCCAAAAAGTTTGTTTAAATATAAAAAGGAACATTAAACGCATGCTCATTTTCTTCTTCAATATATAAAGTACCTGGCATTGCCAAATTTAACAATTGGTAATTGTATGAATATGATGAAATAATCATGAAATTTTCATGTAAGAAATTACCCAGAAATAAAATGACCTTTTCTATTTATAGAAAATAGTATGCTTGATAAACTGATTTCAAATTATCCCATGTAATAAACAATAAATTTAATTGCTGTAATTGATGATGCAATACTGAAAGTAAATAAAAATCATAGCTTTAATTATATGCTAAAAAAAATCTATTGTCATATACAGGTATTTACAATTCAAATAAATTCCCTTCAATAATTTATTGGTCTAGGAATAGATATATGTTTCAATAAATCGATTGCTTCATGTGAGACTCTTCCTCTTTCTTTAATGCCACAAAAAGTTCAAAGTTGTTGATGTCACAAAAAGTACACGGTGGAGGAAGAATACTTTGACCTTATTGCGCTGTTTTTTTACACAATATTTTTGACAATTCTATTATAAATCAGAGGGCGTAAGAAAAACCTGGATGGGATCATAAATATCAGTACCGGTAAGTAACTTTGATTGTAATCGATTTATTGACATGTACTCTGTTGAAATGACATTGTAAATATAAGCAATGAGCTTCCATTGTAATCGATTTATTGACATTTAACTCTATTGCTTCACAGGCAAATTTTACATGAACCCCTTTAAGCTTCATTTAATTTCCGCATGACCCAATAGAGTTACATCCCAATAAATCGATTACAATCAAAGTTCAATGCTTAGGAAACTGTGTACATGATCTAGCCCTCCCTCCCAAAAACATATTGTTCCAAATGTGCATGGTTCTTTATTTTATACATAAACAATTAAATTTTATGCTAAATGACATTTGAATTTCAAACAATTTTAATTTTTACTTCTTTTATGAATAAAACTTTTCATAAAATTTGTGTTTACTGTCATTAAATAGCAAAGGTGAATGTAACACATCAAAATAAATAGCTAGGTTGTAAAGTTATGTAACAACTTGCAAGACCCAATTTTTATTGAAGGTGCCTTTCCCCCCATTTATTGTTCAGATACAACTTCAAAAGATGACTTGTCAATTGACAGGTTGAACAACATATCAAAGAATCAAGTGATGAGGTAATCTTCATCACAATACATGTAATTATTTTAGTCACCTAGGCAAAATAAATTCACACGATGTGGGTTTGATTTCTTCACAACTGAGCTCAAAGGCTTTTATCTTTATTATTATTTTTTTTTTTTTTTTTTTTTGTGTATATTTTGTCTAAAATATGAAATAATTTTAGAAATTGTAAAATTACTAAAGTACTGATAGTATATCCCATCCCAATGTGGCCCTCAGAAGTGATGGACTGGCAATTGCAGGCCATGTGATGGAATTTCGGGCGAGATTTTCCATATGACCATGAGAAACTCATGAACAACAGGGGAGGAATGTAGTGGTCTGGGTAGCTCAGTTGGTAAAGCACTAGCCTATAGTGTGGGAGGTCCCAGTCTGCATTTTTTCCTCTTCCTGTTACATATGATATAGGTTGATAACAAATCCAAATCAGCAAGGAATAAATGCATCTGCGAAATGACATTAGTGATGTCCAATCGAACAAAAATTATAATCGATAATCGGAGAGGCATAATCGATAATAATCGGAATAGCTTAGTAACTGTACATCAGTATTCTGAAACAAATAAGGCTGAATATAAATACAGTATTCAGAAACAAATAAGGCTGAATATAAATACTTTAATTGAAAAAGCCAAGTGTTCTTGCTTTATGATTGTAAGTTAAAGGCCAGATACACTAGAAGGCAGTTTCAACGAAAATGTGGCCAAAATTACGAATATTCATAAAAATTCCGGAAATTAGCCGAAAAATCACCGAAAATGTAATTTTCACTGCTTTTTCCGAGAAAAAATGAATATTAGTGTAATTTTGGCAAAAAAATGAATATTCGTAATGAGCTTTGCATATCCATAATGAGGTTGTAATTTTCGATAGCACGGTTACAATTTTCGGCGTATGGTTTCAATTTTCGGTAAATTATTTCCGACTGTAGGTAGGCGGCACGCTTTGAAGTTGGGACTACCGTAAAATGAATAAAATTTGTTTATATATATAAATCTAACATCTAAGGAGAAAATACGGAGTATATATAACACCTACGGTAAGATTGAGAATAATTCCATTGCTTTGGTAACTTGTTTGAACATCGACATACATGTAGCATGCCAGAAATCGTAACCAATGAACATGTGACCGATGATCATATTTGAATTTCATTTTATTCCTTCATATATTTACCGGTAACTGATATTTCAATGATAGATCTACATTAGAATATTTAAGTAAAACATCAAATTAAAACAGTTTTGTTATTTTTGTCTGTAAAAATACAAATTCAAGAAATCAATCCAAGGCTTCTAAAACCGCATCAATTTTAATCTGCAAACTTTACGTCAGTTCCGAGTCACGTTGGCAGGTAACCAGGTGCTTAACCTGAAAATTTAGTCAAGTGATCAGACTGCAAATCTACTTTTTATAAGAGAGGAAGGGGAACTAAACCGTCCTATTAATTGACCTTTTTTACGTTAAATAAAATAATGCAAATACATGTACTTTCAGATAAAAATGATGCAAGTGTATATAATTTTAAGGCTTGAAAAAATAAATCCCACTGAATTACAAGATCGTTATGACAGCAAGCACTAAATAGCCAAGTTTTGTCGTCCGTGTATATTCTGAATAACTAGCGTCTTAATATTTTTTCACTGAAAACTTCATTTTAATATTTTAAAAAAAAATATTTATTGTATTATATTCAAACTCTTCACTGAAAATAATGAAAGATGGATTGGAAGAAAATGTTACAAACATGTGATCGCGGACTTTTTATTTTTATTTATTTATTTAGATCTATTTATTTATTTATTATTTTATTTTATTTATTTATTTATTTATTTATTTATTTATTTATTTATTTATTTATTTATTATTATTTATTTATTTATTTTATTTTATTTTATTTTATTTTATTTTATTTTTATTTTATTTTATTTTATTTTATTTTATTTTAATTTTATTTATTTTATTTTATTTTATTTTATTTTATTTTATTTTATTATTTTATTTTATTTTATTTATTTATTTTATTTTATTTTATTTTATTTTATTTTATTATTTTATTTTATTTTATTTTATTTCTTTTAATTTGACACCATTACTAAAATTTCATATTTTTTTAGTTATCTGTTTGAATTAATGAATGGAAATCCAAAGTCGCTTCGCAGCGATCTAAAAATAGGATTAATTTTTAATCTTCACAAAGCAAAGTACTTCTCCCATCCCAAACAAAATGTTTTATTGATATTAATCATCTGTGTATAAAGTACTACTTGTCCCGTTTTAATTTGCTACCTGGTCACGACTGCAGACATGATTTGAAAACCTCTCAAGGTGTGATGATAAGCATATTACAAGTGATTAAGAATATGCATCCTACTAATTAGCGTTTCCGTTTACGATCTCATCAGTTAATTAGTTTGTCAGTAACGACTGACCATTCTTTATTTTGTTCCTCTGTAATCACTGTTTCTTCTTATAATCCAAGGCAAATATTATTAAAGACAAATAAAAATAAATAAATAAATAAATAAATAACAGTTAAAGAAAAAAGAAGAAAAGAAAAAGAAAGAAAGAAAAAACGGGACAGATTCTCGGGCCTCGTGGAAATGATAACCATTCTAATTATACCTGACCTAGCTGTCAAAACATTTGTAAAGGTTAACTGGTAAAGGCACGTGCAGTGCCTTGAAACTCGTGGTTGTATTTTGTTTGAAGTCAAAACTTCTTGTCAAGTTATATACAAGTAATCAGAGAAGACGCTGTTTCACTTAAAATGTTTTTGGAATTAGTAAATCTACGATACAATTTTTCTTAAAACAGGGATTTATTTATATTTATGGATTAGATTTTGATACACATCTGACTAACAATTTCAGGTAAATTATATTTTTAAAAATTATCTCCTGCTTCAACTATTTTAAAAAATTACGTGAAAAAAAATCTGTTAAAAATTCGTGTTTTATTGCATTTTTTTTAAATTTTCACATAATGCTTTAATCTCATGAGTTTTTTAATTTAATTGATATAATAACGGACAAAATCGATCAACAACTAAATCAATCATCCATGTAAACATTCGTCGTATGTTCAAATTATTTATGTCTCTGAGTACCCATGAAGGATTAAATGTATTCAAATTACGTTTCAATAATCATCGCGGTAGACATTTTTTCTGCTGGTGGACGATTTTACTGTCCACCGCGACAAAAATATTCTTAATCTTTTTTCTCTTTATTCGCGATGGACCGCGGTGGAAATTTAATCTCCTCTAATCGCAACCTTGTCCACCGCGGTGAAATTCACGAATCCACCGGGCTGTACTGTATGTCGATGTTCAAACAAGTTACCAAAGCAATGGAATTATTCTCAATCTTACCGTAGGTGTTATATATACTCTGTATTTTCTCCTTAGATGTTAGATTTATATATATAAACAAATTTATTCATTTTACGGTAATCCTAACTTCAAAGCGTGCTGCCTTCCTACAGTCGGAAATAATTTACCGAAAATTGTAACTGTGCTATCGAAAATTACAACCTCATTACGGATATGCAAAGCTCATTACAAATATTCATTTTTTTTGCCAAATTACACTAATATTCATTTTTTCTCGGAAAAAGCAGTGAAAATTACATTTTCAGTGATTTTTCGGCTAATTTCCGGAATTTTTATGAATATTTGTAATTTTGGCCACATTTTCATTGAAACTGCCTTCTAGTGATAGCTCCTTGCCCTGATAGACTGATAGTGGCCAAAGCATCGCACTGTGTAAAAAGTGTCTGGATACAATATATTATCCGATCCTCGTCTGCCATTGTTGTTTTTAGTAGAAAGAACCGGAAAGAAAACGGACTTTACTACAACCCGGAAACTACTCACCAACATCGCCGATGATTGATTATTTATCTTGTGATCGATTATTAGGATCGCTGCCCTGACAACGACCGACAATTTATCATCGGCGATAATCGCGACATCACTAAACGACATATTGCAACATGTCACAATCATAAGACATCTATGAACATTTTGGTTTCATATGACTTTCAACAAAACTTACAAGTCTCATATGAAGTCAAGATATACATAGATATTTCCTGTCATAAGCAGTGCCTAATTTCTTAACCAAAACTGGTAACAGGGATACACATTGTAAATGTCAGTTTTAAAAATGAAAATGTTTTTAACAAATAGTTTTGCAGTTCTTTTTAATCTTTTTCTCTTTTTAGAATGCATATAACAATCTAACAACTGTCCCAGACAAAGCGCCTGCTAATCATAATCGTCTAACGATTGTCAAGCAGTAGTATGTAGATGTAGATATGTTGGATGGGAGTAAAGCAATTTTTTACGATTTCAATGCAGAGAACAATTCTACCGTTATCAATGGCGAATAAACTTGATCAAGATTTGAGGAAATATTTTCTAGACTTAAATCAATATTATTCCTTATTAAATTGAATCAATCAAAAACTATTATTTTCAGATGTTTGACAAACATCTGTTCCGACAGACAAGCAGTTTGTCTTTTACATGGTTTTATAACTATATTAACTTTCGTCTGATTATCATAAACTGTGGGGTTATGTTAGAAAATTTGACTGTGAAAAAATCAGTACTAACTAGAGTTGCGAGATCTTGTTTTGACAGGTGAGGTTGTAAGATCTTTGGTTGGTCTTCTTCGCCTGCCATGCTTTCTGATGCAAGTTTTCATTAAACTCAAGAAAGCCGCATCCGGTTCCGCCAAGAGATATCAACCAATGGTAGTACAATACGTATTTTTCCCAGACCTGACATTGACCTACATCAACAGCTGTGAGCGGTTTAGATGAAAATGCTATAAGGAAGATATACGAGATTTTATTTCTTTAATTTTTTTAGTACAACCATTTTGTCATGGCATAACACTCGATCGCTCAATGCACAAAAATGGAGAAACGTTTTTGAAACTAAATATGGAGTTTTATTTCGATAATTTATCTCTTTCTGATCATGTTTATTTTTAGACAACCCTGATGGTTATTGATTTTGAAGCACATGTTGCTGAATAAGTTTTGATGCATGTTTTTTCTGAACATATCGACATGGTGTGTACTTAGGTTTAAAATGTTACAGACTACATGGATAGCACTGATCCTAGGATTTTGGTCATCGCTGTATCTTCTTGATGCCTTTTTGAAGGTAGGCACACATGTATCCCCTCACCCACACACCCACTCCAAAAACATTGCCAGCCATTCCAATAATTTTAGTGTAAATAGAGAACTGCATACATTTTAACTTTGATATTATTATTTTTTTAAGTTCTAACATCAGCAAGGTAAACGGATATCTGTATTATCTTTGGAATGTAGCAGGACTGAGCTAGTTGTGGTGTTTTGATGTATGTAGTACTATATTAGATATATATAGTGATTTACTGTCAGACTTTTCTGTTCTGTATCTTTTAGCCTTGTGGTAGAAGAATCACTTATTACCCAGAAAGGTTCAGTCCTCAGCCGGGTATCCACCGAGTATTTATTTTTTGGTTAACCCCCCCCCCCCCCCAGGTGTTTTCTCCCTCTAGTTATATTGGAACCCAACCAAAAAAAAAAAAAAAGGCAGAGAAGAGATGTGTGAAATTAATAAGGAGATAATAGGGGAGGAATTGACAGGGGCTGAGCTAGTCATGGTGTTGTATTATTTACAGTATATATATTAGAGTGATTTACTACCCAGTGTTGTATTATTTACAGTATAAACCGTAAAATCACAAATATTCGTGGGGGATTAAATTTCGTTATTTTCGTAGGTTACTGAAAACCACGAAATTAAATGTCATCGAAAATTTTTAATTTCCCTTGCCCTCAATGGGATTTATTTTCACAAAACTCAATTCCACGAAAATTTTTACCAATAGAATTTTTTAAAAATGCAAAATCACGAAATTTTAACCCAACGAATATTAATGATTCTACAGTATAATAGAGTGATTTACTACCCGGCTTTCTCGTTTGGATCTTTTGGTCTTGTGGAAGAGCACTCTCTTATCACCAAGAAGGGCCAGGTTTGATCACCTTAGACAGGGTGCGTGGTGAAGAAGTGCTTTTTTAGGTGTTTCTCCGTCCTGTTACAGGAAAATGCTGATAAATCATAGTGGAACATGCTGTTTATATTGTAACACCAGATGACATTTAACTAGTATATAAATGAATTGAACATAGCAAAATGCTGGAACATTGTCATTGCAACATATCTATAAAGAATGTGTTACTGTATGACATAACTTTTTGATCAATTTTACACAAATAATATTCAAAATAGATATTGCAAATATGTCACTAAGTCAACCTAAACTGTTTGTAATCGGGTCATTTTAAAACATGCTGTTGGTACCAAATTACGAAGCTGGCTCTGGATCGTATGACATCAAAAGCAGTTTAAATCCATCTTGATTAAAATAAACGAACCAAAAACAAATTTTTATGTACTTAGCATTATTATGACAATGAGATTGATTTTTTTTTTTTTTTTTTTTTTTTTTTTTTTTTTTTTTTGTCATACATTGATGATATTTTGTCCTTGATAACATATTAACTTTAATAATTCTTGTAAAAGATAAAAAACATAACAAGGGTGTTTTTTTATTATTTAGCCATGTTTCCTGTGGTTTATATTTTTACTGGTATCTTTAATCAGTTATTGATGATCACAGATGGCTATATCATAAATTTGTCACATATGGTTTCTGTTAATTTAACTGTCTTGACTTAATACATAAATAATCAATTTTATAATTCAATAAGGATATATCTTAATGATTAGACAATATTAATTATCTGTTGTAAGAAAACACAGAAAAGGATATATTTTTATATTGCCATAGAAACAATTTAATACCGAAATATAAAATTTTACATTTATAGATTTGTTTCATAATATGTTTTAAATAATTATCTAACAGTGCTACTGTATAAACCACTGAAAGAGTCATATAAACTAAGGCATATGCTAGCCAATTGACATAGGTTTTCCTTTGTGTGAACTTAGAAATATGCTGTTCCATTGACATGGGGTACAAATGTATTTGTGTGTTAACAAAGACATATGCTGGTCCATTGGTAGCAGACCTCAGTCATAATAAGGCAGGATGTGAGGCAGTAGAAAGTAGTGCATATAAAAAGGCCTAGTGGTCCTTACTTAGAAACTGCTGAATTGAATTTTTCAGTAGATAGTTATCATAGTACTTTGCTATTTTGTCAAGGTAAGAGTTTCTGAGGTTTGCTAAAAAGTAACCTGAGTTGGTTGATTAACACACTACCGGTATATTTCTTGCCAAAGA
This sequence comes from Tegillarca granosa, assembly GCA_029721355.1. Taxonomy (NCBI): domain Eukaryota; kingdom Metazoa; phylum Mollusca; class Bivalvia; order Arcoida; family Arcidae; genus Tegillarca; species Tegillarca granosa. The sequence continues at coordinate 3,371,016 of CM056596.1, read as the reverse complement.
ATGTGAGTCCCACAGTACACTTCCTATGCCAGAACCACATTTTGCATGTAAACATTGTCACATATTTCACAACTGAGAAAAGTTACAAAAACATTTTTAAAAAACAGTAATATAATAAAAAAAATGTTGCATTTCAAATTGTTTTATGTTGGTGAAAATCAGTGAGTTTGGAAAAATGCTGAATTAAGTAATTTGCATTGTTTTTTTTTTTTTTTGTTTTTTTGTATAAGGCTAAAGGTCAGTTGGAATGCAAAAAGGTCAGATTGTCTCAATTATGTATGTGTGGAATGATACTGGTATAAGTTGTTTTAGACAGTTTTTCTGTTATCTTATATATTGTTTTGAAAATTCTATGAGAATACATTTGTTTTATATGGTTAAACCCTTGGGATTATACAAATATATACATAAATTTCTTAAGATAATAGCTTGAAATTCCTTATAAATTTGTTTGGACTTCAAAAAAAGGTCTGAAAAAGCAATGAGGTGAAAATTTAAATCTATAAAACTGAATGTAAGGCACGTCTTATTATTGTTTGTTTCACAGTCTGTGTATCAGTTTTCAAGTTTTTTAATCATTGCAGTGGAACTTCTTTGTATAAAGATCAACTTCTGGTAAAGACTAGGGAAAATTAACAAAAATTTTTCATTTATTTTTCATCCTATATTTAAAGGCCAACTGTGTTGTCAGATATGCCATTATTTAAATTTCTCTTTTACTAACCATATGTTGACAGACTTGACTGTGCATTTATCAGAATGTTTTTACCTTGTAGACTCAGAAGTGGTCAAGAAGACAGTATCATGACTTCCAGGAGAGAACCGGTCTATCTGTATCTATTTGTCAGTTCAGATGGTACTCTACATGGTTTAATCGTACATTTTTGAGACTTGGACAATGGAAACCAAACTTCATGCGACTATGGTTTACAGTTGGTGTAGGATTTGCACTTCTTGCTATGGTGTTATCCATGTTTCTGCTGACCTTACTGGTCATTAATACATTCAGGAAACAGCCAGTTGACCAGCAGGTTCTTACTCCTGTGGTAAGTCATATGTTAAAATTAATATAATTATTCCAGTCATGCTTCCAAAAATATCAAAGCTAAGTTATTTTCATTTGGTTCATCCATTGTTATGTAATTCTGGGGCATTATTTCAGTCCTTATTAACAACTATTTGGGGGTATTTGTAGCCAAGTTGCAACAAATGTGTACATGGTTATTAATTTGGAGATGTGAGTGGGGGATGGGCAGCACCATTAGTTTTCCAACTTTTTTCTAAACACTTGCAGATATTGAGCTCAAATTTGGTTTGTGATACTACCATCCTAAGATACAGATCAAGTTTGATTTTGTTTCTAGTTTATTATTTTGGTTGAAATTATTGGGCTTGCACTTAGAAAATTTCTTTAAAATATTAGTTTTATGGACTTTTTTCAGATATTGAACTAAAATTTGGTATTTGAGTCTACCATCATGAGTTACAGATCAAATTTGAGTTAGGACTTTGAACTTATCTTGGAATATGAACTTACAACTATGCTTTTGCACCTTGGTGCCTATGGATTTTTAAAATATTATTTTCCTTGAAAAGTGCTGCCAATATAATGTTTGTTACTGTAAATCACAAAGATAAATAAAACCCACAAAATACTAGTTACTGTAATAATTGGTTTTAAATTCTGTAAAACATTGAAACTCCTGGTACATTCACAACACAAAACACAAAATTAAAATGTTTTTTATTCACTTGAATGTTGACAAATCTTTTGCTCTTTTGGTTGTGGCTTATAATTTTTCTTATAAAAGAAAAATAAGCCTGGACAGGCTTTTAGGTAAATGTGTAGTGGTCTAGGTAGCTCAGATAGTAGAGCAGTACAGGAGGTTTTACAGTTTGGTGGCCAGTATGACCCTCAGAATTGGTGGACTGGCAAATGTGGGTCATAAAATGTCTATCCAAGGGAATAGTAGTCTGGGTATCTCAGTTTGTAGAACACTGACTAGAGGTCCCTGTGTTTGATCCCTGGTCCAACCTTGCATTTTTCTTCCCCCTGTAACAAATGGACTTGATATAGTTTAGATATGTTTTTGTAATAGAAACATTTTCTATTTTAAGATGCCAGGAGTAAATCTACCGGCCAGTCAGGTTTCTTACTACCTATTAACATTGTTAGTGTGTGGTATATTACATGAAATGGGTCATGCATTGGCTGCAGTCAGGTAAAAATGTATTCAACATTACCATGAAAAGTTTTACACAAAAAAGATATAAACATTGATTTATAAATTTTTTTATCAACTACTTTCAAAACAAGAAGGGATATTGAATTTAAAGTTCCATCTGTCTCTCCATCCATCTTACTTTCAGTAAATTTCCAAAACTATTTATCAGATGTTTTTTGGAAAGTATCAACAGTGAGAGTATATTAAGTTTGTTTGCTAATTTTCTTTTGCATTATTATGACTGTTTAAATTTTTCAATGGCAAATTCTTGTCTCAGAATCTTTAAAACTTATCATCAACATTTTGTCTAACTACCATAGTAACAACAGTCAGAATTTTGATTGGACATATTGAACATAAATTACCGGGTAGTTTCCTTTTAATTGGTAATAATAACTGTTATTATATTATCTTTGTTCATCTTGGAATTATTAAATGCTAAAGATGATTTTGCTTCATTTGGAAAACATCATACTGTCACCTGATTAAGATTTACACTTTCTTGGACTTTATTTTACAGAGAACAAGTAAGAGTAAATGGATTTGGACTTTTCCTGTTGATAATATATCCTGGAGCGTTTGTCGATTTGTCCACAGAACATCTTCAGATTGTCTCCCCTTTGAGGCAGCTACGTATCTACTGTGCTGGAGTGTGGCATAACTTTGTTATAGTTATTATTGCTTTGATTGTTCTCTTGATTTTACCAGCTTTACTGTTTCCATTTTATACCACAAGTAATGCAATTGTTATAACCCAGGTGTCTGAGGTAGAGTTATTTACCTTTTTCTTTTACAAATATATAAAATGTTTGAAAATTGAAGGCATTTTATGCTGCAATCAAGATTCTTTCACTCTCAGGCAGTTGGTTCTAAATGTTTGATAAAACAAATGACCCTTGACAGATAAAGTAAGAATAATTTGCCAGAGTGGGATTTGATTCTTTTGGAAGAGAGGCACAGGGATAAAAGACACAGATTTAAGAGGCATGGGGATGTGAGACACAGGGACGAGAGGCATGGGGATTAGAGACACAGAGATAAGATGCATGGGGATGTGAGACAGGGATGAGAGGCACAGGGATAAAAGGCATGGGGCTGAGAGACACAGGTTTGAGAGGCATTGTGATCTTTAAGTAAGTGCTTTAGACCACTCTGTCACAGGGATGAGAGCTATGTGATCTTTAAGTAGTTACTTTAGACCACATTGGATAATTCGTTTTTCTCTTTTATTTAGAATTCTGCAGTTTCTGGACCCCGTGGATTAGTTGCAGGAGACCCTGTTACAAGCCTGAGTGGTTGCCGAGTAACCAGCATTGATGATTGGAATACATGCATAGCATCCAGTATAAAAGAGGAATCATTGGGAAACTGTATGAGTGTAGATTTAATTAAGGAAATGGATACCTCTCCAAAAAGTAAGAATTATTCAACATCCTTACTACTTTTATGAAAACTCTTGGTAATAAACATTTCAAACCTTCAATATTTGTATTAATTTTCTGGTGATACATTTTTTTTTCAAAATGATCATGTTTATTTATGTTTAGTATTTACAATTTTCAGTCAGATTCAGTATTCAAAATATTCACACATTTATGAAGTAGTTATTGTTACTGCAAAGTTAAAAATATATAATTTTTGTTTACATATAAAATGTTGTTTTACATAAATGTTCACTGGATTGTTATTTGCCAAAAATTGGAAATTTTAACATTATCATTATAGATGCTTGTTATTATTATTATTATTATTATTATTTTCCATATTTGCAGATTTATCAGACACTGCCAAAAGTATAAATTGTTGTAACAGTACAAGTAATACACATTTATGTTTTAAATATCATACCAGAAAAAGTGCTAATAATGTAAGTATTACTGTACTTAGATCACTTTTGAGAGATATTCTGCATAAATTTGTGATGATTTTGTTGTAGTTCAACAAGGCATTATAAGGTTTGCTTGATTGTTAAATTTTACTGCTAAGAAAAATCAAAATTTTAATTAACATTTATTTGCAGTATTGTAAACCAGAAATGTTTTATCTCACCTCTACAGAGAAGGTTATGTCATACTCCATACGAACTTCAATGGCATTCTTAAGGCATAAATATTAGTACCAACATCTAATGTTATAGCTTAACACATGAATGTTAGTACCAGTGTCCTTTGTCATATACCAGGCATCCAGTGTCATATGCCAGACATAAATGATAGTACGAATGTCCAATGTCATACACCAGACATGAATTTAAGTATGACTGTCAAATATCATACACTAGACATGAGTGTTAGTACAAATGTTCAATGTCATATTTCAGGTGTAAAAGTTGGTAAAAATATCATACCTCAGGCATGAATGTTAACACAAACATCAAATGTCATACACAAGACTTGAATGTTAATACAAACATCCAGTGTCATATGGCAGTAAATGCTAAAAATAGTTAAAGAAATTATTTGTTTTAATTTTAACAACAATCAACAAAGATCTGAGGTAGATGGTGAGAATAGATTCACAGAGGTGATACAAATGTAGATACGACTCATTACACAGAGGTGATACAAATGTAGATACGACTCATTACACAGAGGTGATACAAATGTAGATACAACTCATTATACAAATGTAGATACGACTCATTACACAGAGGTGACACAAATGTAGATACGACTCATTATACAGATGTAGATACGACTCATTATACAAATGTAGATACGACTCATTATACAAATGTAGATACGACTCATTATATAAATGTAGATACGACTCATTATACAAATGTAGATACGACTCATTACTTATGTATACAGGTTTTGTTACAGGTTTAAATAATTTACTAACAACATAACATTGTTATTTTGTATAATTATAAAATTCTAACAATTAGACATTGGAAGAAGAGGTATGTTTTAAGGGGAAATTAGGTGGATATAGTTGTACAAAAGATATTTGTCCTGCATTTAATCTTGTTAGTATTAAGTTGCTTGTTCTTCATACATAGTAGTATTGGGGATAACCTTTGGCAGCAGATCCTTCTTTTTCTTTCAAACCTCCACCCCGAGCCTGTAGGTTTTCATTCATGTTCCATGTTATACCCCATAATGATTTAAAATCATTTCCAGTACAAAGGCATAATTAATTTGCATTCTAAATTTTGCTGGGAATTTTGAACAAATTTGTTTCTTTCTTTAAAATGAAGAATTGGTGTTTCAATCTATATTTTTTTTTTTTGTGGATTTTTTCAAGACAATTTTTCCATTATCATTGCCTTTTTTTAAAAAAAAAAAGAATGTCCCTGCATTAAGTTGGCATGAAACAATTGTTCCTTCTCATAATGAACAACATTCCTAAAAAGTGTTAAAATCTAATATTCCATATTCTGGAAATAAAAGTTTCTATATGCTTCATCTTTATTGGGGTGTCATTTGGGTCATGAATGAAATCCATAGTAACATCCGATTTTTAATTCTGGGAAAAAAATGATATGTTACTGGTATGTGCTGGTTATTAAGAATAAATAAGTAAGATTACTTTGATATTCTGTAAACTTTTGCTGATTTGGTGATTCCTGTATTAATGTAGTCATTGAATTTGTTTTTACTTTTGTACATTTGGACAAAACAATATAAACAGAATGGACCATTCACTAAACTTTAAACAACATTAAATTTCAATCAATTTCCCATCATTCTTCACTTTTTTTATTTGCAAAATATAGTAAAACTTCAATGGTTTGAAGTCCAAGGGACTTCATCCAAATATTTGAGCAACCAAACATCGAGATACAATCAGAGGTTCAGGTTCTCATGATTATCATGATTCTTATGATTATTTACATAGGATGTTTTAGGAAATTGGTAGGGACTGACAGATAACTTTGACTTATCTGGGGTATTCGAGATAGCAACGTTCGAGTAATTGAAGTTTTACTGTATGTTAAATAAGTGGTGGCCTGATTTGTTTTGCTCATTAACAATGATTTAATATTTTTGTTGGTAAAATTTGAAGTACAAGTATTTTAGAAGTTGTAAGTTTAAAATGGGGTGTTATTTAATGTTGAATGAAGTTCAGTATTCAAATTGTTTAATAAGGAATATTTATTTACAAGTGTTCCCATTTAATACTAATCTAAAAAATATATCGGATAATCAGAGTTTACATTTTAGTGCAGACTATTTACTTTTATAGAGATTACACCAGCTAGGAGAAGTTGAAGATGTCTGTACATTAATACATTTTCAGGTGCACTTGTGCCATTGATTAGCAAGGATCTTTACCTTTAGACATGGCATGAATGTAACATTCCAGAATTCATACAAGTGTTCAACATTCTTTTTAGAGACAGTTATGATATATGTTAAGTTTGGATGAGGTTTACCATGCATGCAGAAATGTTTTAGTTTTTATACATTTTCTATTTTACCAAAATCAAGTAGTTTGATCGGTACATGAACTTTTAGACAAATTGTAGAAATATTTCAGGTTATTGCACCAAATACACATCATATTTATTTTTTCGGTTTTTAAAGGCTTTATTAAACGTAAATGACAGATTGTTTATCCAATCTAGGATTCATCATTCCTAATTACCATATTACTGTGTAAGAACTGGCAGTATCTTGTTCTCTGTTATTTTAAATTCACATTATATAAACCCCATGTAAGGGAGTGTATATTATACCCCATGTTTGAATAGCAGTATCCAACATGTAAGTTGTAGTTTAAAATGTTCTGATAGATAAATTATAATGTACAGTCAGGTTACACCATTGTTCCGACAGGTCTTGTTTAGTTGCAGAAGGTTAGTGTTGTAATTTGGGGTACTCCAGTTTCTTCCACATCTGAGAACTGACCATCTGATATAATTGGAAGAATTTTGACTTGTTGAAAACACCATTACTTCACTCAAATCGTGTTTAGTTATTACATTCAATTATGATAGTGTTATTACATTGTTAAATTTTTAGTTTTAGTTACCATCCATTGTTTTATCATTTTCCCATTATATCTTACAGAAATATGCCTGTCTACCAGCTAGATCAACAACAGACAGGTTGATGTGTAAATTCCAGAGTGACTGTTACATACCTAAATCAGAAATGTCTTGTGTATATCCAGCACTAGACAATCAGACAAAATTATTACGAGTTTATCATGGACACAAACCGCCATTATTATTCCTTGGTCATCCATTAGATCTTCATTATTCAGGTAGGATCATATACAGCAGTACCTGTGTGTTTAAAGAAGTAAGTCTTTTAGGTGATGAAAATAATTTTGACAGAAGAAGTAAATTTTGGCAGAAAAAATAAAAATATTATGTGTCATATTGCAAAAAACTTTCATATAAAGTTCTAAAGGAAAGAGTTCAAGTGGGAATTATCAAACATTGTTATATTAAGAACACATGTACTTGTTTTCATGATATTGTTGGGGAAAAGGTCCTTTACTTTGTGGTGTATGTTTCTAATTTCTATGTTACTATTGCCCACTACACTTAAATTTGGGTTTTAGTTGAAACATGAAGAAGTTTACTATAAAAAGCAAAAACCTATAAATGGCCATATAAATGGGTTCATTAATGTACTGAATTTCTTGAAATTTCAAATATAGAAAACAGATGTCATGTGATAAAACATATGTAACATGTTTTTCTATACAATTATTCATTTTGGCAGTAATTATTTAATATGCAAATAATGTGTATTTTTAGCCTACATCTTTGAAAATCTTCTCCCTACAAGTACTTGACCAATTTAAGGAAATTTATGATAAATATTTCTTGAAATATTATAAATTAGGATATTGCTTGTGAGTTTGTCTATGTTTTAAAAATTTGATAAAATTTAAAAAGAAAAAGCTAAATTTGATAAAATTTAAAAAGAAAAGAGCAAATTTAATAAATTTTATTAAGAAAAAGCCAAAAACAAAATTGAAGGTGTTCCAGGTGAGCGATACATTCCCTTTTGAGCCTCTTGTTTATATAAGGTTTTACAATATCCATTTGTATTTTTCAGTTGTTGTTAGTAATTATGTACCAAGATCATCAGCAGTTCCACTTAATCTGCCGTATGTAGTAGAAACCTTTTGCAAGTATCCTTAATGTTTAAGAAACCTATAGGTTTTCATTTACTTAATAATATAGTTTCATTATCTATAGAAAGGTATGGACCAAATATATATATATATATATATATATATATATATATATATATATATATATATATATATTATTGTGGTGCCAGATCAAGAAATCTTAAATAGTTCTTTTACCAAGGTCTGGAACTGATATATTAGAATTGGGATTAAGACTTCTGTTATTGGCAGTACACATAGTTAACCTAAGGCTTGCAGGAGCAATGCTATAGCTAATTGTCCTTTGTCTGTCATGTGTTGCGCATCTGTAATATTTTTTGTTTTAATCATCTATACTTCTCAGTCTGGACAATAATCATGTCTGGGTGTAGGGTTTTTCAGATTTGCTTTTATGTGAAGGGGCCATGTCCCCTTGAGAGCCCGTTTGGGAGAAAGTAATAAAAATTCTCTTGTTAAAAAGTTTCAGTGTTTTGACTTATATATTTAAATCTAGCTTCCTTTTTCCTATTACAGTAAGTTAATTTATAAAGAAGAAATAAACCTTAACATTGTAACAGATATCTTATATCTCTTTCTGGGGCATTAGTTATACTGAATGTGGTACCCTGCTACGCACTAGACGGACAATGGATATCATATGCCTTTATAGAACTAGGACTCCGCTCAACTATACCAGACAAAGAAGTCAGGGGACTCATCTATACTGTGATAATTTTATATGGAACTTTATTATTATTTGTTAATGTATTTATAGCAATGTGGACCTTATTTTTCTGAGAATTATTACTGATAGTTTATTTTTGATTAAGTTTATGTCACCATCACTAATCAATATGTGTTACCAAACCAAGATATAAAACACTGTTGTCAAATTGTCATTGAAGATATTATAATGTTAACCTAATAGAGAGAAATATAACAGATAGAGTGGACAATATCATGTTTTAAACAGCTGCTCACTGAACACTACATCTAACCACAGAAAAAAAAACAACAAAAAACAAAAACGAACATATTAATAAAGAAACAGGTATTTCTATTGAAAAGTATTAACAAAGTACAAGGAATTCTGCTACATTCATGTAACCAGCATCAAAAAGTTCACATTTACATTTAAAATAAACTCTTTATATTCATGGCACAATTCATCAGGTCATCGTTACTAGATGTGTAAATTATCAATAAAAAACACCACTACCATAATGTATTTTTAGTTATTAAATTTTGTTCTTTACAATGTAACAGTCACTAAAAAAAAATAATAATCTAGTTTTATAACTCCATATTATGTTACCATGACAACCTTTTGGTGTCAAGAGAATGCCAACTGTTGTCTGACAGTACCAATTTCTTTACCTTTTACATTGTATTTTGTCACTTTGTCCTTATAACATAGGAACTCTGAAACATCAAAACAATCATTTATGTTCCTAAGATCTACAGGTACTAGCATTTCATCAATGTGTTTTTAATTTTAAGTTATTAATTATTTTTCTGGTAATAAATAAGCATCTGATAATAATTTAAAGTTTTAATAAATACCAAATGTAGATAGAAGTTGAGCCAGTAAATTTTACTTCTGGTAAATGGTAATGTAGTCAGCATACAATAATGCTCCTCTGTATGAATCAGATAATGTAAGTAAATGTTTTGTTTTGTTTTGTTTTTTTTTAAATTAGGGGCTAAGGCTAGGCTAATTAACTCCGTCCAGTCCAACTATCAGCCTTTTGTGTCAGTATGAATATATGATCTATGATGGATATTTGTAACACATACTTATATAAATGTACATGAGTATTATCAATGTAAAATACTTTAATATTGGCACAATAATTAATTTTTGTATCATATCTGATACAAGTTGGTCACTCTATATTCTGTTATGGTCTATATGTCATGTGATCAGTGTAATTTTAACAAGTGTTTGAATTTTATTTGTACTAGAGTGCTGCATTTTGTGTAATTTTGTATCCAGTTATGAAAATATTTAAAATTTAAACAGTAGTCCCCATGTATTAACACACATCTTTTTTTTGATGGGTTTTTCATTTAATTTTCAAAGTTTTAAAAATGTTTGTACCTGTATGTTGTTAATTTTGAAAAACAAATTCATTTAGAATATAACCCTAACATATATATTAATAATGTTTTTTTAATTATTTATTTTATGTTTACTTAAATAGACCCTTCCACTTCCAGAAACAAATATAATCATTCACCATCTTCGGAATTCTTGCATTTTAATCCGTCTCTGGGGTAAAAACCATGTAAATGTGGATATTATATACATGTTTTCTTTATCTGGGATACAAACCTCGTAAATATAGAGGATATACATTGTATATGGTACTCTGTTTCTGGGATACAAACCTCGTAAATATAGAGAATATACATTGTATATGGTACTCTGTTTCTGGGATACAAACCTCGTAAATATAGAGAATATACTGGTATACTCTGAAACCATGTACATTTGGAGGGTATATACTCTATTTCTGGGGAAAAAACCATGTACATTGAGGGTATATACTCAGTTTCTGGGATACAAACTTCGTAAATATAGAGGATATATACTCTATTTTTGGGAAAAAAACCATGTACATTTGGAGGGTATATTCTTTGTTTCTGGGATACAAACTTCATAAATGTAGAGGATTCTTACTTTAATTCTTGGATGAACACCAAGTTTAAAACCATGTAAATGTAGACAATATATACTCTATTTTTGGAGTTCTACTGAAATTAATAGTGTTGTTTTCTCATGCAATGTACATTGTGTTAAGTGAGAAAAGCAATTGAAATGTTATTTGTATATATTGGTGTGTGTGTGTGTGTGTGTGTGTGTGTGTGTGTGTGTGTGTACTTATTCATTTTATCAAATAATGAACATGTTTTAAATGCAATTTCTTGTGTACCTGTAAATTTGTTTATTGAACAATTTTAAAAAGAGGATATGTGCACATATGTGTGGTCATATGTTGGAGGTGTATTTATTGATACTCATTAAGAAAGTTTTTGTATAGATGTAAATATATTTTACTTATGGTACATGTAATGGTTGTATACACCCTTCAGATTTTAACTTTTTCACTTCAAAACCTGATATATGGTCTGTTTATCAAGGAATACAAGTTTTAAATTGATGCAAAATTCTTATTTAGTAGCTAGATGGGATATGGTCAGAACAATTTTTTATTAAAAAAAAAAACAGGATTTTCCAATACCAACTGATATATTTGAAGGGGTCCCATCTTGTTACATTTTAGACTGAAAATATTAGTGGAACCATGGAAAAATTTCTAAACTTAAGTTGATAGGTGAATGATATAGCTTCTAAAATATCCAAATGCAAGTGTTTGAGAGGTCATGCAGTCTTGTTTTAAAATGAAAGAAGAAGCCAACAAACATCAAACACCAAAAATGAACCCAAATACTCAAACCAGCAGTGATGACATCTTGAAATATATCAATAGTTTGGAAGCCAATTTATTCATCCTTCTATCAAGGTTAGTAATTTTTCTACAGCTCCAATAATATTGTCATAATTAAAAGGGACTTTGTATGTTTTTTAAGTATTAATTGTGAATTAAGAGGTAAAAATATGTTTGGGTAATTATTTCTGAGGATTCTTATGTTATTTGAATTGTGTGTTTAAACTTATATATGTTTTGTGTTCATGTAACTGCATGTGTGCATTTTAAATGATGATAAACTGTATTAATTTTATTTTGTAAATAATGATAAAAAAATACCAACACCTGTAAAATGTAAATGATTTTTAGTCTTATAGATAGGCAATGGTATTCAACAGATTTCCATAGTAAGTGATAAATCAGTCAGAAACAAAGGTTCTCAACACTAGAGTCAACAGTTATTAAGTCCTTCTGACTAATGCTGCTATCCAGGGCTGAATTGAAGACGGCAGTATAGCTCACTCTTAATGTTACTTTTAACTAATTTTAATTTAATAATGCCTGCATTTCAAATTTTAATTTCATTATCATAATTGATTAACATGTTTTAGTGTGTTTGCAGTATTAAAGAATAAATTTATTCATATTTTAATTCTCTAATATTTTAAAACCTGTTTTATTTCACGATTAATTTTAACTCATTGTATGAAGCACAGAAGAGCTATGATATGCAATACCCAGTGAGTGTCAGATTGGAGTATTGAAGTTTTTCATTGGACTAGATGTGCAGATAGGCTTAGCTATTCATTGGACAGCTGAATGTCAGATTGGAGTATTGAAGTTTTTCATTGGACTAGATGTGCAGGTAGGCTAAGCTATTCATTGGACAGCTGAGTGTCAGATTGGAGTATTGAAGTTTTTTCATTGGACTAGATGTGCAGGTAGGCTAAGCTATTTATTGGACAGCAGAGTGTCCGATTAAAGTATTGAAGTTTTTTATTGGACTAGATGTGCAGGTAGGCTAAGCTATTCATTGGACAGCTGAGTGTCCATTTAAAGTACTAGTATTTAATTTTTCCATTGGACTAAATGTACAGGTAGGCAAAGCTATTCATTGGACAGCTGAGTGTCCATTTAAAGTACTAGTTAAGTTTTTCATTGGACTAAATGTACAGGTAGGCAAAGCTATTCATTGGACAGCTGTTCTTGTCACTGTAAGGATCATGTTATTCTTATCTGTTCTTTAAACTTGAACAAATAATTACATGTACTTCAAAGTCCTGCATTGACTTTTCTTTTATCTCCATTCAATTTTTTATGGAATTGTCAGTAATTAAATTTAGGTTACATTTCATTTCAGTCACCGTATAGTACATTAAACAATATATTCATATGAACCAGGGTCCAAATAAAATCATTTTTATCAAGTATTTATCCTTGAAGCATTGATTTATAATTGATTACATTGCCACCAAATGTACCATTGATTTACTGGTATTTGATCCATTTATCATGATAAATAATTTTTGTAAAACAACAATGTATATTTTGTAAATAAATAAATTCTACATATACATTTTGAGTTCTAGTGTTCCTTGACAGGTGTGTATACAGTATATCATTGAGTTCGTGTTCCTTGCCATGTGTGTATATATATATATTGAGTTCTAGTGTTCCTTGACAAGTGTGTATACATTTTGAGTTCTAGTGTTCCTTGACAGGTGTGTATACTATATATCATTGAGTTCGTGTACCTTGCCATGTGTGTATATATATATATATATATATATATATATATATATATATATATATATATATATATATATATATATATATTGAATTCTAGTGTTCCTTGACAAGTGTGTATACATTTTGAGTTTTAGCATTCCCTGACAAGTGTGAATACATTTTGAGTTCTAGTGTTCTTTGATGTGTGTGTATGCATTTTGAGTTCTAGTGTTCCTTGACAAGTGTGTATACAGTATGCATATTGAGTTCATGTTCCTTGACAGGTGTGTATACAGTATATAATTGAGTTTGTGTTCCTTGCCATGTGTGTGTATATATATTGAGTTCTAGTGTTCCTTGACAAGTGTGTGTACATTTTTAGCTCAACTGGCTAAAGCCAGATGAGCTTATGGCATGATGCGCGCGTGCGTGCGTGCGTGCGTGCGTCCGTTAACAGCAAAAACTCAGAAACTACTGGGCCAATTTTAGCAAAACTTTGCAGGAATGATCCCTAGAAGGAGTAGATGAAAATTTGTACAATTGGTTTCCATGGCAACCAAAAGTAGGTCACAGAGACCTAGAATGTAAAAAACCTAAAATAAGTTTCTTCTCTGAAACCATAGGTTATATTCAAAATCTGATGTGATATTTAGCTTCTAGACACCCTTAAACATGTAGTTTGTACATTTCATGAAATTCTGTCAAAAACTAGGTTACGCGTTTTTAACGTTTTTCTGTCATACTTCGTAAAAAGTGAAAATAAGGCTTATAATGAGATATCAACTTTGAAAATCTTCTTCTCTGAAACCATGAAGCCTTAAGCTTTCATATTTGGCAGTTAATATCAGCTTGAGCCCCTTTACCAAGTTTGTACAAATGGTGGCCCCCGGTCTATTTTTGGCCCCACCCCAGGGGTCCATATATCTGCATATGCATACATGGCTTATAATGGAAAATCAACTTTGAAAATCTTCTTCTCTAAAACCATGAAGCCTTAAGCTTTCATATTTGGCAGTTAATATCAGCTTGAGCCCCTTTACCAAGTTTGTACAAATGGTGGCCCCCGGTCTATTTTTGTCCCCACCTCAGGGGTCCATATATCTGCATATGCATATATGGCTTATAATGGAAAATCAACTTTGAAAATCTTCTTCTCTAAAACCATGAAGCCTTAAGCTTTCATATTTGGCAGTTAATATCAGCTTGAGCCCCTTTACCAAGTTTGTACAAATGGTGGCCCCCGGTCTATTTTTGGCCCCACCCCAGGGGTCCATATATCTGCATATGCATATATGGCTCAACTTTGAAAATCTTCTTCTCTGAAACCATGAAGCCTTAAGCTTTCATATTTGGCAGTTAATATCAGCTTGAGCCCCTTTACCAAGTTTGTACAAATGGTGGCCCCCGGTCTATTTTTGGCCCCACCCCAGGGGTCCATATATCTGCATATGCATATATGGCTTATAATTGAAAATCAACTTTGAAAATCTTCTTCTCTGAAACCATGAAGCCTTAAGCTTTCATATTTGGCAGTTAATATCAGCTTGAGCCCCTTTACCAAGTTTGTACAAATGGTGGCCCCCGGTCTATTTTTGGCCTAACCCCAGGGGTCCATATATCTGCATATGCATATATGGCTTATAATGGAAAATCAACTTTGAAAATCTTCTTCTCTAAAACCATGAAGCCTTAAGCTTTCATATTTGGCAGTTAATATCAGCTTGAGCCCCTTTACCAAGTTTGTACAAATGGTGGCCCCCGGTCTATTTTTGGCCCCACCCCAGGGGTCCATATATCTGCATATGCATATATGGCTTATAATTGAAAATCAACTTTGAAAATCTTCTTCTCTGAAACCATGAAGCCTTAAGCTTTCATATTTGGCAGTTAATATCAGCTTGAGCCCCTTTACCAAGTTTGTACAAATGGTGGCCCCCGGTCTATTTTTGGCCTAACCCCAGGGGTCCATATATCTGCATATGCATACATGGCTTATAATGGAAAATCAACTTTGAAAATCTTCTTCTCTAAAACCATGAAGCCTTAAGCTTTCATATTTGGCAGTTAATATCAGCTTGAGCCCCTTTACCAATTTTTTTCAAATGGTGGCCCCCGGTCTATTTTTGGCCCCACCCCAGGGGTCCATATATCTGCATATGCATATATGGCTTATAATTGAAAATCAACTTTGAAAATCTTCTTCTCTGAAACCATGAAGCCTTAAGCTTTCATATTTGGCAGTTAATATCAGCTTGAGCCCCTTTACCAAGTTTGTACAAATGGTGGCCCTGGGTCCATGCTCGGCTCCACCCCAGAGGTCCATATATCTGCATATGCATATATGGCTTATAGTGAGATATCAACTTTGAAAATCTTCTTCTCTGAAACCATGAAGCTTTAAGCTTTCATATTTGGCAGTTAATATCAGCTTGAGCCCCTTTACCAAGTGTATACAAATGGTGGCCCTCGGTCCATTTTTGGCCCCACCCCAGGGGTCAATATATCTGCATATGTTTATATTGGAAATCAAATTTAAAAATTTTTTTCTCTGAGACTGTAAGGCATAATGCTTTTATATTTGGCATTTAACATTAGCTCAAGTCCCTTTACCAGGTTTGTACAAATGGTGGCCCCCGGTCCATTTTTGGTCCCACCAAGGGGCACATATATCTACATATACTTATATGGGAAGTCAAATTTCAAAATATTCTTCTCTGAAACTGTAAGGCCTACAGCTTTTATATTTAGCATTTAACGTCAGCTCAAGTCCTTGTACCGAGTTTATATAAATGAAGGCACAAGAACCATTTTTGTCAGTTGAGCTCCACAGGCCCTTTTGGGCCTCTTGTTAGTTCTAGTGTTCCTGGACAAGTGTGTATACATTCTGTTTCTAGTGTTCCTTGACAAGTGTGTATACATTCTGAGTTCTATTGTTCCTTGACAAGTGTTTATACATTTTGAGTTCTAGCATTTCCTGACAAGTGTGTATACATTTTGAGTTCTAGTTTCCTTTACAAGTGTGTATACAGTATGCATATTGAGTTCATGTTCCTTGTCATGTGTGTATATATATTGAGTTCTAGTGTTCCTTGACAAGTGTGTATACATTCTGTTTCTAGTGTTCCTGGACAAGTGTGTATACATTTTGAGTTCTAGTATTCCTTGACAAGTGTGTGTACATTTTTAGTTCTAGTGTTCCTGGACAAGTGTGTATACATTTTGAGTTCTAGTGTTCCTTGACAGATGTGTTCACATTTTGAGATCTAGTGTTCCTTGCCATGTGTGTGTCTGCATTTTGAGTTCTAGTGTTCCTTGACAAGTGTGTGTATATATATTGAGTTCTAGTGTTCCTTGACAAGTGTGTATACATTTTGAGTTCTAGTGTTCCTTGACAGGTGTGTTCACATTTTGAGATCTAGTGTTCCTTGCCATGTGTGTGTATGCATTTTGAGTTCTAGTGTTCCTTGACAAGTGTGTGTATATATATTGAGTTCTAGTGTTCCTTGACAAGTGTGTATACATTGTTTCTAGTGTTCCTTGACAAGTGTGTGTACATTTTTAGTTCTAGTGTTCCTTGACAAGTGTATGTACATTTTTAGTTCTAGTGTTCCTTGCCATGTGTGTATATATATTGAGTTCTAGTGTTCCTTGACAAGTGTGTGTATATATATTGAGTTCTAGTGTTCCTTGACAAGTGTGTATACATTGTTTCTAGTGTCCCTTGACAAGTGTGTGTACATTTTTAGTTCTAGTGTTCCATGACAAGTGTATGTACATTTTTAGTTCTAGTGTTCCTTGCCATGTGTGTATATATATTGAGTTCTAGTGTTCCTTGACAAGTGTGTGTATATATATTGAGTTCTAGTGTTCCTTGAAAAGTGTGTATATATTCTGTTTCTAGTGTTCCTGGACAAGTGTGTATACAGTTTTAGTTCTAGTGTTCCTTGACAAGTGTGTATATATTCTGTTTCTAGTGTTCCTTGACAAGTGTGTGTACATTTTTAGTTCTAGTGTTCCTGGACAAGTGTGTATACATTGTTTCTAGTGTTCCTTGACAAGTGTGTGTACATTTTTAGTTCTAGTGTTCCTTGACAAGTGTATGTACATTTTTAGTTCTAGTGTTCCTTGCCATGTGTGTATATATATTGAGTTCTAGTGTTCCTTGACAAGTGTGTGTATATATATTGAGTTCTAGTGTTCTTTGACAAACGTGTATACATTGTTTCTAGTGTCCCTTGACAAGTGTGTGTACATTTTTAGTTCTAGTGTTCCATGACAAGTGTGTGTACATTTTTAGTTCTAGTGTTCCTTGCCATGTGTGTATATATATTGAGTTCTAGTGTTCCTTGACAAGTGTGTGTATATATATTGAGTTCTAGTGTTCCTTGAAAAGTGTGTATATATTCTGTTTCTAGTGTTCCTGGACAAGTGTGTATACAGTTTTAGTTCTAGTGTTCCTTGACAAGTGTGTATACATTCTGTTTCTAGTGTTCCTTGACAAGTGTGTGTACATTTTTAGTTCTAGTGTTCCTGGACAAGTGTGTATACATTATGTTTCTAGTGTTCCTTGACAAGTGTGTGTACATTTTTAGTTCTAGTGTTCCTGGACAAGTGTGTGTACATTTTTAGTTCTAGTGTTCCTTGACAAGTGTGTATACAGTTTTAGTTCTAGTGTTCCTTGACAAGTGTGTGTACATTTTTTGGTTCTAGTGTTCCTGGACAAGTGTGTATACATTCTGTTTCTAGTGTTCCTTGACAGGTGTGTGTACATTTTAAGTTCTAGTGTTCCTGGACAAGTGTGTATACATTCTGTTTCTAGTGTTCCTTGACAAGTGTGTATACATTTTGAGTTCTAGTATGCCAAATTCAGACTGTTTACTGTAATATATTATCCATGTGTTTCCGTTACCATGGCAGTTTTTAAGATGCAAAAGCAATGGGTTCACTACCATGTCATATTTTACCATATCTTGAACATTTTGTACATATCTTGGTCATTCTGTACCTTTTGATTGACATTTGTACCTTTTGTTGGACATTCTGTAGCATATGATTGACATTTGTACCTTTTGTTGGACATTCAGTACCATGTAATTGATATTTGTATCTTTTGTTGGACATTTTGTACCATATAATTGATATTTTGTACCTTTTGTTGGACATTTTGTACCATTTGGCATTTGTACCTTTTGTTGGACATTCAGTACCATGATTGACATTTGTACCTTTTTGTTGGACTTTTTGTACCATATGATTGACATTTGTACCTTTTTGGTACATTCTGTACCATATGATTGACATTTGTACCTTTTTTGGACATTTTGTATCATAAGATTGACATTTGTCCTTTTTTGGACATTCTGTACCATATGATTTACATTTGTACCTTTTTTGGACATTTTGTATCATAAGATTGACATTTGTATCTTTTTTTTTTTTTGGACATTCTGTACCATATGATTGACATTTGTACCTTTTTTGGACATTTTGTATCATATGATTGACATTTGTATCTTTTTTTTTGGACATTCTGTACCATATGATTTACATTTGTACCTTTTTTGGACATTTTGTACCATATGATTGACATTTGTACCTTTTTTGGACATTTCACCTTATCTTGGATACCATATTATGGGATTTTCTTTTTATTCTTAATCTTAATAGTCTTTTGCCTTTATGCCCCATACACTTGACTTTGTAGAATACATCTGCAAGTCTTTGGCACTATGTTCTATACTTTTGACATTTCTAACCATGGACTTTTCATTTCATTAGTAATAACAGGTAAATTAAGTATATGAAATGAATTGTTTAGGATAAATAAGTGGAAGGGGTATGAAACATCCAACTATTGGGATGAATATCCAAGATTATGATATGAAATGTCCATAAATGATACCAGTTATTTGAACATGTTCTCAAAGTATGTTCTCAAAGTCCAGTTTACACACCACAGGATCATAACTCTGTCCTCTTAAACCCAATCCTCTGACCCACCTTAAAATTTGCTTAAAGCATGACTGACAGACTGGTAAACAACTGTTGAAGTAATCACACAAAATCAGGTAAAATAAAAACTTAGCAGTAACAGCTTCTAGTAAGCACTTTTAAGACTTTGACCCCACAAGGGACAAACCCATAAACTCAGCATGTCTGCATTTCCCGAAACCTTTATAGGTAAAAAAAAATACTTCCCATTTACATCTGGTGGTTGTGTATTCTTCATAAGCTTGAAATGAGTTTTCTTTATCAGAGCTATAAATGTTTAAGCAAGTGAAATAATTTTACATCCCAGTCAATAATTCGTCTCTTATATCAAGCTGTTACCAGTTATGATTAAAGTTACAGGCATTTAAATCTATACAATGTATTTTTGTGGATTCTTTATCATGTAACAAGACTTGAGGTTTTCCCTAAAGTGGGATTGTGATTTTCATTTCCAAATGTGAATTATTTTACAAAAATATTTTGTCACCAATTTTTGAACAGTTTTTTTTCCCCTGGAACTGAACTTTTCACTTATGGAATTAACATTGCCAACAGAGCTACCGTTGTGTTTTAGATGGGATTTCAAAAATAGCAACTATTAAATTAGAAATAGCACTACATTATCTATCAGGGTATAAAAAATTCATCTATGATGAGTCTTGTATATACATGTATTTATACTCTTTTAACTAAACCAAGGTCTCAGGGCTAGGGTGGTGGTTTGGATCGTTTGGTCTCTAACTAATGTGGTTCTTACTCTGTTGATACTTTATTTGTTGGCTAAAGATAGTATGGAATTGGGATGTAATGTTCATCTGGTCCAGTGTATGCGAACAACAAATTCTATACATCATCATTTCTGCGTTTAGAGTAAGCACTTGAATAAACAAGAGTGGGAGATAGTGGGTTCAAACCCCAGCTAGGTCATACATAAAACATTAAAATTTGAGAAAACGTTCCCTCCTCTGGTGCTCAACATTAGAAGAACTGAGTATCAACCGGTTCACCTAGTGCAAGGATAATGAACTGGGGGAGGATAATGAACTGGGGGAGATGTATGCTTGTCTGCAGCATACTGACCTGGGGAGAGAGCAACTAATCAAATAGTCACCCTGAGTGCAGGCAAGTACATGGCAGATCAAAATAGAGACTTTCAAAACTTATACATGCACAAACTTGTTCTTGAGATTAATAACCTTGCTCTCATGATGAAAGGTTGAAAAATTGCTAATGAATTATTGAACAACAACAACTGACAGTTAACAACAACACAAACAACACCACCTGACGGTGTTAAACACTAACAACAACTGACAGTAAACAACACTAACAACAACTGACAGTTAACAACAACAACAACACAAACATCACCACTTGACAGTGTTAAACACTAACAACATTTGACAGTAAACAACAACAACACTAACAATAACTGACAGTTAACAACAACACAAACAACACCACCTGACAGTGTTAAACACTAACAACAACTGACAGTAAACAACAACAACACTAACAACAACTGACAGTTAACAACAACAACACCTAACAGTGAACACTAACAACAACTGACAGTAAACAACAACAACACCTGACAGTGAACAACACTGTCAACAACAACAAACCTGACAGTAAACAACAACAACACTTTACAGTAAACAACACTAACAAAAACACCTGACAGTAGAACAATTTGTATCTTGAAGGGAATACAGAAAGGCTGCTGATGTGAGGTAAAACAGCAGTGCAGCTTTAAATATAAAAAAAAAACAAGACCTAATCTAAAAATATTTTATTTTTGGTTCACAGTAAAAATTTTGCAGAACAGCATTGCACTACATTTAAATTATATATATGATATGATACTACAATATGCATTAAATGAAACACAGCAAATTAACAAGCACTTAAGTTATGATTGTTATGGAAACACATTCAACATTTATTAATAAATTTTCTTCAAAATGATTGATTTTAATATAAAGAAGTATTTTAATGATATTATGAAAACATTTTAAAAAGAGTGAGTCTGAAAAAAAACTATTATATGGCATCTTAAATTTTTGGAAGTTTTTTATTGAATTTTATTTGGCAAAATTTACAGCAGTACAAATACAAAATGGAAGTGCACCCAAGTTATAATGGGTGCATAATTATGAACTTAATACCAGTCACACTGTGTGAATTTTACAAAAAGTTTGTTTCAAATCTAACAATTGCTTATTAAAAAACTTTTGATTTCGTTTGCTTCTGAAAAGTTTCTAGCCTATTTACTTATGTGAACTTTAAAAGTATGAAGGTCACTTATATTAAAGCAA
Organism: Tegillarca granosa; assembly: GCA_029721355.1. NCBI lineage: Eukaryota > Metazoa > Mollusca > Bivalvia > Arcoida > Arcidae > Tegillarca > Tegillarca granosa. The sequence goes on along the minus strand of CM056596.1, from coordinate 3,349,242 downwards.
CTTATACAAAATACAAATACATAACATTCTAAATCAAAATTAACTATTGGTATTACTGTAAACATTCTAAATCAAAATTAACTATTGGTATTACTGTAAACATTCTACACAATATTGAACTTTTAAAGTTCCTTAATCTAAAAACTCTTAGGGTTCTTTTTTAAATTTTTGAGATCTATGCATATTTGTATAGTTTTGGAAATTGAAAATAATATTTGTTATCTTTAAAACACAAAAAGAAACAAATAAATTGTGTGATGTAAATGGAATGTCTTGTAAAGTACTAATATGTTTAATATGTTACTAATCACAGTGACTTGTGGTGATACCTTAATACATTAGTGCAATTGTCAGAACTTTGACAGTTTCAGTGTAAAACATCCTGCACAGTCTGAAAGATTGAATAGGGGAAGGGGAGTTGACCATCAGTGGTGTAATGGTATTTTGTGTCCTAATCTGGATTCTTTCACTTATATGGAGATGGTTGTTTTTGACGGTGTGGAGGAAACCAGAGTCCCCTTCAGAAGAAAACCCCCAGCAAGCAAACTTTCTAGAATTAGGATCTGACAGAGTGGAATTTGAACTGACACAATGAGAGATAATGCAACCTGAAAGTGCACACTTAATACTACTATACAACTAAAGGCCTACAAATCAATTTCAGTGGGTTAACAATTTTTGTGAAAAAGGAACATTTAATGTTTTGAAATTTGATACATATGACCACAGAGGACTGTATACACTACTGACCTTCAGGACTATCAAAATATACTCCAGTCATTATTACTGGGGATTCCTTCGTTAACATTTTGTATATATAAAACTGTAGGTCTTACATCAATTCAGTCATGGAATCTATAAAAGATCATTTAAACCTTCATACTTTAATATACATGAAAATTTTACACAATATTTACATATTTATAATGTGGTCCGTCAAAGTACAACATTTAACAGATTATTGTTTGTCAAAAACTATCATTTTAACGGGTTATAACTCACAACTTTCTAGATAACATCACATGGTAGATAAGGAGATAAAACCACATTCATCTATTTTTGAAAATATTTCAAAAAACAACGTGATTATATCATCTTGTCATGTAACTTTGATGTCTTTATTTATTTTTCATTTGACACATTTAATTTATTGTTTCCATGCAAAAATAAACTTGTATTTAAATTCGGGCAATACTGTCTAGTCTTATTATAAAAAGTTATTCTCATTCATATTCTATTTGAGCACGAAAATTAAATTTTTTTTTTACAAAACTTTAGAAAAATAATAAATAATACTGTGTGATGATTATTACTTTATCATGCATGATGATGAATATATAACTTTGGTATAGTATACAATGATACATAATGCTGCCATTAGAAATAAACATGATAATAATTCATCAAAAAACATAAAAATTATAATTTTAATGCGAGTTTAATATTTAAAACAAGAAAAATGATAAATAGTGCAAGGAAAGCAAATTGCTGGAACTGTTTTTATTCAGCAAAAACATCTATCATCTCATTTCAAAAAAAAAAAAAAAGAAGATTTTTATATGATTTATGTATGCTTTAACAGCTTTTCAATAGTTATTACACAATGTTATATTTTTATACAATGTTGACTTTTTATACAATGTTGATTTTTAAAGGTTTAATTTTATACAATGTTGTCTTTTACACATAACACATTACTGTTTTTATAACAATGTTGTCGTCAATATTTTTATTACAGTTTCAGGAACCATTTTTAATATGATTTATATTTTTAAGTTAATTGGGTTGAAAGAATTTTTTATTGCTGTTTTCTGTAAGATTTATTCAATTGTTAATCCATTTATTTGATTATTAGATATTAGATTTTTTTCCCCTCATTTTTTCACATTACCGACACAAAACATACAGAGTAATTGATTTTTCCACATTACTAACCTCTAAGGTATTCTATTAACCTCCAAGTGAACCAAAACAATCACAAAACATCAGTGATGCACTGAATATTTTCTTAACAAAAAAATTAGTCATCTTTGATTTTTGCAAATAATGAAGAAAATAAATGGAATCTAGACTGAGTTATTTATTGTTAACATGTACTTAAAAATAAAAGCTTGTTTGCATTTATATTTGTTTTGTAAACTTACAATCAATTAATATGCTCAACAACATTCATTTCTAAAATTTTCCTATGACTGCTGTCTTTTTATTCATACAATAATAATTGTTTGACATGCAATTTTATTGCTCACTCATCATGATGTTTATAGTGTCCATGTGCCATTAATATCTCAATTAAAACATATACAGCAATTCTCTTGCTTAATAGTCCAAAAAATAATGAGTGAACACATATGTTATATTTATGCTATGAAAGACTTTCCAATTTAACCATAATAAGATGCTTTTGAATAAACAAAACTTGTAAACTTATTATTTTAAATTTATTCATTAAAACAAGCATTTTAGCTTCTAATTATAATATTTTCTTGTATGTGCTGATGGAAAATTTAATTAGATATCCGGGTATCAGGCACTACCGAGTAAAAAATTAGACTACTTGAACACAGAGATCACCGACTTGATCATGTATAACTTTCAATAAATTCAACTTCCATTATAATTTCTTTATTTACTTAAGAATATTTAGAAGTTATTATGCTTATGCCATCTACATGAATGATTTTATATGATCTAAACAGACCTCTCATTTTCCTTTGCTATAAAGGGAGAAAACTCTTCTGTGTTAAAAACTTACAAAAAGTTGCAATCTTTATCCAAAAGCTGATTGTTTGCAAGAAAAATTACCTATATGTCAACTACAAACTACCTTTAATTAATTATATACAAAAACCTTCAAAATGGCAGTGTTTGAAGTTGTTTGTTTTCTCTCAAACAAAATTATGTTGTCATTGATTTTTTCCCAAATTTGTTCATATTATTTTTAAAGATACATATATACATGCAACTTTTATATGAGAGGTATATCTGTCGTTTTTTAAAAACATAAAAAATTCTAAACCTCACAATTAACTGGAATGTAAAAATATAACATGTATATATGTCATGTTGTGGCAATGTTCAAGTATAATCTAAAATACATTCTCATGTCCATATTAAAATCTGGAACCATCCTTTTATTTGAAGAAAAAAAAAGATTTTCATTGCCAAGAGTTATTCCCCTTAGTATATCATAATAAACCAAAAAATTATTTTGAAAGAAACCCAAAAAGGATAAAAAAAAACCCACTGCTTTTTACATAATCAAATCATTTTCTCAGAAAAGATGAAGATACAAAATAGAATTATAAGACAAGATTTACATCTTATTATACCGACGTGAATCTCCAATCATCCTCAATTTCAATTTCTTTTGGCTGTTTATTTGACTTAGTTTTAAATGTGTTTTTAATACTACCAAATAATGATGAGGTAGATGTTTTTTCACCTGATGAAGTTTTACCAACTTTTCCATTTAAAGCATTCACTCTAGTTTTATCTGGCTTGTAAGCCTCATGATGAAGTGACGAACCACTTCCATAATCGTTCATTTTAAGAGATCCATAAGAAGAGGCAGCTCTCAAAGACTCCATTGAATTTGTCATGTCTTCTCCAACTTCAAAAATCGGATCAAAACAAATGTATGTTGATGAAGTTGGGCGTGATTTACTTTTGTCACTCCTGCCATTTTCTCGGATTTGTAACACAGAAATAGGATCAACATCCACTTTTTTGGTGTTTTGTCTACTTGAGGAACGTTTTTGTACATTAGATGTTAACTCAGAAGATGTATTATCTAAAGGACTGTTGCTACTCTTTAACTGATCAACATCCGTTATTCCCATCCGTCTTATGTCACGCCCACTTTGTATGACAGGTATAACTGAATCAAACGGACTTTTCTGAAACACTGGTTCATTGTCACAAACAGCCACTCTGTATGAAGAGTTCCTATTTTTGTTTTGATCAGATACCCCTACAGATGATTCATGGGTATTACGTACTGCTACCCGATACGAGTCTGTCCGACTAAAATCAGCTGGCACAGAGGGAATTCTTTCTGACCGATACATATGTCCATTTGGTGTACCTGGATTATTTTGATTAACAACAGCCCTTGAGGGTAAGGGCTTACTTTGTTGTTGTGGAAACAAAGGACAACTTGTGCTTTCTTTCAAAGCCACTCGATAGGAGTCATTTCTGTACGTATTACCCATAGCAACTCGATATGATCCTGATCTTACTGTTGGATTACTCTGGTCAAGATTTTGAATATTAACTACAGGACCAGGTCTACCTATCTGTTTGGCAGGTTCTTTGTTTGAGACATATAAAGACATACTAGATGGAACAGATTGAGAGGAGACCATTTTATTTTGAGGATAGCCACTTGTTCTCCCTTGATTTTCTGAGTTATCTTGATAATAAGAAGTCCGACCAGAGTAACTATCCTTGGAGACATTTTGACGATGATTCTGACCATACAAATTGTCTGGTGATTTTTTAGTTAATTTTGATTGTGATGTGTATGGTGTGGATGAAGATACAGGATTCTGAACTGGAGACATAGGACCTGAAAATGTCCTGAATGATAATGATTTATTCTGACTGTTGTTACTACTAAAACTCTCATTTGAAAGTGTGCTGTTAAATGAATTTGTTGTTATGGCAATTGTTTCCATGGTTGTACCCAAACTTGATTCATCACCTGAATATCCATTGGTTTTGGTCACATTTTGTAATGATTCAATGGAACCTGTTGGAGTTGTTATTAAGGGTATGTCCAAGTTTGACAAATTTGGAGAACTGCATGGACTTGTCATACTTACATATGTCAAACTATCTTTAGTATCAAAGGAATCGAATGAAGATATAGAATTCAAACTTCCTGAATGGTTACCTATTCTACCACCATTGCCGTTCATGTCCATATATCCTGAATCAACTGATGAGATTGGTCCACTTTCATTTTCTGTTTTTGATGACACATGACTGGCATTCTTATATACAGGGCTGACAGCATAACAGTTTGGTGTTTGAGGTGTTGGTTTAATAAGTGGTACATTACCCCCTTGTGACACAGAATAGTCATATTTAGTGTTTGTGGAAGGCATATAAGAATTATTGCTCATTTCTGATACATTTACATATGCTGTTGTCACTTTTTCAGACACTGGTAAACTTTTTGGACGGTTTCCTGGCTTAACTGTTATAATAGGCTGATATTTTAATGGTAAATCGTTGCTATCTACTTTTTCCTGCACCTGTTTACCTAAAGGCACCGTCAATTGATAACTAGAGGATTCTGATAATTTCTTTAATTTGTCTCCCTTAGAAATATGTCCGCCATCTTCCGAAGAAGATGGGGAAGAAGGAAGTGGCACTTGTACTGCTTGAGGCATATCAGGATTAAACATGTTTATGACTGGTGAAAAATTCAATGATTTTGGTGGTTTTGGACCTCCTAATGTCTGGTCACTGTTTTTCAATATTCCAGATAATGGAGACGTTGGTGAATTCTCAGCCTTGTTGTGTGTCCTAGGCCATGAACGAGTATAATCATTCGTTTCTCCATTTTGATATTTTAAATTACGGGGCAAAGTTTTGCTGTCACTAGTGCCCAATCTATATGACTGATCAGATAGAATCTCACTTTTGTTTATACTTAGTGATGGATCCGAGACACTTCCATCGAAAGACGAAATCGAAAACATAGAAGGGTCTCCTGTCTCATTTTTGACTTCACTGTTATGATTCATATCTATCACTTCACAGAGGTCTTTACGATATAAATAAACATCCTCATCATGTAGTAGACTGTCCATATCTCCCTCCTGCCTTCTACCAATCAGGCTGTCATCGTCACTTAATACAGGACACAAAGATGGAATCATAGTTGAAGAAATTTTTGTTTTTATTTTAACTCTTGTATAAATACTTTCCTGATCTGATTCTGACACAGAAGAAGAGTCTTGTCGAGAATAGTCACCTGAAGATATTTTAGTATTGTCAAGTTCTATCTCAGAACCATCCTCAACAGCACTTGAACTTAGTGTTCCTGTAATGGAGGAAGTTCTAGGAGGAGGGAGAGGAGGTCCAACTCTTTTGATAGGTTTATGTTGTTGATCTGGTGATGCTTTTTTAATGCCAGCAGTGTGTAAATCAGGATTATGTATAACACTTTCAACACTACATATACTATGACTGTCTTTGATTGGAGATGAGTTATTCACATTTTCTGCATCAAGAGTATCTGTACTTCTCCTCAGCCCACTGTCATTATGGAATGATGTGTAAAATCCTTCCTGGTCTAAAGAATACACAGATTCCTCCTCATCATCCAGATATTTCAACGGCTTTCTACCAGATGGTGACATCATTAGATCAAGAGCCATGATATTTTTCTTTGTCAGTTGGGATAACGAATTCAGAGTGTCAGCACTACTTGAGGAGATCTCATCTCTTGATGCTGCCCTGGCTGCTAGACTTTGAAGCCAGGCTTCTGTTTCAGCTTTGGACTCATTGCTGGAGTCACCATCTCCAATGGTTGTACTTGCTTCATCTCCTCCATAGCCACCAGTTGATTCTGTCCCACATCTTGACCTAAAATAGAGGTAATTAAAAACAGGTTTAAATAGCTTCAATGAGAAATTAGGTAATTGTGTTCAAATGACAGTCTGGTTGATCAAAGCAATTACCAGAATTTGTGCCAGCATTTTCTTTATTATTTAATTCTTTTTATATAATTATCAAAAGATCTAGAATAACATTCTGATATTATGTTACAGGTATATATAGGCCATTTTACTAATTAGATTAACCAACATACAATATTAGAACTGATTCTCAATCTAAACCAATTACAAAAAACATTTTGTTTTAAGGACATGTGGCATACTTGAACTTTTTAACTCAGATTTCAGAAGAGTTCCACATATTTTAATCTTTTATAAGTTTATATGTATATAATGTTAGTTAATGTTACCAAAACAAATAAATACCAGAACTGTATATTTAGACAAATCTAATTACCATCAATTTATAATAAAAATGTTCATTTATAATATGTGACTTTTTATACAAAGACATGATATTTGGTGATCTGGCATGATCAGGCCTAAACTTTAACAAATTCAACCCATCCTTTATACACGTAATATAATTTGATATTGCAATTTGTTTTCTTATTTCAACAGGGTTGTCCAGGTTGTCCCTTTTTTGGTAGAGGGCGTGATAACTTTGAAATTAAAAATTAGGCAGTGCAATCATTGTCACTTTGGTGGAATTGGAATAATGATCAGTCAGATACAAAAAAGAACTTTTTTCTGATAATTATATATTCAGAAACTTGACAAGGAAGAATACATGTAAATGACATGACAGCCAGGGATTTACTGGGTGAAAAAATCAATTTCTGAAGACTGTAAAGAAGATATAAATCATAATTCTGTCATTTTTATCATCAGTTAGATGTCTAAAATAATATCTTTGTAATATGTTTTGGTAGTCCCAGCAACAGTAACTGACATTTTTACAACTTAATTATTTTAGCAAATAATCAACCTAACAAAACATTTACATTAGCAGAGATCATTGTCATGTATTTTTAATAACTTTAATAACGAGACTGATGAGGAAATTTTGTTAATCTTTTTAGGTTAATTATGGTATAAGAATTAAATAATTAAAGATTCTGAGATTTAAGCATTCATAGACTTGCTGAATTAATCAATATTTTAATTAAAGTTATTAATAGCCACTTAATCCTTAACCTCTACTCCACTCAAATGTAGCTCAGTGGTGGGGGATGATGTTTAACACTTCATTTATGAATTTTTCATTCATTCAGTTCTAGAATAATGGGAAAACCAGAATACAAGCATATTGTTGAGTGGTTAGAGTCTTACTGAGGTGTTGGGAGAATGAAAGACTGTGGGTTGGATATCCACTTATGTTTACAAAAAACTTTAAAAACAGTGGTAGTTTTTACATCCATGGGTTGCAAACATTGGGTTTGTGGCTACAATATAATTCAAGAAAAATAAACTGATCTGTCGATAATTTTGTAAGAAAAGTGGTAACAGATTTTTAGTTTAAACCATGCATATTCAGAACAACTATTATGTACTTTGTACATATTCAGAACAACTTTTATGTACTTTGTACATATTCAGAACAACTTTTATGTACTTTGTACATATTCAGAACAACTATTATGTACTTTGTACATATTCAGAACAACTTTTATGTACTTTGTACATATTCAGAACAACTTTTATGTACTTTGTACATGCTATTTAATTATGTTGATTGATAAGTATAGGGAGATTCATACAAGATAACTAATGCAGCATACAAGATGTCACCACATGACATATTCGATTTTTATTTAAAGGATATCATTGAGATTAGAACATCCCATAAAATTAATATACAAGGCTTGATTTGTATTGTTGTCTTATTAAAGCATGTTGCCTTAATTACTGGTATAATACCTACAATACATACCCCCACACCTTATATAGCAGGGAGGGCACCTGTCATTACACCTTACATGTAATTAACTTTTACATCTGATCTTTAATAATATTTACCAATCATAATACCGAATGCACAATTAATGATTGTAAATTAACTTAACATGTTACACAAACACCTAGTGACCACTGGTCAATATTTTCGTTATTAGGTTATGGTCAGCATGACAGATGGTGATATATCTAGTCAAAACATTGCAAATAATGTAATGTAAATAAAATTAATTTTCTGCTATCTGATGTCCCTCAAAAAGGAGATAGGTATCACCAGACAAGTTTGAACTGACCAGTTGACCCAAACTTTGACAAGTTATCAATATCAATCCATTTCTGACTGTGAATATGTTTGCAATCTTGTGGACAAAAGCTAATTTAACAGTATATTTCTCAATACAGAAAAAAACAAGCTTGCTTTCTTTTGCCTAATTTCTACACTGTCAAATTTTTTTGGAAGCAAAGGTCAATATAGCCAGGTCAAAGATGTTAGCAGGTACTAGATAAATCAATAGCATCTTTAGTATTTTTTCATTAAGTTGATTTATGATGCCTAGATTATGTGACCTGTTAATTAATATAATAGCAGGTTACACCATTGCTATTGATTGTTGTAATATGGCATATGGATTTTTTCTTCATATATTTTTTGTAAAATTTACAACCAGGCACCCCAGTGAACAAGTATATAACTAAATTCTCTAAATAATAAATACTGTATCCCACTTTAATAACTTAATTATTAAGGTAATTCAATTATAAATGTTTTAAGTGGTGTCGCATTATAATTTTGTCAAGTCTTTAAAAAACCTATTTTTTGCTATTTTTATTTTCTTCTGATATTTTTTCAATACTTTTTGTTTCTATATTATATTTATATTATTGATTTTGACATTAAAGAAGGAAAATCTTTGTTTCTCAATATTTATTCTTTATTTTTTGATGAGACTTAACAAAGATATTTTTGTCCGAGAACACACAACCAATGTAGTCCTCTCACCAGGAAATGTTTGATTAATTCTTCATAAAAAATATCAAAATATTAGCATAGCCCAGTATAAAATTGGGTGTTAGAAAATCAATGAAGATCCCAAGATAACCTAAATCTTTTCACTACAAGAAGATCAGAAAACACTGTGATAAAAGCTGCTGGTGGAGTGTAGATAAAAATCCTTAATATGGTGTTGTTAACATTTTATACATGAAAGAAACAGGCTGTGATGTAATATTCCTATAATACAAACACTTACTGAAAATAAACATAAAAATCAATCAATTTTAAACCTAAGGTGTCAGTGCATTTGTGTAACTATAGGGTAACACTCTAAAATGTTCTCTGGTAGGGACGTTAAACAGAGATATCACACACATATGAAATGGGTGTTGTAGTGAAGGGTATTTTTCAAGATAAGTTTACTGTAAAGTGATGTTGTAAAGTATAGTGGGGTGGAGCAATGGTGTTTCATGCTTCAAAAGTTAAATGGAGACAATCTGTTTTGAGATGTTGGAGGAAACCAGAGTACCTGATAAACTTTCTCACATTGGGATCATCCCACGTGAAATGCAAACCTAGATACATGCTGCTAACTGCAATAAACTCACTGAAAGTGTATACATTTCTGCCTAGCTATCTACAGCTGGCGACATCTCGATATAACTGAAATAACTAGTCACTAGGATTTTAAATATCAATCACACACTCAATTCATTGGTTGTTTCATACATAAATACTATACCTGTCGTCATCTGGTAATGGTGAATATCTTCCTGAATCTTGTCCTAGTGAGTGCTGAGACGTCGCATTCTGCATACATTCTGATTTAACATGATCTGAGTCCATAGAGTGACGATTACTACTGCTTCCACTCCAGTGACCTAATAATTATGACAAAAAGATAAATGTTATTTTAAATTATTCTACAAAGATATAAATTATGAATACATTAATAATATTAGTCATTTAAACATAAAATAATTTTTAGAAACAAAAGGTAATATATTTGTGTTATTATATGAATACATTCTTGTTATGTCTGCATCATTCATTCAGTCTCCATTTCAAAAAGAGATGCTACATTGTACAAAATGTTTGGAATTTTTTTTCCAAAAAGTCAAAATTATTAACCAAGCAATACTAGTACTAACACTTGCTTGACCTCTTCGTGTTCTCAAATGGTTTTTACTTTCAGATCTTTGAAATGTTTTATGTCCTATAAACCAGGAAGATACTAAAAGAGAACAAAACAGAATAAGCTTTCACCTCACATTGCAAATAAAATAATCTACAAACCTGAAGAACATTTATCTTCCCTTGATATACTTGATCTGCTCTTGGTTATCTCCCTTAGTTTTACTGATGTTGTCCAATCTTTAGGTATATTTTCCCATGGCGTTTCTTTCCTTCTAGGAAAACTTCTTGGTAAGGTGCTACTTTCAAAATTATAATAACTTCCTGGACCAACTTTTAATTGCCTATCCTCATTTAACAAGACAGCATCTGGCATACTTGGCATTTTAGTCAGTGCTAGTGTTTCTTGAATGTCTTTTTCAAAATCTATAGCATCAAGATCTAATGATTTTGGTCTAGGTTTCTGTTTGTCTCTTTCTTTACTAACACTGCGAACGAGGGCTTTAAACTTTGCACTCATTATACTAGAACGTTTTGTCGACCTTGACAAACGGCTTTGTGCAGAACCCATACTTGCCAAACTGACAGTACTGTTACCACAACTTGAGACAACTGACTCTCTTTCTGAGTAATGACGTTTTTGGGAATAAAGTTTGACACAACGGGGCAAGGATTTTGATCGTCTACATGGAAATAATTTCATAATTTTTGGTTCTTTTAAATAATGCCCATCCTCATTCCTCTCTTCCATTTTGGCATCTATTTCATCTAAATACTTAGCCATAGTCTCATCTCTCTCAGTACCAATGCTTGTATCAAGATCATCGTAACTATAGAGTTTTGTTTGATCAGTAAGGCTTTTGTTTCGTCTATGTTTACGTTCAAATTGTTCTAACTCATGCATAATATTTTCTGGAACACCAGACACAGTCCTTCTTCTCTTCTTTTTCTTATTAGCATCTTCTTTTTCAATCTTTTTCATTGATTCTCTCAGAAACTGCATTCTCATGAATCCAGTCCCTGAGGTATCAATTGGAATGGTTGTGGGTGGCAGTGATGATAAATGTTCATCTTTATTTTCTTTCTCTTCCTGCTTTCTATCTTCTGGGAACATATCACTGGTAATATGAATAGTTTTGGGTCGGTCTTTCAATCTTTTGTATCGTTTCTCAAAAGACTTAACTCCTACCTACAATGTACATAATATTTCCGTTACCTAAGACATTAATATCAGTTACAAATTTGAAATATTATCATTTTTTTATATTTTTTTAATCTCCATCTGTTACATACAGCTATTAATAATCTGACTCATAGCCTAGTTAGCTTGTTAGTTGATTGATAGTACAACAATCTATAATATCAATATGTTTACAACAATCTATAATATCAATATGTTAACTTTCATTTTAAAAATAAGAGCTATCAGAACAACAGAATAGCTCAACTCTGCATCTAGTTCATCAAAAATCTTTACTCAAAACCTTAGCATAGTACCCAGACACTCACAATGATACTGTTACCAAGTCTTTGACATAAACACTTCTTTATGTCCTACGATTAAGCTTAAAATTTTGAATTCTTAAAGCTAACATGATTGGTTACTTCTAGCTTAAATTGTGCCTTCTTTGATAAAAGAATTTTGGTATACTGTATGTATTAATTTGCATCTGCTTAGGACTTACTTTATTTGATATACTTGTAATTTAAATTATCTTAAATAAAAATACACTCACTCTTCGTGTAAACCCGAGATCAGGGGTTTTGATGTTAGGCTCTTTAAGCACCATTGGCCATAGTCTGAAGATTTTAGATCCACACATTCCGTCTTTTCTATATATATCAGCAGCACGTATAATATTCGAGGGCGAGACCTCTGACAAATTATACTGATCTTTGATACATTGTGGACGAGTTTCCCGTGTAAAAATGTCACAATTAAATCCATGTTTTGCCTCATGATGGTCCTTTACTTGACTAAATCTAGATAGATCACCAACAGCTGAAAATATATAAAAATAAAAATATGTTAATTTTATATTACCGGTACAATAAAGAGACTGTAGGTTTAATAGTTGATTAATCAAAAAAAATTGATGCCTTGATTTTTTGACTACACTTATCACTACAATGGATTATTATAATGCACAGTGACACCTCTCTATCTATAATTCCAGGTCATTACAATACCGGTATATATTGGGACCGTTTTCGTCATCATTCTCAATCAGAAAACCTGAATACACCCAAAAACTAAGAACTCAAAATTTAACTCAAAATTATTGTACAGAGGGTTATTTTAGCAGGGCTAAATTTTGGCAACTCTGAGAAGAAAAAGTTAGTTGAAAATTTTATTCATTTCAGCAATTTAAAACAATTCATCTTGGTCGACTGGTATACAAAATTTTCATAATCTGTTATAAGACAGTACATTTTGAGTTATTCTGAATTTGATTGTCTTACATAACTAACTGTTCCTTGTAACCTTTATTGATTCATCACAACCATCTGATGAAGATTTTTAGTATACAAATACATGTATGATAATATTAACATATGTCTAAACCTAACAGATTATCACCATATTTAATAATATCAACACTTCATATAACTAGATAAGTACTTTCTGATTCTTACTTGCTAACTTGTTTTATTATATATCCCTTTGTATATATGGCATAAAGCATTGATCTGATCAGTAATGATGATACATAATTCAGCATTAATATTACTTTAAAACCCAGCTGGTAATATAATAATAAAATAAGTAAAGCATAAGTTAAGTTGATGATCAATACGCCTATTTATAAATAAACAAAGGTCACATGTAGTGAGGTCCCACCTGGATCAGCAGGAATACACGACCTTTTGTAAGGTTTTGTTTAATGATTGTACGTAACTTAACCACATATTACTCAATACAAAGACAATACAATTAAAACATCAATTTTACTGAACTAAAATAACCGATATTTTACAATTTTAATGAACTTGGGTTTAAGTACAAATACCTGATATTTTACAATTTTACTGAACTAAATACCTGTTATTTTACAATTTTAATGAATTTGTTTTAGTTACAAGTACCTTGTATTTTACAAGGTAATGTATCATATATTTGATGAATAAGCAAGGTTATGGTAAATGTTGTTACACGAATTACTCCTTACCATCATATAAAAGCCGATCAAAATTAATCAAATAGTAAATAACAAAATTGTAAATAAATACAAAATAGCTAATTAATATTCATGAGAAATTAAAAATGAAATAATGATCTATCAGCATTAATACAGAAGTACTGGTATATAGCAAAATAATGACTGATCCAAAATTAATAAGAAAATTTATATTTACTTGTTAAAATTTAATAGTAGGCTTTAAAGTAACAGTTGTGTAAATCAAATCTATTAGAAAGCATTTTTGTTGATCATTTAAGAGATTTAAGAAATTTAATTGAAATTAAAACTGAAAGTTTATGTTTATGGTTTTAACAGGTAAGTGAAAAATAATTTGATTAAAAGTATTGATTTACAATCTGTCAGAAATGCCGAATGAGTCAACTTTGAATGTAAAAAAATGTGTAATTTACACAAGCTTAATTAATAAAAGTCAGCCATGGAACCTAACAATTTAATTTACATGACAAAAGAAACATATCCATCTGAACATAACAGTATATTATCTATCACCATGGGACTCTGTGGTCTTTTATTTTGAAACACTAGCATACACCTCATTCTCTGAAGGTTACTTGTTTCAATTTCATTGGAAATAAAGAATGAATTGGTTCCAGACTTGCGGACCTGAACATGCAGTGTATCTTGAATGCAGTGACAAAATCAAGTCAAACAGTTTGGTTGCTAAGTAACTTCTGGTGAGAGGATTGTCCAAGCTGGTGATGGTTGTCATTAATGAAACTCATTACTATATCATTAGTAATCAAACTTGTATGCTTCCCATAACATACTCAAAATTCCAAAAATGTGCTGATAGGTCAGTTTACTCAAGGCTGTAAGCAAAAACTGTGTTACTCATTGATGTCTTGGACCTACAACAGGTGATACACATTTCCAAGACCAAACAAAAAAATATCTCCAATGTTTGACATCTCATGAATGTTTAATAAGCACTTGTATTGTTCTACTTGTGTTTCTACAGCCAGATATACATAATTAAGCATGTTGATTACCTGCCCGACAGGTGAGATTAGATATAATTATATACCTTGATTAACCTGTCTATTAACAGGTGAGAAGACTTGTTTATGCCAACACTCAGCACACCTTCATTTTTCTTAATTGATAAACTGGTGAAGCTTTTCTCTTTGAGACATCATAAAGATCAATAAGGTGATGTTACCATCAATTATCCATCATCAAGAATTATACAGACAAGGTCAAGGTCATAAATCTGACCAATTTATTTATCTCACTCATGCAGCAATAGAAAGTGACAGCTGATATTTTTAGGCTATAGAAACTAGATATTAACTCTAGATCATGTTATTATTATTATTATCATTAATGATCATTTATTTATCACCAGACAAGGCCTTAAATACATACATGTGCTGACCAATTGTTTTTTTTAATACTATCTGATCTTTACAGAGCAGATTTTTTTTAGAAAAGATCAACTTTTGAGCTAATTTTCCTTATTTTACCGAGCAGATTTTTTTAAAGAAAAGATCAACTTTTGAGCTAATTTTCAAAAGAATAAATACAAGCATAAAAGGTCAAGGTCACTTTGCTGAATTCTTTAGTTTTATCAATGCACAATTGGCTATAATATCAGATACATGCCAGTAACTCAAAATTAATTAAGCATCTTCTAGCTTGCCTGTGTGAAGCACAAAAGGGTTATTGTTGTACTCCTGGTGTCTGTACCAGTGCCAAAGTTCATTGTTAAGTTTGTGGTGCAACATGTAAAATGTTTCCACACACATGAGCCGTCTTGTTTCCTTTGATGCTCATTATTTATATGTAATTAAGCTTTCAATTTAACTAAGACTGGCATTAGCCTCTTACAGCATATCTATCTGTTAAGGTATACTGACAATCTGTAAATGATCAACATCATGGTTTTATTTAATAATCTTTAATTTCAAATCCAGTCAGATTTTTAAAATTCTTTTATGCATAAATGTGTATGTAGATGGAATGACATGTGTACATGTATTGTGTCTGCTGTCGAACACCATGACCACATTTACAGCTCAGAGGAACCATATAACAAATAGTTTGACTGGAAACACTTAATCAACCACCTACCTACAAACAAACAGGTAACCTTACATGACAACTCTTTAATTTTAAATTGTGATTTTCCAATAAAACAGATCACTTATAAGGTTCTACTTGAGTTTAAAGTTTAACCAGTACACATTACAACCAGACACCTTTGTAAGAATAGATCACATAATCACCAATATAATGGGACAAAAAACTTATATAAATCAATTATATTTTAAACTTTCCATTTCTAAGTTCATTTGAAATATCTTTAATTAAGATTCCATTTTAAGATCCACCCCGTTACTGGTACAAGTTTGACCAATTTGGTTTCATTTCACACATTTTTAGCTGTGCTACCTTGTTCAATAGAAGTATGTCTGATGACGAATTTCAAAATAATTCAAATTTTGTATAAATTAAGATTTCATTAGTAGATAGTAAATGTGTCTATATGACATTATGTTTCCTTAAGGGCAATACATTGGTATTAATATATTACACAGGACCACATGACTATTTTATTGTACATACTACCGGTAATCATTTCTTAGTAATATAAGGATGACATCAAAGTAAATGTATATTTTGCACCTGTACAGGTGACACAATGTTGTTTTATTTACTTATTATACATATATTTACTTATTAATCTGTTAATACTCCTAACACCATAGTTATGATCCTTGACTTTTGCCTCTAATTAAATCCAAAAGGTTGAAAAATGGAGATGGATAATTCAGAACATTGATTTTTATAGAAGAATTTTTAGTGCCCCCCCCCCTCCCTGCAATATACCTGCCATCATCATATTCTTTAAATAAATAGGATTAGTTCACAATATTTATTTTTACCAGATGGGAAAGCTTTTTGGTATATTGATACAAGCACCAAAATTTAAAAAAAGGGAAACTGAAGTGGACACATCTTGGGAATTGACATATACTTAATTACAATTCAATATCAAAGTTGGTGAACCTTTAGTGACACATTAGCTTTCAAACCTTTAAGTGTTTCAATGCTGTGGGTTCTAAACGTCTCCAAATTCAGTCCGGAAATAAAGCTTATTAAAGTTCTCTCTTTATGTTGTTTAGTGGCTACAGATTCTCTTAAGACAAAGTTCAGTAGGGACTGCTCCCAAGGTAGAACCTCTTATGCATCCCACATATATCTATTCATTTAAATCTATTTAGCTCAGACAAAAATTATCTGATTAACTCAGCATTTCATAATCATTTACTGTCTGAGATCATGCAGTTATCAAAACTAGTATATATATATATATATAAATATATATATATATATATATATATATATATATATATATATATATATATATATATATATATATATATATATATCACATAACTAACTGTAATTCTATAGATAAGTTCTTATTGAGTACAGACTTTACAATGGTAATGTAGATATATCATCACAGACTATACATTATTGTGTCCTAGCATGTTGGAGGTAAATATGTGCTGACCCCCTATCACTTAGCTTACAATATTGACAAGGTTGAGTAATTCTTACCACAAACATTTTATAGTATCTACCCTGCACACCTGGCCATCAGGTAGATATAAGAGTAGATATACCCTCTCTAATGACATATTTAACTAGATCTACTTCAATATAATATTTCTATTATATGCCCTGTAAACATCAGGTATTTTATCGTTGACAATTTTCACAGTTGTAAGTCAAAAAAGAATCAAAAGAAAAAATTCTGTATGTAGGTGGATATGATGTACCATGTTGTGTATTGTCATGTGATGTAGGTTTTTCAAATATTTTTCCAATTATCCACTATCATTATTACTGTTGACTGGATGCCATGCAGATATCTAATTTATAAGTCATTATAATTCTGAATTCTCATTTAAATAATATTTTTTATCTTTCTTTTAATTTGTCTTATTTTTTCAATTTTCTGCTTCAATAGTGACATGAATTTGAAATCATGCTTATAAAGTCTACTACTTTTTACAGCTATTTAGGTACTAATATCAGAATACAAAAAATCAGGACAGACAGATGACCGATTTTGCTATCACGCTAATATGAAACACAAAACAGAGACATGATCTTCCCATTTTTAAGAAGGCATTGTGACAGAATAGTTTGTAATATACAAATGTCCTTGTGCTAATTAAAATTTTTTATAAAATAATAAACTTCAAAAGTATCATATTGTAAATTTTTGCAAAAACAGCAAATGAAATAAAGTACTTAGTTAAAACCCAACACAGTTACCTCTACAGTAATGTATTGTACATACCAATAATTTAACATTATTAAACTTTATAATGACTTTACCTCCACTTAAATACGGGGGCTCGGTGGCAGAGTGGTCTAAAGCGCGTGCTTACGGATCACAGGGCCTCTCACCGCCTGGGTTTGAATCCCACTCGGGACAGATCCTAGTGTGAGAAAGTTTGTCAGTTCCCTTGCCGAAGGTCAGTGGTTTTCTCCAGGCACTCCGGTTTCCTCCAACATTCCAGAAATGACCGACTCGAAATAAGTAAAAGATTCTTGACTGGGGTGTAAAACACCATTTCTCCACTCCACTCCACTCCACTTAAATGCTAATATATATATACTAAACATATATGCGGTTTTCTCTCCTTATTTTTCTATACATTTTCTCATTTCATTTATTTATGGTAGATTTAACATTCATTTATCTACCATATATCAATTTTTTTTACCTCCAATGTGTGAAGATTCATGTTAAACAAGTACAAACTGTGCACATGTCAAGTACAAATGCATAAACAACTGTACATAATCTATTTAATGTCAGTATACACACTTGTGTGATGTACCACTAAACTGTACAGCTAAACATATTTCTTGATGTTCACACAATGACACATACAACTTTTATAATGATGGCAGGCATTAAGTTATAATTACATAATTAAAGAGACTATTTAGAAAATTTAGAGACATCATTTAAGTAAGAAAATTACAAAAATGTCTGATGTCAAAACTTATTTCAAGCAAATGTAAAGACAATCCTGGCCAATTTCAATTTTTTTCTTAACAACAAAATTACAAAATTACAACAATGAACAACTAGTACTCTATGTACCTTGTATTAAGAAAAAAACATTTTCTGCCAAGCAATCATACACATGAAACAAGAATTCCACAGAATTAAATGTCTCACCTGGTTAGTTTTTGATTGATTAGAAAATACATTTTTAAGATTCAGACTAACTGTAATATTACCTATTGGTGTTAAAAATAATGTTGGTTAAGTACAATATGCATTTCATAAATAAAATTGTATTTTTCATACAAATATCTTTCTTTTCACATAACGCTGGATAGCTGAACTATAATTTTTATTGTACATAACATGAAAACTTAAATCACATCTTATAGAAGAAATTATTCATGTTTGTTTGAGTTAAAAAAAAAATTCTCAATTTTTTAACCAAGATCTTGGATCTGCCCTAAAACTAAAAAAATAAACTCTTATACAAGGTAAATAACACAGAAACTAATATAGCTTTATTTGAATTCCAAATAAAATATTGGTTTAGAACAAAATGCATTTTCTCAAAAGTAGTATTTTTTCATTTAAAATCAAAATTGAAATAAATGGTCAAAAGGCATTGTATATAATCTAGAAACTAATCAAACAACATTTGAAATGTTATTCATCAAGATTTAGATGTACTTTCAAAATTTTCTCAAATGTATTTGGCAGTGATAACAGACATAAATAAAGGAAAGAAAGAAATTCAATATAATAGTATGGAGTATAATGTATGGGACCATCAACCAAACTCTGAACTGTCAACATGGGATTTAAAATGAACAGTAACATCCACCTGCTATTACTGTAAATCCCTACTAAATTATTACTTGCAGTCACCCTAACACATAAATTGTCCTTAGGGGGAGATGTTTTCTTAATTTCAGCACCTGACTAACAGTAATGGTCAGAAATTAAATGACATCTTATATGATATTGACACATGTATAATGAACATGTCCTACCAGTAATTAGTACAAATAAATGGCCCCTCAAAGTTACTGTTCCCTATCATCAACATTATTACTGGTCATAAAACAATTATTCTGACATCTGAACATTGGTCACTTGTCAAGTTTACAGCCAGGAACTGGAAGCTAGAATATCAACAACAAGGCACTAATTTCTACCTAGACGTCATTCTATTTATACCTATGTTGTAAACATAAACATTTTTATGGCTATTTATGAAAATTCCTATTTGGATACACATGGAAAAACACAGACAAGAGTACACTTATTGTAAAAATAATAAACTTTCATTTTATTTTTTTATAATTGCCCTGGTTAAATTCCTTTTTGTAGGTAAAACTATAAAATCTAATTGTCAAACTTAGACGGTATGACTGTCAGAACTCTGGAAAATAAATCCATTTGAAGGATTGTGAAAATGAAAATATCAATTAATCTTTATAAGACTCAATTAATCTTTACACATTCCAATCAATCTTTATTTGACCAAATCTGAATATGTCGAAGCATTATATGTATATATATATGGCCTGTGTGTATTACAGTCTAAATTCTGATTGTTTACTTTCAAAATTCTAGAACAATGAAAAACTATGTACATGTATTACTAAAGGAACAAAACATTTTTACAATAAGCAATTGGAAGGCAACTGTAAATTACTTGTAACATGGAATATTATGTATTGTGTATTAAGTCTTGGAGTGTGCTGGTTGGTTGTAATGTTGTTTAATTTCACACCCACAGCATCTTGTTCTTGAGACAGATGCTCTACCAATGACCCACCTCAGTGGTTCTTGAGTGAGAATGCTGGGTTTTTGTTAACAGTACAAGAATGATGGAAATATCTCAATGTCAGAATTTTTGTGGATTTTTTTATCATAAAACAGGGTTAAAACATGTTCATATGTAAACAAATCTTCAGATCAAATAATTAAAGCATTATAGATGTTTTAATTCATGTGCCACTCAATCAATTAATAATCATTTTTATATTTACAAACTCCTATAACAATCTCTAACTAATTGATTACCATTATTAACAGTAAATAATGGTATCTGTTTGAAGATGAGAGAAATGTCCTTGAACTGGTCATATGACCTTTATTTTAAAAAATTATTCAAGAACAAATACTTTATGAGATTCAAGGTTAATAAGCCTAAGTTTTTTTTTAAATTTTACAGAAAATTTTTAATTCACTGAGTCTGTACAGTTCTGAAAACCCTGTTTGTGACCTATATCAAACAAAAAGTCAACTAGTTAAACAAGCAAGCTTAACTGGACCACCATTACTGTAAACTGAAATACTAGCCCTAATTCAAAATGGTCAGTATACCAGATAAGGTCAATGATCTGTCTCTGTTTGTTTAAGCTGTGACACCCAAGGACAAAATCTTTGTACCTCCAATAATCAATGTTTTAGCTATTCATAATGTTTAATTAAAAATATTGTGCTGCCTTAACAGTTTAATATGAACCAGACATGTTAAAAATCACACAACCATGTTCTGTATTGAATAACATAACACTGACGCTTTGATGTCAACTTGGACAATAAAAATAAAGCTTTCATTACTTTACCAGTATAATTTACTGTGGCAATCTGTAAAAGAAAACCTGAATACCAATACCAAAAGAAAAAACCAATTGAAATGAGGTAAAAACTGCAAGCTCCCCGGAATCTAAAATCTGTTTTGAAGACAGCTGGAGAGCTACAAGAAGACTGAAGAAGTGTGTGAAATACAGATTTTCAGCCATATTTAAAGTCTCAGAACTAAAAGCCTGATATTTTTTTTATCCATATTTGCAACTAAATAGAATTATGCAATAACTAATGAAATCCCTGTACTCAAAAATCAATAAGGAGACACAAAAAGGCCAGATTGAAAAAAATGATACATGTACTGGGTTTTAGATGAAAATGATCAAAATTTGTGATGTTTTTAAAAAGAATACAGACATCAAAACCCATATCTAAATAAAACATTAGCTAAAAATGAGTCAAAATTTAAATTCTAAGTATTGCATTGCTCATAAGATTGAACCACAAAAATGCTTTGATGGAATAAATAATTACCAGTAAATCAGAATAAAGTTTTTTGTCTGTTAAGTCAGAACTATGGAGTAGTTGACTGGGACAAGAGCAAATTTTTTTTCAAAAAGTTTAAATTAGTGAAGTACATGTCTGTCTGGGTATTGTCATCTTATTTATTTCCAAAGATCTTTGAATTTGGCAGGAAAATTTATGTTGCTACTTTCAAAGACACAAGGTCACCTACTTGTAAAGTACAATAACTACCAAATTTTATTCCCTATATCATGCCCTTTTTACCAAACACTTTAATGTATTAAGAACACTTCATACCTATGATTTTGTCTTTAACAACCATTTAGTCTTCAATTCTAGACACTCAGGCTTACAAGTAATCTTATATCTACTACCAGTTTTTATCTATTAGAAGGTTTGAATTTTAATCTTTACAGTGATGGGTTAATAACAACTGTCTTGATGGGTTTTTACAGGAAATATGATATTTTAACACTCCAGATATAACAATGATACATATTCAAATTTTTAACAAAATTAAACGTTCATGTTATTCTATACTGCTGATTTTTGAATTCTATACCTTAGCTGGTGCCACTTAGCTACCAATACAATAGGTATATGTCAGTCAGTATAACATATTAACAGTTCAAGATTATACCCAAACAGACAATTGGTGTCCTCTTTTGTAAATGCGTTTTGTTAATTTTTTCTCACCATTCACATGCAAAACAAATCCGAGTCAAGAAAAACACTGTTTCCAGCACATCTAAATAATACCCTGTAAACTTGTAAGACTGGAATGGTTTAAAGCCAGGTTTATTTGTGGTATACTGATATATATAGATATATATATCATTGGAAAAGTTGTTAAATTAATCATTTCATATAAATTCAAAAAGGTTTTAAACCATATAAAAGTAACAAACAGATGAATATGTTTATTTACTGTTTATTTCTCAAACTTATTACTTTTGTATGGTTTAAAGCTTTCTTGAATTTTTATGAAATGATTCAGTTAAAGACCTCCAATATTTCTTAATAAGCTAACAGTTGATGTGTAACAAACTAATCCTAAATACAATCAAGACATCATTTTATAAAGATAATTAGTTCTAACCCTGACCCATAAAAACAAGGTTCTATCAAAGTTCTGGCAGGTACAATAGACAAACCTTTACAAAAGAGCCTCATGCAAACTAAGTGTGTACCATTGATAAACTTCCATTAAAATGTCTCTATAGTGAAACTCTCCCTATTGTCTGTTACCATGGTATCAACCTTCCCACAAATTGTGAGATTTTTAACAGTTATTTATTCAAAAACACCTGCCTTTATAAACCAGGTGAATGCATGTTCTGCTATTTATAGTATGAATGGTCAGTGATGAGTGGACAAACAGCACCAATGTTATCCACTGCCAGTTTTTCCCAAATGATTTTTTAAAGGCTAGTGATGACAAATAAATATCTAATTTACCTATAGGTGGAAATATTTATTTATGATATCCTTTGGTCAGAGACAGCTGCAATGTCCATTAAACTTGACCATTATAAATATCTAAATAAATATCAAATTTATGTAAATTTTGATGAGATTTTTATCTGGTTTTTCTACAGGGTCAGTTTAAAACATCTTCAAGATGATTCATTTATTACTGTCAGCAATATGTAACACAACAAATTCTATTTATGGAAACAATTTATAAAGATCAACACATTCTTTAATTTAATGTCCATCTTGACCACTGTCTTGTTATAAAGATGTATCACCTTGAAAGTTCTTAATTAAATTGTCCATATTGGCTATAATCCTTTAATTCGGTTTTCATCTTGACCACAATGTCTTGTTATAAAGCTGTTACTTCTTTGTAAGAACTAATTAAGGCTAGCAGGTACTTCCAAACAGTGGCATACTAGTAGATAGGGAGATATGAAGTGAAAATATTGCCTTTTACATGACTTGTGTTTTCTCTTGCAGCACAAATATGTATCTATTGTTGTTATCTTGCAATGTTTAGGGTAAAACCTCACTTATATGCAGATCTGACATATTTTGCTTTAAAAAAGAGATATCTGAATGGTTAAGGTTCTACAAAGCTTTGACTATAAGATAATATCTTGTATATAGAGTGTTTGGTTTTCAAAGATTTTCACAATATATCTTTTTAACTTAAAACCCTTTTTACCTTGGTAATTGTGGTTTAACCACTTTTTAAACCACAAACTACTGGGCTAAACAAGGGTTATCTTATTGTTATACAGTATGTTATTGTTTGATGTTTATTTCCATATAGCACAATAATAAATGCTGGTAGGAACAGAAGAAAACAGCATGTTATAATTTTTATCCGGAAGTAATGGTAAGTTACACCAAAAAAACTCTGGACAAAAAAAGACTTACAAGACAGTTTATGAGTCATCCAAATATTAAACAAAAATATTGAAAAACATTATTTGCCAAATACACACTCATTTTATTAACAAATAAATTAAGTAAATTTACATATTTTTAATGTCTATTTTTGTTTGAAAACTGGACCTTAAATGACCACACAATAAGGACATGTTTACTTAGGACTGTCCAGACCACTATAAAATATGGTCATGACATGCATATATAATTTCATCTAGTGGAAAAAACCAGTATACCAAAGAAAATCATCAATCCTTGGCAAGCAAACTGAAATACAATGTTGCGAATGTTGCTAATTGCAAATTCAAATTTATGAGTCACTGAGTTGGACATAACTAACTACTAGTATGTTCCAACATTTTAAATAAGTGTTGAAAAACTAAGGACATGATCTACTTGTCCCTGCTGGGACTTAAAAAGTCAATTATTTAATTTTTCTAAATATAGGGATTATAAATAAACATTAAATCTTTTCATAAATAAAATAAAATATAATGTAAAAAAAAAAATTGCACTCTACAGGAGAAACATAAGTTTAAGCTTATTACAATAAGTTGTTCCCACTTGACTTATTTTCACCTAAAAATCAAGACATTGAATTTTTGGAGATTATAGATTAATGCTAAGTATTTAGTTCTAATGTAATACTTGAGGACTTTCAATGCAAAAAATCAAAATGAAATGTAAACCTCATGAATTCATAGGTAGTAAGTACTAATGATATTAATGAAAAAAAATTGTGTAAAAAATCTTCACTTTAAAACATTAAAGCATAAAACATTTGGAATTTCGTATAAGATTGAGTAATTTGTGTTTTATTTGGCTGTTCTGTACTTGCAGTCATGTCATTTCTAAGTATGCTCCACTGTTTCACACAAAGCATGGGATAAAATACAGTTATGATATCTTTAATCTGCTGATTATCAGTTGCTTATACTCAAATTCCACTTCAATTGCAATACTCGTTATTTCTTTTAATATTTTACAATATTTCACAAACAGAAACTAACATTTTTTTCTATCAAATTCCAGAGCAAACAGTCATTGCTTGCTTTATATATGTTGACCAGTTTTCAGTCAAATGCCATCTCTAGTCCCCAGCATGTTAACATACACATTTCTATAAAGAGTACGTTAGTGACCAGTTTGAATTTATGACTTCAATGTACAATCTCAGTGTACTAAGAAACCATATTACAATGATGTTGCAAAACCATATTTCAATGAACATATTTGACAATGACATGAATTTACAAGAAACATTTTCATATCCCAGTACAACCTCACAGATTTTCAATGAGATTTATTGTACACTAGATTGTTTCTGAGCTAAATGAGCATCTTATAGAAATGACTTTCAATTACATATATTCAACCTCTGCCAACTCTGACTGACTAAAAAAAAAAAAAAAAAAGGATAATACAAATGTACATGTATTTACCATACTTCAATATCTAAGTACAGAATTACACTATTAGAAGATAATAAAATATTACAACTATTGTCAAATGTTTTGGCATCATGTAAATTTTTTTGACAAGAGTGCACATTAAATATATAACAATCAAGAAGGCATGTTTAAGTCTATGCGATTTCTCTGCAAGGTACAAATGATCCTATTTAAAACAGACTAACTCGCTTTTATTTATCTAATTTGTATGGCTACAGGTCAAAACGATCATGTTTTTTACCTTATAGGATAGTGTTTTTATTTATTATTTAGGTCAACAAACTTATATCTTTGCCATAAAACATATTTGAGAAGTCTTTTTTACAAACAGGTAACACTCATTTAAAAGCTATAACCACAATGTCTACTAATTAATCATCAAAATAACATATATATAGTAATGTATCCGAGCAGACAGGTAGAAAATTTTGTACATGCACAGGGCTTGTCTTGTCTGCATTTTGCGGATATGGGAAAAGAAAAAAAAAGGATACAAGTGTCAAACTGTCCACATGTATGGATAATGAGTGAACAGCTGACTAATGTCAGACATAGACAAAAATGTTGATAGCAAGTAGCAGAGACTATAAAACAAAACCAATCCTTCTTTTACATTGCAACATGGCAAAAAGATTTACAAATTAAAAAACAAAAACCCTGGAAAGTGCATCAGAATTATAAACAATAATGATACAATTATCACCATGACAACCTCTATGGTCTGAAACTTTTACTCATGAGGTTAAGTCTTCGTAATTATTGACTAAGACGGAAAAAACACATAAAATATCTCGGATATAATGTCACATTTTTTATCTCAGTGAGTTATCTGGGTTTTCTGTATATTTTTGTGCATTTACCTGTTAAGGTAATTTTAACATGATTTATACCCCAAAATAACTTAAATAGAATACAAAATATAGATATTAAAACTTCCTTAAGATTTATAGGAGAATTACTCATCCTATATATAACCTATTATAAAACAAACTTTCATGTGTCTACTTCTCTGATCTACATTACCATAATATCAAGTCTTCCTTTATTACATATGAAATCTCCACACAAAAATGGCTGCATAAATTGTCACATTATCAAAACAACCTAAAAACCTGTCAATGATTTTGGCTTTTTTAATGCTGTTGTTCACTTGTCATACATCACATACTGTTAAATATTCTATTAAATATTCTAAAATTACTTTTAAAACTCTTCCTTTTCAAATTTGTTTCTAAAAATAATTGGGAAATGTGTTATGACCTGCTAAACAGCAGCATTAGTTATAATGTTGTAGGCATCACCAATTAACATCAAGTACAAGTGCATGCAAAGCAAACAAGTAAGATACAATCATATGACCACATTTTAAAGACAATGAACAAACATATTAAAAACATATTGTTTTTTGGTGCAATATTGTTTAATGTCACATCAGCTATTCATGATGAAAGCAAGTTTATTATTCCCTAAGAATAAACAATTTCATATATGCATGAGATGTACAAGAGTGTTTTATTACCTGTCTTCTACAAGCTAACACTCAAGGTGAGTTGAAATTGCTAGCTCACAGAGACAGTAAGCCAGAAAAGAGCATACCACTCCTGCACACCCAGTCTTTTACAAAACTTGTAATGAGTGCCAAATCTTGATCTAATTCTCAGACTCTATGGTGTGAAAAAAAGCTTTTATATACTAAAATGAAGGAAAATTTAAAACATGCAACCTACAGCCATGTTCTGTTGGCAAGATATTAAACCCATCAATCACCTGGCACATCTGTGATTATGATATCATATTGATATAATTTAGTTCTTGGCATATTATGATTTAACAACATTATATTCCATTTTAACACATCTGCTCCACTGTATTTTGTAGTGTGCTTTTTACTAATTGGAATCCAAAAAATTGCTACTTCATATCTGTAATTCTAAAACTCAACTTAACAAATACAGCTTTAAACTTGAAGTACCTCAAATATGTTATTTTTAAAAATTCAAACTGTGTGTGTGTGTGTGTGTGTGTGTGTGTGTGTGTGTGTTTTAAATAGCTTTAAACTGTAACTACAGCATTAATAATTTTTAATCCTAACTGTAATTTTTAAATGTGTCATACTCAAGATTTATGACTTTACAATTTATATTAGATATTAAGTAGATGTGCATTATATTTTTATTGTACAGAATCTGATACCCTTGTCAAGCTTGAACAAAGATAGTCATTTAATTATCTCCCTAACTACTTCATGGATATCTAATTTCAAAAACCTTCTAATATTTCAATTAAGAAGTATTTGTGCATGATGGCTGTTAAGCAAACTGTAAAATGCACATAAAAAGGAAGCATTTAATTTCATATTTGCAGGTTGACAATATTGTGTGTCACTCATATGCTATTAGCACAAGTTTTTATCCAAAACAGACTACATTACTACAATTTGTATATAATGTAAAAGTAAAGCAGTTGAAATGATAAATATATGAACATCTATTTAGCAAAATTTTCAGCCGTTTTCAATTTTGAAATTTATTTAAAACTAAGGTCTGTTTCCTCATGCAAATAATTCCTTAGCTGGATTTGGATTTATATGATTCTAGAACTTTAGATTCATTAATTTCCTAATGATTGGCTTATGTTTTTTAACTATCAAATTTTTAGGTCTTAGTGTCACTGATGAGGAATGAATTTCCGAAATGTGCACATCTCGTCTGGCACATCAAAATTTAACTGGTATTTGTTTTATATATTTACAAATAACTTTACCATGGAAGCTACAGTTTGAAGTCAGATACTATACAACCAACATGAGAGCAAAATTGCATGGTCTGAAAATCTTAGCCATACACATTTTGAACTTTCTGGACAATGCATACAAAACAACAATAATTTTTTTTCTCTGTCTTTTGGTGGCGGGGTCAAAACCTTTGTCAGTTTTTCAAGCCGGAAATAGTACAGGCGACAGGAAATGTCTTACCTTGGTTTAAGTTTATTTCAAGATGTTTGTTGACCAAACAAATGTAAATTTAAAATTTAAAATCTCCCCTACAATATTAAATGACCATTTTTCATGATAACACACTATTTTAAGATGGGTTAAATTATTGATTTCCACTAACTTGTCAGTTTTGAGAGTAACAGCTGATTTAAAGTTTGGTTTATGACCAGTTTACTTGTAAATGAAGTATCATCTTGATGATGGAGTTCAGAAACTGTACACATGTTAATCCTGAAATCGTTGTTATAGTCTAGTTTAATATGGTGAAATGGTATTGGTACAAGTTGAATGGTCCCAGAGCTTTCATATGCAGCAAATGTTCTTTAGTTTAAGCAATATACTATGGCAAGAAGAAGAAAGTATCAATGTAAACTGAAATCTTAGAAACAACCATGAAAGTTAAAGAATTTTGTGAAAGCAGATTTCCAATGAAATTGAAGTTCTAAGATGTTTGGCTTTCTGCAGTTTCCAAGGTCTATGAAACATAAAAGGTTGTAAATTTAGTGTTAATTGCATTTCATGTTTCTATTAAAATAAATGGACATGTTTTTTCATGGCATAAAAGTATGGTTTTTATATTAATAATTGGATGAATTTAAAATCTGGTCTAATGACATTAAAATATGGTTTTTATGCTAATAACTGGACACATTCTAAATCTGATTGCAATATTGTATCTGTCTGACACTAATGCTAAATGTAAATTGAATTCTTAACCCTAAGTCCAGAGGATCAAGTGTATAGTGATATCAGTGATCCCCCATCTTATCAAGTATTGATCCCCCTCCCTTTATTGATTTCTATTACAAGAACTAACCAGTTATTTCATTATTTCTCATTAGTTTTCTTTGTCCTTGTCTAATTCTCTATCAGACCAACATCTGACATATTTCATACCAATGTCACATCACTATTATCCTGGGAGATTATGATGTTTAGTTTATGGTCTTTATAAGAAGATAGCTCAATAATAACTTACACAATGTCCTAATATTAAATCAATGAATGATATATTGTTATGTAATAGGCATTCTATCATTTCAATCATTTTTTATCCAATTTATTGTTTTTGCATAAAAATTTTCAATCAGTTTAATCCAAAAAAAAGTTTTGCATGAAAATTCTCAGCCACTGTATTCCCAAATCAATGGTTTTTGCATAAAATCAGTTTCTTTTGTTTACATCTTTTATATATATGCATAATAACATTCTTGTTCATGAAAACATTAATTATTATTCATTGGTTAATTAGATAATTATCTTTTAAAGAAAACATTTTATTGGTTGATCTTGAATTTTAATACATTGTACATATACAAGTACATGCAAAATGGCAAACAATTTTTTTTTCAAAGAACATAAAGCAAACTTTGTTGGTCGTTAGTATTTTTTAGTTTCCTTCAGACATTATTTTACCATAGGCTTCCAAACTAATTTTTAAAGGCCAACATACCTAAGGAATACTTTCACTAACTACATGTATTATTAATATAAACATTGTACTGCAAGTGTTCAGCCCATTATAGTTTTAACTGATACCAGGCAAACTTTGAAAGTCCCATTACAATGAATCTGGTACAAAGATAATTATACTCAAGTCCATTTACTAAAGATACCCAAGTCCATTTAATAAAGATACTCAAGTCCATATACTAAAGATACCCAAGTCCATTTACAGAAGATACTCAAGTCCATATACTACAGTCAGGGTCATTTTAGAGGTCAAGAATCAAAGCAGTAAGGTAACAGGTACTCCCTAACATCAAACAAAATAGTTCAGAACAAATTAAATCAAGAAAATGTTGTTCTGTCTATGTGTTTCACCAAGCACAGTTAATAATGACTATCCAACAGTTCTCAGGAAAACATATATCAACCAAAGTGATATGTAGAGGAAACTGTCAACTTAAACATTATTTGTAAATTCTTTATAGTAATATTTATACCGATTCTATCAATAATATATCATTAAATTTGTAGATAAAATATTGATAATTTAGTAGGAAAATTAAAATTCAAAATTACCAGCAAGTGACTCAGTTTTGTAAGCATTTGGTAATTGCCAAATTAAATAATTTATGAATGTGTCTTTTTTAAAGACTGTGTGTAGATTCATTGGTAAATGATTGATTCAAATTATCTGATAGCCAATCTTCAACCATTTATTTCCTTTATACACATATATACTTTACATGTATCCACATTACCAGTATTTCAAATGTTTTATTTTTACGGTAATTCATTTATTTACTTATTCATTTACCTTATTTATTTTCTTCATCTATTTATTGTTTATTTATTTTATTTTTTTATTTACTAAATATCAGAAATGTGTGTGTGTGTGTGTGTGTGTGTGTGTGTGTGTGTGTGTGTGTGTGTGTGTGAAAATTGCACAAACTTGGGTATTACCGGTACATAACCTCAATTTTCTATAGTAAGTAATGAACAAGCTAAAAAACAATGTTTGGAATCACTGGATATTGTAAATGATTTGAACTATTGTTGATGTGATGACTGATTCCTCTTTTCATTTACAATTCATCAGACCTTTTCCTAAGCATTTCATTCGCAGACAGACCACAGATTATTATTCAATGAAACCAATTTCTTTTTATTCAGAAATATGTGATACAAATAAATTTTTTTCATGATGATTAGAAAACTATGTTTTGTGTCAGAGACCAATATATGATAACGCAACAAAATTACACTACAAAAACGTACCTAATTTACAATACCAAATGAACCACAAAAACCTCACAGTCGCTGACTATGATTTTATCTATGTAAAGAATTACAGTGAACAAACATCAATATCATATAAAATTCTATTTAGCATCAGAGGTTTTATGACACAATCAGTTGATTTAATTCAGCATTCATAACAACATAACAATTTACGGAACAATCTAAAGAGCTAAAAATTGCATAGACATGAAAATTTATGATTCTAAATCATCAACGATCATTTTAATATTCTAATACATGCATTTTCATTATTATTTTTGATCAATCATTCTTGGATCTGCAATAATTAATGGTTAAATCTGCAAAAATAAACATTTTTGATTATTTATACAAGTTTTTATAATAAAACTGTCCACTTGAAGCCCATGTCTTAACTTGAATTATAGATTTTTACTATAAAATCAATAAATTATATATACAATTATATGTAGACGAGTAACAATACACTACCATATACATATTTATCTTTTAATTTCCTGGTTAGTAAATCTACAATTACAACATCATGTATATCAATTGATTACACAAACTGAACCACTTAAATAGGAAACTTGGAAGATTTAAAATAAACCTGAAACAACAGCTTCCAAAATGGTCGTAGTAATTTGCGTAACTGAGACTTAATAACCAACAATATTCTAACTGTTGCTGGCACTCCTTACCTCAGGTGTAATATTAATGACTTAACTGACAAACTAAAAAAGTAAGAGAAATGATGAGTCTGAAAAATTTGTAAGAAAGTACAATCTAGACATAGAATTCAAAAAAAAAAAAACCAATTTAGACATAAAATCCATGTTTCTGCTGGGTAGTAATTTCAGCTTCGAAAGAAACAGTTTTATTGCATTGTACTATAAAATGTAATTCATCTGAATTTGACACAATTTTTATTTTATTATGACCAGTGCGATAAGTCAGACTAAAACAGATTTATGTAGTTTTTTGTTTCTATGCCTTCACACTAAATCATATCTAATCAAACCTTTTTATCATACAGGTACTCGTTTAAATTCAATCAAACATTTTTTTTCTCCATTGTAAATAAACTGACTATGACTATATCACCAGGAATGTATGGGGGTAGTGAAGACAAATGGAGGTTAAAGATAAACCAATTAAAACAAAAATGTATACGTTTTATACAATAAGTACTTTGTATTATTTTCTAA
The DNA here is from genome assembly GCA_029721355.1 of Tegillarca granosa. Taxonomy (NCBI): domain Eukaryota; kingdom Metazoa; phylum Mollusca; class Bivalvia; order Arcoida; family Arcidae; genus Tegillarca; species Tegillarca granosa. Next base: position 3,316,504 of record CM056596.1, on the reverse strand, counting down.
TCAATATAAACATTTTATTTATCGCCTGGAGAACACATTCCCAAATCACCTGGCTGGCTGTGAACTTCTTGTCATTGATTTGATAAATATCTCAATCTTTTTTTTGTCTTTTATACTAACTATGGGGCCGCCTGCAATAAGACCTATCAGTCAGTTAAATGTCAGGGACTGTCTGTTCAAAAATATCCAATAGTCAATTAATCTGAGGGGCTGTCGCCTCACAACTTTACGGCAAACATGACATTTGAATTTATAAACTTCAGAGTTCATGATCACTTTTTGTAATTACACAGTCCACAATACAACACAAAAGTTACCAAGATTTTGTCACAGGGTTGTCACAAGTTGTGACAACTGATCTGCATATTTTATGCAGTTCATCAAAATTTATCAAACAAGAGTTGTTAGAAGGACTGTACACCTAGTCTATCAAAAAGGAGCTATAAGAAAAATGTCCTCGCTACATCTCCAAATATCCTTTGGATGCAGATGCTGTTTTATACAGAAGTGGGACAAAATGCCCTAAAAATCAAAAATATTTTCTGTCTTTTCTATCAAATACAAAATTACTTTGTGAAAATTCCCCCATTAAATTTTAATTAATTTTACAATGTGTGTGCATCAAGGTAAATTATATATCAAATACATTTTGACACATGGGTGCACCTACTTGCAACCTTAAATGTCTGCAAGTCATCAACCATGCCTTAAGTGCATGCAACACCAAATGAATACATGCAGTTGGGTAACAAACAGTACATACATTATCAAAATGTTCATATTTGTTCAGACTAATGTATTTACCTAACTAAATCCAATATTTCACCAATTGATAAAGGATTTTAAAATTTACACCCATTCTCATATTACATAAAAAATTAAGTTATGCAAATTAATGCTTCATTTAATGTACAGGTAAACAAAATTCATCAATTATATAAATAAAATTTGTGGTTAAAACTCCTACAAGATACTTCTCACTTTTCATTCATTTTTAGTGACTTAATGAAGATTACAATTAATCATATTTTGGTTTTTTTTCTTGTAAAATAAACGTTTTTTCTCTTACGTAACAAAACTGATGAACAATTAGGGCAATGAAATATGCTATTAATGATATTCAAATTAATTTCAATATGATGAAGATATTTTTAGTTTAAAGATTCTAAATTAAACCTCACAAATTGTACTTTTTTTTCCTTTTTTACTTTTCCATTCATGAATTTAAAGTTAATAATGAAATTTCTTTCATATATAAAATCTAAGTTAATTAAAAAAAACTATTTGCTTTATGTAATCATTTTAAAATTTTGCAAATCTACACTCAATGATTGAGCTTGGTGTACTGAATAATTTTTATCGATGCAGTTTTTCCCCATTAATTTTGGACCACTGCTGGGCAAATTTGTCAAAACTAATCAATTATTCCATGTTTATAATAAATGAACTAAGTTTTTTTTTTTTAATTCCCTACAGACTTAAGCAATATGTTCAATTACTATTAAATTGCATCACAACTTAGTTTTTAATTACATCTCCCGGTCATGCAATTATATTAGCATATCCATGTAGAGGTTTGTCTGCATTACTAAAATATCATGTAGTTTCCTACTGTGAGGTACAGATTTTCCTTTTACTTTTTTTATTTCTTTGACATAAAATCATTATTAATTGTCAATTACATGCATAATGATAAAGGAATTAAACCATATTTATTGGTTAATAGAATGATCACAGTATGTGGATTATTATTTGAAATTTTACACAAAAATTCATAGAAGATCTATAGCAATGTTGTGTATAGTTATGTAGAATATTTGTATCTTTAATAGAATCTTATTAATACATAAATTGCATTTTGATTACATTATTTTAAATATCATTGTCATATTCAATCAGAAAGTCAGAGAAATCTTGACTTAAAATCAGGATCTTAGTTACATATGTGCCTAACCATAATATCTTGTTGATGTTTCAACAGATCAGTGAGAAAAATTTGTGAGTTCTTACTGAGAAAAAGATTTTCTCAAAAGTTTCCTTCATCATTCAAGAACTGATAGCTCCAATAAAGTTAAATGATCTTGGCAAATCAAGCATTCAATACAAATTAACTGACTGCTGATGGTGATTACTGGTAGTTTTTCAAAAAAGAAAAAAAAGAAAAAAGCAACCAGTTTTATAATAATAATGTTTATCCTACAACAGTCACCGAGTACAAATGTACAAGTTACAACAAAAGATAGCGATCACAGGTGATGATCATGATATCAGCACCTTTTTGCAATCCAACCACAGCCAGATAATGATCAAACTCTTTATACATGTGTATATATTATAGACTAAGATTTGACAATAGCAAGTACAGCATTTAAAACATTCACGTGTCTATGACTGATCACAAAACTGCTAAGAGTCACACTTTTTGAGCAAGAAAAAAAAATAATGCATAGGTTTACACATGTGTATGTATTATAAAAATAATTCATGGATTACTTTATATATAATCAAAATTTTTATCTCCCACACAAATCATGATTTTGACAGTTTGCACATGTGCCATTATTTCATTTTATTTTTTTTTAATTTTTTTTAAACAATACAAAACCCTAAGTCTGTGCAGGTGGGTTTTTTTTCTAGACATTTCAGTCTGTTGTCATTATAAAGAAGACTTTGTGACATTTTAATAACCACAGTTTGACAAAAAGTTCTATAAACCACCAGTGATCCATTATTATATCTCTTCTGTTCACTTTTCTGTTTTTAAAGTGATATATCAACACTTACATTGTGAAACAATGATAATGCATTTTTTAAGTACATTTATTTGTACTTTAAATGTTAAGTATTTTAATCCTTTACAAAAGATACAATAAATATGTTTAAAATGGAACAAAAACAAAAACAAAACAAAAAACAACCAAAAAAAAATAACATGTACGTTTCTAACCTGAATATAAACACAGCTTAAAACTTTACATATACACACATGCTTTCCATGTGTAAGAGCACACATGCTTTCCATGTGTAAGAGCACTCATGCTTCCCATGTGTAAAGAGTTGGTGACCTAAACCAAACAACAAAAGGGTAAAACCCAAAACAGCATAAAATATTACCGGGTATATACAAACAGAATTATCAGTACAATATTCTGTAAAGTGATTTAACCAAAGTATTACAGGTACACACTGTGTATAAAGCCATCTAATACCACAGTATTATAAAATCTTATTTTAAAACCTTTTGAAGTATTATTGAATGGATTTAATTTTCATTTTTATTTGTTTGGCCCACCGGATATAAACACAGAGAACAGGAAATAAGAAATAAAAGATTAATGTTACCACAGGTTACCACACAAATGCTAAATTCTTCTCAAATTTTGACAACTGAAGGAGAATTATGACAACTTTTTTAAAAATGGGCTTAAAGAATATAAAACATGTTTTATTATGTGAGACAGGAAGTAAGGACAATTTTTTTCTCCTAATCTTCAGGAATTAAAAATAATATTACCAAAGAGGTGATATGTATAAAAGTCGGCTTAGCAAAGTTAGTACAGTGGTCACACTTCTACACCTTGTTTATCTTGCCACGTGATAATGTTATAACTAGTTTAGTACATGTAATTATACTTTGATGGTCTATCATACAATGAGGACTGGAATCGTCTGTCCACCAAAAGCTGTTTTAAACCTTTCTACACCAGATTACAGTTTATAAATATGTTCCTTAGTTCACAACTAATTCTATATTCTGTTTTGTAAAAATTGTATATAAACCTACTGAGAACTAGTATAACGATAAAAAGGTGTCTAAAACCAGTAAATACAATGGACCAGATTATACTGATAATTGCATATATGCAAAAGTTTTCTACAACTCAATCCAGGCTAAGGTAATTGTTTCCTTCAAAAATGCAGATAAAATCATACATAATAAGTTTGCATTCAATTACTGTATGCAAGTAAATTAATGTTTTAACATCAGTTTTAAATGTTTAAATTGTAATTTAACATCAATTTTAAATATTTAAACACAATCATAATATCTAAAAAAATTAACTAAAGTAGATTTAAGAGGAAAAAGACAAAAAAAAAACATTATTATTTTTCAAATAAAATTTAAATAAAAAATGTGTCTGCCTGCTTGCTTGCCTGAAATATTATATATTAGTCACAAACAATTGATAGCATAAGGAAGAAGATGTTAAAAAAATTAATATTAAAACAAGGAAGAAACATATCTACCAGTATATCTTTACCAATTACTTATTAATAATTTTGATTGATATCACTGAATTTAAATCAACACTTCCCAAATTATTTCAACTGGTCTAAATTAAAATTATTATTCTATGATTCTTTAACAAAAGCTGTGAAATTAGTTGGTAGTATGAGCAAAGAAAACCCTGGCAAACAAAACAAAAACTTGTCATTTTGATTATGACTGTAAACCTCAATAACAGTTCAGTTTACTTTCTGACAAAATATGAGTATGGTACCAGTATACCGGTATTAGCCTTGGCATTTACTAGAATTCATTTTTTGAGCAAAATACATGTAACTGGAAAAATTGTCCTTTTTTCTGGGAAGATAAGGGACTTCTGTGTAAAAACTACTTTGGAAAGTGATGGTTGTCAGGAAACTCTTAAAGCTACAGACATAAAAAAAAATCAGGACCAGTTAAGTCAAGGAGTGCTTGGTTGGTGGAACATTTGGAATGACTGTATGAAAACTACAGTACTCTAGAAAGAGATGGTTGTAAAATAGACTCTTGAAATTATAGCTGTCATAAAATAGCCAAGTTGTAAAGGAGTGCTTGGCTGGTGGAACTGTTTGGTTTCAATGAGTGCTTAGTTGGAAGTCCATTTCTTGATTGCTGTAATTGTAAAATACAAACCAGTCATGCAACCCTTCATGGATCTAACAAGTGATGTGTCAATAGTACCCAAACTCTGAACAACTAAAAATACTCATTTATTGCAAACAATACCTCAGAACACTTCACAAATATTGATTACATTATTATTTTTACATATCAGTTAATTGTTTCTGCCTAAATTTTGTTTGTCCCCATGAATTAAACAGAAAATAATAAAACATTCCTATTTCCAAATACCAAAGAAACAAAGAAAACTCTGTGACATCTAATTTTTGACATTACAATTTGTGTTATGTCCTTTTGTCTCTCAAATTCAATGATTATTTTGGTATTGTTGCTTCCATCATTTGGATGCAGGAACAAAATGTGACCATTTTCCATACTTCATAACATTTTGTTTATTGAATGCACTAGAGTAATTTTTAAGGTTTACATAATTCTGTTCACTAAGACAGACATTGATACTGAACAATACCTTTTAGGACCTATGTTACAGCAATGCTGACTTATCAAAACCACAGGAATCATGTCTGTATGGTTTTGAAATAATATTTTTTAACTGAAATAAGACAATAGTTTACCACCCAGAATGTAAAAAAAATCTGTCTGAACATGAACATGTTTATTAATGTATCTGATACCAAACTACCAGGTATTATTTATTTTAAGGCATATTATTATTTTGCCAGGTGAACTGCATCTAATACAAATCACCTGTACAGGTAATTACTACCAGAGTAAACGATTCTGTCCCTGTCACATCCACACACTTAGAGCATTATTTAAAACTTAAATTTAAAACAAAAGGCAACATGTGTGCCATAACTCCAACAGAAGAACAGGATAGCTAATGTATTTTACATCCAGACACAAGTAACATAATATTTCAATGAACAGTTAAATCGAATTGCAAAGAATAACGTTTCCTAAACTTTAATTCCACATGGCATAATTCAGTGCATTTATATGTGCAATTAGATTAAATCTGGTTCAAATAAGCATTTAAAACAATTTTAAAATGACTTGTCTGTTGAATTAATTAAATAAAAGCCACTAAATCATGATCCAAGGTCAAAGGTTGAAGCCAAATCAGGCTACATGGTACTGTCTCGAGCAAGACAGCTTTAGTTACATTTACTTAGCATATTTTTGAGAAAGACAGGTAATAATTACACTAAAATATTTTAAACTTTGTAAACATTCAAATTAAACAAAAAATACATTTGTATCTAAGAGAAGACTTTGTAAATATTTATAAAAACAGCACATATAACACTTTGTTACATATTATATAAACATTGTATGTGTTTTTGTATTTAATGACCTTGTGTAGTAAAATTATTCATATAAGACAACTTGATGTAATTTTTATCTGTAGATATATAAAATATATTGAATTTTATCTTATTTAAAAATGTAACCAAGAACATTATATATGATTTGATTTAACAGTGTTTTACTTCTCAGTCAAGAATGTTTTACTTATATTAAGACCTCACCAGCTATAGGTGAATTTGCATGAAGTTTGACCTTTGCAGCACTTACGGCAATGTGCAGGAGGGTCTTTAACATGCCATGCCTGTCATGACACAGTCCATTGGTTTTAAAGGTCTCTTCTAAATGACCTAATGATTTTCATTTCTAAATATTGGGTGCTTGGTAAAAAACAGTCACTACCTATAATTTTCAAGTCTTGGTTTGACCCAACAAGGGTTTGAAACCCAAATCCAACATATGAAGTCAGCACTCTACCAACTGAGCTACTGTAGTGGTCCAAGTACACATTTAAAATAGAGGTAATAATAATAATAATAATAATAATATATACCACATGTATACAATAAATAGGAAAATGTAATAGTATACTTAATAATTTAATCAAAATAATCATAAGAATTTGACTAATTTAAGGGAGAAAAAAACATTGGTGCCATGGGATATGTGTAAATCTTAAACATACACAATTAACATATATTATTTTATAAACATCATTTTTCCTTTTAAGATATTTAAGATGTATCTTCCCCATTTCAACACCTATATGTTATCTTTTTATGTTTATTCACATGGAAGGAAATCTTGATAAACTTTGGGTTTCTTTTACCTGATGTACATATATATAAAATTTAACCATGATAAATTCACCTGAAACCTGCAATTACAACAGGTATTTCTTTGACTTATATCAGCTTTAAAATTCTTGTGGTTTTTCTAGTGAAGCCCATCCCATTTCTGGCTATTTACTGTCTTACATATACTGAGGTTTTCCTCAATAGTTGGGAAACTTTCATCTTCATCAATGATAACAAGCCAAATTTTAAGCAAGTTTAGAGTGAGTTGGTAGTATCAGTGAATGTTTAATTAGTATGTGACAGCTCTTAATGTCAAATCAAATCAAATTATTCAAAAATGCATTAACGAAAATAAAGTCACACAAAATTATATAGCTAATAACAGGTGATGTGAAAATACCGAAAACCACCACTTCTTTTTGAAAACTATCTTTTCTACCTATATGGGGATTTACAAAAAAGATAAACAAACCACAAAGAAAAAAAAAAAAAAACAAAAAAAACAAAAAAAAAAAAACATATAAGAAAAAGACCTTTTTATAAAATTAAAGCATTATTTTTTCTAATTCAAAGGTAAGCAATCTACTCTCATTCTCTCACATGGCAAACAGTTTTTATCAAAATATCACCAAAGATCTCACAAAAATATTTTTACATTAGATTTTTAATCATAATGCTCTGACCTGAAATTTTATTTTATAACCTGGAATGTGTATTGTGTTTATAACACCTGTGAGAATATTTACTGATAAAAGACATTAGGTTTCAGATTTGTAATAAAGTGTTGCAAAGTATATATCTTTATTGTAAGGTAAACCACTTATATATACTGTAGATATAAATATCTCAAATTTCCTAAATTAAGATATTAATACACTTAATCATATTCACTTGAGCCGTGATATCTGTATCTCTAGAAAGGTAATAAAATAACCCTTAAAATTAAAAGTTTTAAAATTCTGACATGTTTATATGATATAGGTACTTGTATACAAAATTAAAGGGTCTGGTTTTTTTAAGTACTAAAGGTTAACTATTGTCCAAGGTTGCAAACATCCCCTGCCAGGATGACCACACATGTTTTACTTACTACACCTGTATTTCAAAATTCCAGGTAATGATAATACAGTGTCAAAACTGAACACCTTTAGCACATTGATCAGATATGTGTTCTGTCTGTACAGGGTATTTTATACTGAACACCTTTGGCACATTGATCAGATATGTGTTTTGTCTTTTCAAGGCATTTCAAACTGAACACCTTTGGCACATTGATGTGTTCTGTCTGTTTAGAGTATTTTAAACTGAACACCTTTGGCACATTGATGTTTTCTGTCTGTTCAGGGTACTTTAAACTGAACACCTTTGGCACATTGATGTTTTCTGTCTGTTCAGGGTACTTTAAACTGAACACCTTTGACACATTGATCAGATATGTGTTCTGTCTGTTCAGGGTACTTTAAACTTAACACCTTTGGCACATTGATGTGTTCTGTCTGTTCAGGGTACTTTAAACTGAACACCTTCAGCCCTATGATTAGATATGTGTTCTGTATTAATAGTATGACCCAAATAACAATAATCAGTTTAGATAGGTTTTAGGTTAACATCAGTTTCAGTTTTCACTGGGTTACATTTTCATGTTTTACTGTACTTGTATTGAAAATGAAACTGTAGTGAATTTTTTTGCATAGTTTAAGGTCATTTATCAAGGCTTTTTGTAATTTCTTTAGTGTTATAGGAAAATTTTGCTTAAATAAATACAATTTCTTATACAGGTCATTCATGTATAAAACTGCAATGAATAAAAGTGATCAATTTAACATTAAATGGATTCAACAGCAAACTGTCAGTGGATTGTTATAACTTGTATCTACATCTATATCCAAGCTGTTTCCACTTTATCAAAAGTAAATGTTTATTGTATATGGTGAATGATGGAATAAGGATAGAAAAAGTAAATCATAATAACATCTGGGTATTCAATGTTGTTTAACCCAGACCAGTATTATATTGTCGCTTATCTGTCAGTTGGCCTCCAGCTGTACACATAACCACTGAAGTAGCTCAGTTGGTATTGTGCTCAATCTGTAAGTGGGAGGCAGTGGGTTTGAACCCTGACCAGGTCTGACCCAAGACTTGAAAGCGGGTAGTGACAGTTCTTTTGCCAAGCACTCGACATCGCGAAATGAACGCACAGTTCTTTAGGATGGGAACTTAAAATAAACAAGGTCCCGTGTCACAGTAGGCATGGCACGATAAAGAACCCTGCTGTATAATGCCATCAGCACAACACAAAAAGCAAAATCTCTGCACTTTCACCTATAGCTGGCGATGTCTCGATATAAGTGAAATATTTTTGCCTGGGACATTAAACACCATTACTCAACTCAACTCAACTTCAGCTGTACACTGTCAGCTTCAGAGAGTGGAGTAAATTGGAGTAGAGAAACAGTAGTTTTAGTGTCTAGTCTTCAAGAAAGAGTCATTTGACTCTCAAAATCATGAAAGTTCTATGTTCAAATAGAAGCCCAGGAACTGTATATATAATAATGTGTACTACCTGACATTTATATCTACAGGTACATCAAATCCTAACAGTTTCTAATAAATTCATATGCCAAAAAAGTCATGATTCAATGCTTATATTGAAATAAATTTGATGGCTTGATTAACCGAGATTTGTATAAGGTGAAATGAATGTGTAATGAAGCATATATGAGTATTATAATGGGCTTTTGAAAGTATAGGAAAACTAAGGGTACCTCTATTGTACCTAAATGTTCTTCAAAATTCCCACGAGTTGTAAAATGTAACTGTATTTTTAATTTACTAGAAGAGTCTACTCCATTTCTATTCATAATATTTGTAGGTACTGAGCAAGTACAAGTAACTAAAACTACCATTAACAACAGTGGTTTGTGAGAACAACTTTCAAAAGTTACCTTTTTTATAAAAATTACTACCATATACTATACATGATTATATTCTTATTTTCAGCAAATTGCTTTTATTTGTAAAATTTGGGGGAAAAAATGAAAGTATATGACAGTCTTAGGATTATCTGCTTCCAAAATAACAAAATCAGTGACATTTTATAGCTGAAGTACAGTGTAATGACACAAAAGAAAAAGATTTTTTTTTCTTATGAATTAAAAAAATAATAAAACAAGTATTTAAACAAGTGGTTTATGGCATGACTTCACCAAACATCCAAATGTTCATTTGAATTATATGCCTAACCACTATGCCAAATTTAATCATTTATAATATACACAAATTCCTCCCATGAAACTTGGTCTTCCATAAATTTCATGTAACGTTTTCCCATAGACTTATAGTTTAATTTTTCATCTTGCATTAAAAAGATCTTTTGAAGTTTAAAAAACCCTGTCTCATGCAATATCATAATTGGTCTAAAAAAGCATGACTAATATCATCTTGTCACTTCAGTTATTAAACTCCACTTCAAAAAGACATTTTAACATTCATTACTGTA
>CM056596.1:2561735-2705951 GCA_029721355.1 Tegillarca granosa | reverse complement strand
CGATTTTGATATAGTGTTTTTGTTGTAGGTCTACCTTTTACTAGCGCCGTGCTAGCTCACAAATTCAGTCCGCAGCGCCTTAAACTAAGTGAACCAGTCTGTCCTATGTCCTCTTAATTCCGAACGCAAGGCGAAGAAACAGTATTTTAAATTTTGAAGTCAGTTAAGTGTGACCAACAAGGATCGAACTTACGACTTTGCGAGGACGACGTTCTACCGATGAGCTACCTAGGCGGTGTTAATTTCGGTAAAACTCTCATCAAATAAATATTTATAATCATAGCTAGTGTATTTAAGATCACAACTTAACCACCAACGATGACAAATGTTGATTGTTCCATAAACACATACAAAACATGTTAAAATAATGTTTTAATGAATGATAACCCTACAACTTGACAGGTAAATGAACTAAAAGTGATTCAACACTCATTCTTCTTGTCGTTGTGTGTCCATTTAATGTCCACTCATGTCCACTTAAAAGTCCTTCATGTCATAAAATTTGGAATACCTTCAACAAAATTCAAGTATTTTTATTAGCTAAATGAGATTTGTTTAAGTTTTTCAATATTTAAGTCGATGATGTTAGCAAATAAATAAAGCATAACATTATCATAAAACGGAAAGAAATACTTGAATTAGGACCATACTAGTAGTGTACACTTCGTCATAACACCAAGACACATTAGGTACATTATTTTATTCTCATTGATCGTCAATAAAGCCTATAACAGTGTATTGCCAATAGATTTGAAGAGTTTTGGTCTATTGTATTGTCAGCATAATTTTTTTTTACCCAATCATTTTCATTTTTCTTATTCCTAAAATTCAAGAATAACATTTCAAACCATTTACTTTTAAAGAATAGAAATATACAACTACAACGCCGTGGAAATAAACAAATAGCTGATCTTACTGTTATGTGCAGAATTTTGAATTTTTACAAAGAGAAATATTCAAAATTCTGCCGCGTGACATGGCATTACTATCCGAAATCATGACGATTAACATATAAAACATTCATTTTTGACAATTTTGCAACATCTAATTCTTTTGCAAAGCAAGTAACTAAAGTTCAATAAACACGTGACTTTTAAATGCATCATTACCATACCTTGACAGAAATACAACAGCCTTTACCCGTTAACCCTAACTCATGAATTCACTACAGCATTTGTGATATAACCTGTAACGTGCAGTAATAATAAATCGCTGCATCGTTTAATAACTTTGTCAAATCCCTGACTTTGGATGGTTTAAGATCAAATACAAACCCACGGGGCTTCTAACGAACAAAATTACTTTAATCAACAATTATTATATTTTATGGTAGTTAATTTTTATATTATTTTTAAATTTTAAAAATTATTTTCTCAGTTGATTAATTTATGTATGAATTTATACATTTATCATATATTATAACAAATTATTGTATATATTGAGACGATTTATGATAATGCATTCAGACTACAATAGAACAGATCCCGTCAACAAAATGTACATATACGTAATATTTATATGTAATCAATTTCCAGGGCCATTCGTCAAAATAAAATATAGTTTGATCGGTCCATTAAATCACTCTAGTTTACCGTTAGATCTCCGGATACGGTCGTAAAAATCCGAATTGTTTATGTAACGTCGTGTCATAATATTGTTTTAATGTACATGTATGTGTTATAATATAACGTTAATGTGTTTACATGTTGCTAATTTATTTGTTAAACATACTGCTTATAACTAAACGGCATTGTTTAACAGGTTCTTGTCAAAATATATTCTTTTGTCGCATAAACAATGCTACATGATACATAATAGATTATTTAATTCTAAAATCTTATGTTCAGTTTTTAGTAAGAAACATGAAACAATGGGACTATCAGTAATTCATGAAGACGCCAACACTGAGCTGACAGTATAAGAAACACTGTAGACAAACCATATTGACAACGTTTGTGCTACTTCTGCATTACACACAATATTACCTTTAAGTTTTAAGGCAAATTTCAGTCAAAGAAAATGCATAAAATTATCCAATGATTTGCCACCTTTGAATGCATTGTTTCGTAAAAAGTAACCAAGATAAAAATATTCCTTGTTATAACATCTAGAAAAGTCTTTTGTAAAATTTCGGCAAAATAGTTTTGGATAATATAAACTTTTTTTTCAAATAGCACAATCTATTACAGACATTGTTTAAAGGTTGTATCAATTTTAGGCCATATCAAGTCACATTACACTTGAGAGTAACCATGGAAAATCGCGGGAAATCATGAGTGGAATTGGAAAGGGAGATAAGTTCAAAGACGGAAAAATGAATGTACATTCATTGTGCCTGTATTAAGATGCGTGTTGCCTTACACATGACAGATTACATATGTCTACGTGTTAAGCTAGGTAATTAATGGTAGTCACAGCGTTTTTAAAGAAACTTTCTGTCCTCTAACCTGTGGGTTACGGAATAGGTCACCATAATACCTGTAATGTCAAAAATATGTTATACAAAAGATGTGTTCTGTGACAAATAGATAGGTATTACAACAAAATAATTCCCGATAAAACTGTGTTATAACACTTATTGTTTAGTTCGAACTTCATCAATCACTATTAAATAAATATTTTCCTTGGCAAAAACAAAATTGTAGTATATAGTTCCCAATATAAATGTAAAACTACAAGAAGATAAATGACATAGAGGGTATATTGGCGTTATTTATTCGTTTATCAATTACAAATTGGAATATGCTTTATAAGAGATGTACACTTGGTATAATACACCCCCCAGTTAACAATTCCAAAGATAACAGAGAACAGAACTTCTCAAGGATTAAAGAGAACTGAATCTTACAAGGATTAAAGAGAACCGAATCTTACAAGGATTAAAGAAAATTGAATCTTACAAGGATTAAAGACAAATGAGTCTTTTAAGGGTATATTGGCGTTATTTATTCGTTTTATCAATTACAAATTGGAATAAGCTTTATAAGAGATGTACACTTGGTATAATACACCCCCAGTTAACAATTCCAAAGATAACAGAGAACAGAACTTCTCAAGGATTAAAGAAACTGAATCTTACAAGGATTAAAGAGAACCGAATCTTACAAGGATTAAAGAAAATTGAATCTTACAAGGATTAAAGACAAATGAGTCTTTTAAGGATTCAAAAGAACAGAGCTTATAAAAGATGTCTTTTCCCTCCCTTATCGTTTGATGTAGAATCATAGGTTAGATTGCAATAAATCGTCAGTTGGTTAGCATCGAAGCTTCGAAGTTAGCCTCAATGGTCTGAATATAGGACAATGGCAACAACCAAATAAGATCAACAATTTTTTAAATGATACCAAATCAAAATTCTTTATTTCTCTCAATGCATAACAAAATACATACAGAGAACATACATTAAATTATACATAAATAACATTGTATGGATAATAGCAACCCGGAGGACCGATAATAGCAACCCGGAGGACCGATAATAGCAACCCGGAGGACCGATAATAGCAACCCGGAGGACAGATAAAAGCAACCCGGAGGACAGATAAAAGCAACCCGGAGGACCGATTCTAAAGCTTATAAATTTTAAAGACGCACTGTCAAGGATATAGAAACACCGAACTCTTATATAACTCTGTGACACGAGAAAGGGCTACTAGTTTACAATAATATATAACATGAGGTACTAGTAGTGGTATAGATTTGTAGATACAAATGTGCTTTAAAATATTTTGACCAGAATTTTATGTCAACAATCTTGCAAAATAAATTAAAGATTGTATTTATTCGTTTTAGGTAAACACCCAAAAGTGTTATCCTTCTAAAATACACGTGAAGAGTCAAACAGGTTATATGTGACATTTGGTGTTGAAATAAATACAACTAAGTATAAGCACGCTATCACGGAATATGTACACATGTTGATCAAAAAGCATCGTTATGTAACTAAAAGTTTACAAGTATCCAATTAATAAATGAAAAATTAATAAAAGTAAGTAAATACCTGTTTGTATTATGTCATAGAAGTGCAGGAACTCTTGAAAACTGTATTACTTATATCAAGAGTACTAACACATCGACTTGTATACTTCAAGAGTCGCGAATTATTCTGAAGAAAATTACTTATGTATCACAATTACTTGTCAAAATAAATTTACTAGCATATACATGTAAAGATATGAGTTTGATCGACAGTTATATCGATATTAAATAACTGAATGCAATTGCAAGATTTTCTATTCAGTCATTCAGGAAGTATTATTAGTTAATATTAAAGTACCAAATAAATAGTCAAAAATATTTATACAGCCCCATCGTAGACTATGTTGACACGTAATTACTGTACTTTTTGGTACATTGCAGTTTCGAGAGCATTGACACATTGACTTGTATACTCCAAAGTCGCGAGTTATTTGGAAGTAACGTGATTTTATAAATTGCAATTACTTGACAAGATAAATTGAAACGAACAATATCGAAACATCGGTCTGATCGATAAAGTAAAAAATATATGAAAATATTAAATGACTTGTTTGCCGATGGAAGTAGAAGAAATAATTGAAGTATTCAACATGAGGACATTCCTAAGATTAAGTAACTAGCTGCTCAGTATCACGTATCGAGGATGACTTTAGGTAACATGTTACTGTAGTCTGAATTGTTAACTAACCATTTAGGGTCTTTGTTCAACCTTTATTTTTAATTGACTAAATAACTCATCCTTTAACTTCATTAGTGATCTCCAACATCATTAATAATCCGGGGCGATTAAGTAGATTGTAATTTGGACGGTTGGGAGTAATGCACTGGAAAAAAACCTAACATGGAGTAATGAAAGTACTCTGACCGAGGATGACGTCAGCAGGTGTATCGGCTGTCCAGATAATCACAGGTGTGAATTATTGTTATAAATAACGATAGAAAACTGGGACTGTGAATATTAATATAGACATTATATATGTAATAATGTACTAAGTAAGGGTTGTCAACTGTCGGAACTATATCCTTGTTATTGTCGGATTCATAGCAAAGAATGTTATAAGGAGTAAAAACAAATATATCAAGTTTCAAACTTACAAATTACTGACATGCATTTACGGTTGATGCAGTTTACATTTTTATACAGTAAATCAGAAATATTCGTATGGGATTAAATTTCGTTATTTTCGTCGGGTGACAAGATTCCACGAAATTTCATATCAACGAAAATATTTAACTTTTCGTGATAGACTTTTGAAAAACATTTGAAATTATGGTGTTAACGTACTGCTTTTCATAACTGTCAAATCGTTGGCAATGCAACATAATATAAACTCTCAATTTGTTTTTAATAATGAAATATTATACATGTATATCTATGGAGTTTTAGAGTTGATGCATTTAAACTGCATTTCATAAAACATGGCGGTCGCAAGACAAGAAGCTGTCAAAACAGAAAGTAGCCAATGATGTTCAACTATTTTATATGCAGCTATGTTAAGTTTCTTACTTTCTCGTTTCATTATTCTTCAAGTTTACTTGACTGCTCGATGTAGACAATTTGCCCGTCCGTTGAAATATTTCATATTTAAAGTACATTTTACAAACTGACATGGTGGTCTCAATTAAGACATTTTGAAAATAATTGTTAAAGACAAAGAACAAAAGTGTAATAAAAATCTAATTTAAAATAAATGTTAAAAGGTGAATTCAAACAGGTGTGTTGCGTAGCATGATAAGATTGCAGGATTTCTCAAACATCATATTTACGATAAACAATTTATTTTATAAAGCTTTACAACTGTACTGTTTCTCTTATAAATAAAACTGAGTTTGGGTTTAGATCTCGGATATCAGTATTTGGTTATGGATCAACATGTCAACGATTTCTGGATTTATAGTTTTGTGTCACTGTTTGAGATAAAATGAGGAAACATTAGGTTTGGTATTATATGTTACCATGGAGACGGCAATTCAGAAGCATTTAAAGGCAGAATTTGGTCTCAATTTTATACCAAGAACTGATTAAAGTCTTAAATAAATAAATGATTGTGTTTGTTGAGTTGGTAAATTACAGGTCTAATGTTAGGTTGTGTTAAGATAACAAGTGATGTTTACGTGTCTTCATTTGACCTGGTTCTGAAACCTATTATTGATTCATTTACAATTCAACTTTTTGAAGAAACTTACACATCAATCAACACCCCTGCCATTCCCTGCAAGACACCGAACAACACCCTTGTCATTCCCTGCAAGACACCAAACAACACCCTTGTCATTCCCTGCAAGACACCAAACAACACCCTTGTCATTCCCTGCACGACACCAACAACACCCTTGTCATTCCCTGCACGACACCAAACAACACCCTTGTCATTCCCTGCAAGACACCAAACAACACCCTGTCATTCCCTGCAAGACACCAAACAACACCCTGTCATTCCCTGCATGACACCAAAAAACACCCTTGTCATTCCCTGCACGACACCAAACAACACCCTTGTCATTCCCTGCACGACACCAAACACAACCATAACCAACGGCACATAAAGAGTTTCTTTTCAGCAATCATCGGCTTAACAGATTTAACACATGCACCTCTCCTTATAATACAGTGCGTATTCTTTGGTCTAAATTTTAATTTTTCAATAAACGGATTATGTGTTATTCATTAAATCTTGACATTAACTATAACATCTTAACTATATTTATTTCTTCTTTCTGTTTCTTTAGATAAGAATCCGTATACTGAACAAGTCTTTAGCATTTTAACTGCATTTGTAAGCAGCATATTAAATACCTCTCCTTGAACTGACACAAGAAAAGATATATGATATGAATTAATAATTTATATAAATATGTCTTTAAAAAAGTTTGTAGCTTAAATGATCTTGGCAGTAAGCAATGCAACGAAAAAAACGGAACAAACGGACGAAATCTGAAAACCAAGACAAAATAAACGCTTCTTAAAACTATTTACTATAAAAATAAACGCCTTACTTTGAATGAGCTATACATCTAATGCTAAATTATATCCAGAATCATCGTAGTATAAGTATGTTTAAGTTAAATGAAACTACATATTACAAGAAAATTGCATTAAGGAATGGAAAGGGTTTGTATAATTTTCTACAGTAAAACGTTGTGAAAAAAAGTTCCTAAACGCCGCAAAAAGTTTCTAATGAAAAGGGAATTTATTTAAAGTCTTTCGCCAAAATTTATTTCCAAGTTTTAAAATATTTACCATTCAAAGATCATTATTGCTAATTGGTTTCAGAAAAATAGGCATTACAACATGTATCGGTTTATGACGCATTTAACTCTATGATCCCCCAATTAGCAAATGATTTGTATTTAGAATGAACAGATAAGTGTTTTTAAAGTAAAACTTCAATTTAACAAGCTTATGAAGTTTTAGACGAACTTTTAACTGGGGGTCCTAACCCAAGAAATAAGTACTATTCTGAAACCACAGCAGGGGGGCATGAGCTTATGTTTGCAAGTATATACCATCAAACGAACTTGTCAAGAACTTTTTGCTTTTTGTATCATTTAAGAAAATAATCACTCACTTCACACTGATTGAATCTAGTATTTATTTTAGCCTTATTATGTTGTATCCCAGTCTCGAACTCTGCACACATCCATTGTCAGTATTGAAATAAGTTTCTTTAAGTTTGTTTGAACTTGGCTATAAGCATTAATTATACAAACGTTGAAAATGTCTTTGGAATGCAAGGTTGCATAATTGGAGTCACGATTTATTTTGAAAACTTTACAAAATGTTATAAAGAAATATGAAATAGAGGTTAAACGGTTTACATAAATAAAGATTACTTTTAATGTATTTTGTATTTAAAAAAAAAATATCTTCACTTTGGTCAAATAATGGGACTTTGGAATGGCACAATGACGTTGCAGTATGCAATGACAATGCGCCACTAAGCACAAACGACTGAGGCATGTCTCCAAAGTCAGGTATATTTGGTTAACAGTCCAGCGAGTACACTAGGAGATACCAGGCCGAGTATACACACTTATGTATCAATGATGGAGATACCAGGCCGAGTATACACACTTATGTATCAATGATGGAGATACCAGGCCGAGTATACACACTTATGTATCAATGATGGAGATACCAGGCCGAGTATACACACTTATGTATCAATGATGGAGATACCAGGCCGAGTATACACACTTATGTATCAATGATGGTATTTATTGTATACACTGCGGTACTAACGGTGTCCTAACACCGTGCGATGAAAGTCAAAATTCCTATTTTCTGTAGTCCACAAAATGTTAGCATTTCTATTTTCACAGTCACGTGAATTCAAAAGTGCACTAAATGAAAGTTCAGCAGAGACAAACGGTTCTTATAACTGGAGTTATGCAATTTTCTTAGGGGGGTTTCTAATATCAGACTTTGAATGTTATGTGTTGTTTTCGTGAAGGTTTTTCTTTAAACTATAAAATACAAATATTTAAAAAATTGTTCCTGTGAACAAATACAGAGTAAAATGAAAGTTTGAAGCAGGTCATTTGACCATGCGTATTTGTTAAACCAACGTAATAAAGATTAATTTAAATTAAGTGAGATATCAGTGTCTAGTTATGCTCAGTTTCTCGCAAACCTTAACTCAAACATAGAGTGAACATCAATGACTTTAAAGCCCTCTTTCAGTATTTTCGCGTGTGATTGCATTCCACCTGTACAGGAGATATTGAAAATTTATAAAGTTGAATCTACCTCGATTCCGAAGCGATTACACGGTTCAGATGTAATTTTGATAGATATTAACAATTATAAGTACGATCTGTTTCCCCACACAGGTGTTTGGTCTCTCAAACCACACAGGTGTGCTGATATGTCCAGGTAACGGTCCGAAAAACATCTTCAAAAAGCTTTTTCTTGTTAAATCATCAAAAATCCGGTTAACAAACAACTCAATATAATAATGCTTCTTTATTTATATAAGTCTTCTGATATCAAATTTGTTTTAATAGACTCGTTTAAATTATGTTACATCATTCAACACAGACAACAAATCTTAAATCTTCAGTCAACCAATCATTGTTAAATAACGTTTCTCTTATGTATTTTAATGTTTAAAGTGTGACTCGTATGGTATAGCCGAGGTTATCAAATATATTTCTAAATTTCTATTTCTTCTTTAACTACTACTGCTATTAGTGGTGTCATGTGCTACTTTTGAATTGTATTATTTTATAAAAATTCAAAAGTAGCATATGACAGTGGCATTAGCAAAAACTTGTTTAGTAAACAAGTTGTATTTAAAAATCAAAGTCGATTTCTTTGATATGTTCAATAGCTAGACAACCCATAGCCTTATTGTAGTAGTTATCACACCGACATATGATTCACAAAAGATTTAAAATGTTTACACTTATAAATCCACAGTGGCTTGTGAGTAAAGCGATCCGAATGGCGTGGGCATACATGCCATGTTTGTATGGTTATGTAAGAGTGTATTTAAATTGGAGGGTTATTACTTTATTTTTATGATATCATAAATTTATAATCAATGTCAAATTTGTACACATGCGTGATACGATATTTAAACAGTCCGATCAAATAAATGATTGAATATTTTACACCTTGAAGTATGAACTACTTACGATTTTTATTGCGTTTTCTTCTTAATAGTTTAAATACTACCTTACTTGTGCATATAGTTAATTTATATCATTTTGTTACCAATTCATTACTTCAAACCTGAGACCATTAATATATCAATAATCCAAGTCCCTCCCAAACAAATCATTTGACAACGGCAATATACGAATAACACCATTAAGATTAGTATCAACATACACGTATAAAGAAAGAACTTTATTCATTATTCTAACAAATGTTTAAACAAATTGCATGTCTGTTTTTTATACTTCAAATCTTTTCGATTATATAATCTAAGATGTGTAAAATTGATATACTAGATAATGTGACCTTCAATTTCAATTTTTTGAATAAGAATTTCGAAGGAGCCGAACCTTTAAAATGTACGCTTGTTTCGATCCTTAAACGTTTACCGGTGTGAAAAAAATAAAATCCTGCCTAAATCACTTATATTTTAGTAGATTTTTATTTAAAAATTTTTTTTTAATTTAAATTTCCTGAGATATAAACCGAACTTAATGAAAAACGTAGTCAAAATAGGCTATGGATATATAAATTTTACTATACCAAACCCAAAAATTTCATAAAACTTGAAGCAATTATTCCACAACTAAAGTCTATTAATACGGTTTCATTTTGTATCTTTTTTGCTTTCCTTGTAAGTCTATATTTAAATGCGACACACGGATAGCTAGGGTCACTGTAATGTATAGTATAGGTCAATTTCTACTTTACACTTTGTAAAAAATGCTAGCGAAAGTATAATAAAACAGAAATAATAATTCACAAAAATTTAGATTTGATGTCTTTATTCAGAATTAAGGTATAAACACTGGAATTAAGATCGTTTATCTATAAGGCTGTCTCCCAGTAACATGCATTAAATGTGAAGATCGCAATCATACGGTCGTATATACTTAATGTAAAAGTATTCTACTTTAATCTGCTTGATTAGAAGAATTTCTATAGATTAGCGTAAACATAACGCTAATTTCTGTTCTTCTGAATCATATATATATATATATATATATATATATATATATATATATATATATATATATATATGATATTGTCTTCTGAGTATTGACTACCTACAGTATATCTATCGACCTCCAACAAGTTGATTACACCTACTGCATTCTAAGATACCGCTACCTGTTGTTCTTTTTATAACTTGATTATCAAGGTTCATCAAAAACCATTCAATGTATGTCTCAATTCTTATCGTCTAATTAAGAGTATTTAATAATTGTGTAAATTTTGTGTTCTCAATATATTGTAAAGTTGTTTCAGAATAGTACTTTATGCTGGCTGCGGTATGTTGGCATATTGAATGCAATCTAAACATATCGGTGTATGTTAGCTCGTATGTTGCCCTATTTAATATAATTTTAAGGTAAATTTGTGCCAGTTAAAATCAATAAACATTAAAATGTAGAAAACTCGCTAAAACTATTTCTCATTTCAAATTTATAATTATTTATTGTTGTGTACAGTATATGGCAATGGTAAATCAAGCAGTTTAACTATTTACCTAACACAGATTTGCCCTGGTCAAATATATCTTGTATGTCCAAATGTCTCGATGATCTGTAAATATTATCACGATTTCGCGTGTCCCCTCAAAATAACAAATGTCAATATTATTAAATACTCGAGAACTCATATGAATTTAAAATGTCTATAACTGACGTGTTGATACAAATCATTTCAATATTTATCTTCTATCATTGATTCCACATTTATTCTTTCTTTCTTTGTGGGTTATATATTTCCAGTTAAGCTTTTCACAATTAATTTGACGTTTAAAATTATTTTGTTAAATAAACTAAAAGCAAAAATATTTTAAAGGTTAAATTTCGAGGCACAATGGAAATTATATTTAATTATATTCATAAGATTTATTTCAATGACCACTTAAAGTTTTAAGAGGTATTCTTGAAAATGTCTAAGACAAACAATTCGGTTTGATTCTTGACCACTGGTCAAATATGTAATAGAACTCTTAGTATACAAATATCTGTCAAAATCTATACATATAAATACATAAACGCATATTATACTCAAAAGTGACTGTCTGAAGATTGCTTGTATAACTAGAAAGAAAGATTGCTTTTGGTTTCCAGACAAAAATATATAACGTGTTCGAAAATAACTTTTAGCCAGCTTAAGCAATCAGTTATGACACATACGTGAATCTTCGGAGTCGCCGGTCTCACTTTTTTTTTACATAATTAATTAATCATTAACAGTGCACGTTTAGTTTCTGGAGTTCGAAATACATTCCTCTACAAACTATATATATATATATATATATATTATATATATATATATATATATATATATATATATATATATATATATATATATATATATATATATATATATATGTATATATTATTTCAATCGGTACATGTTAACTATGCTGATACAAATCTGAGAAAAAAACTTAAGATTCACCATTTTTGTCACTGTAAAACACTTGATATAAATAATATTTCATTAATAAATGTCCCCACAATTTGGCAGAAAAGGGCTAGTCAGGGAGACCATAACCAAACGATACCAATGAAAATTAATGTTATACTGACATGTGGCGTGAAATTGACAAGCCATTGACAAAATATGCTAAAAAAATAAAATAAAATAAGTCATCAATTTTACCTGACTTAAAAATGAAGTTACTCGACAATTACTGTCAATGATATGATATGTTAATATAGTTTAAATGAAACTTAATTACGTATTAACATCCGATTTTTTATTCAAAACGAGAGAAAATTTTTTTTTTATTTGGCTTTAAGACATTGCCTTATTTCGTGATGTGTCCTATCGATTTAAAATTAAGTTCGTAAAGTCACGCGAGATTCCATGCCCAGTTTGCAAACGTCCAAAACCATCTCAATTCGTAAAAACAGCAGTGTGTTACAATACAATTTTAAATACATGTAGGTGTTAAATATTCAAGGTTTTATTAAAAATTCATCACAAAATAGGACATCAGAATATTTCTGTTTTTATATATTAAATCTTGCGCATAACGTCCAATCAATCATTATCAAAATATTGTACAATGTATTATAAAACGCCAAACGTAACACACGTGATGAAGCATCCTGAAACGATCTTGCGGAACACGTGGTCTCATAGTCAAGCGCTGCAGAAAAGAGTAGCGACGATTAGTTTCAAAAGTTTTAAAATATGCTATGAGTATATGACAAAGAGAAATCTGTCTGTATTTCTCCATTAAAGAGAAGTTATGATAAAATGACAGGTAATTACAAAAAAAAAAAAAAAAAAAAAAAAAAAAAAAAAAAAAAAAAAAAAAAGTGTAAGAACTGAGACAATTAGGACAACAATTAAAAACTGAAACATTTTTCAGAAAGTCTCATTTTGGATGGAGGGAACCGAGAGATATCATACAAGGTTAGGATTACAACATTATTATTATCTTCCCCAGGCAGACTGCATATTATACATGATTACAATATTTAAAGTCATGACTATATGACAAATATTGATATTATTATAAATTAAAGTTAAATTACTCATCATCTGTATTCCAATCATTAAATAATGAAGTCAGATTTAAAGCGTGAGAAGTTGTATTCTTGAACTTTAGCGTATTAATATGTATAACGATTACAAAAATAACTCTAAAGAGAGATTTGGCTTTGACGATGAAAGCAATATCAACAAATAGAAAATAGGAAAAAATGTACAAAATGTCAGCAAGAACTTTATGTCAAAAAGATACACTTAAAATCCCACGATTAGGAGAGAAATGCAACCGATGCATGCAATGCATTTTGTTAAGTTGTGAATAGACGGAACAGATCAACTTGATGTATCAATCACACACATAGCAAATAAATTATGTAAACTTTATAATCCAATTACACAGAAACAAATCGCCTTGAGAATTTAGTTAGATCAGAATTCAAATCGACTTTCTATTCAAATGGAAACGTATACAACTTTTGACTTTTAAAATATAAACGGGGTGTCAGACAAGCGTCTCCATTTCTGCATTTTCTTTTCATATTTTATCGATTAATTTTCATCAGAAAGAGCAACTATAATATACATCTTCATATTAAATAACTGAGGCATTGGAAATAAATTATTTTTTCGACTGCCTTTTTAACTAAGTCCTCGGTATATGTTTATTTTGAAGCTGTTTATGGTTTGTGAGGATTTTAAGCTTGATTTACTCAAGTTAATCATCAATAATTTTAACTGCGAAGTTTATTGAATTTTTGTGAAAGTAAAATTTGAAATTTTACACAAAAGATGGGGAGAGCTCTCCCGCCGATAGTTTGAAAAGTAATGTAGTGTAAGAAATATTTTATTTTTTACACATATTAGTGAAATATTTTAAATTCAAAATTTGATACACCAGGGGAAATCATAATTAGCTGTATCACAGTGAGTCGGCAAATGATCGAAATTTAAAATAGCTAACTCATAGATAAAGCATACAATAAGAAATAAATACAAGTATATAAATCCAAAGTCAATTTATAATACGTTTCATCTAGAAAAAATTTACTTGATCATGAAAATCAAGTTTCTTAGAAAAAGCTTAAGTCTTATTCGTGTTCTTTCCACTGTAGCTGGAAACATGAATTCAAAATATGAGAACGAATACTCCAAGTTTGCTGACAACAACGATCAGAGGACATGTGTGCAACACACTGAATAAAGTATGACGTATAGTCCTTGTCTTATTCAATTATATTCCCCATAAGTGTTGTAAGATGAAGACACAATTTTCATTGCCAAATGATACAAACTTTTTGTTTCATTTAAGATTTACCTAAATGTCTCATCAAGCAAATGTCGAGCAATAGCGAATGTTGTTTTTTTTTAATTTTAATTTTTTTTATTATAATTAATAATAATAATATTATTATAAATATGATGATGATGATGATGATGATGATGATGATGATGATTATTTGCAATTTTATCAAGTGGAAATCATTTAACAACACATTTTATATAAGTGAAATACTTTACAATGAAAACGGTTCTAAACTTGCACATAAAGAAAGAACCGATATACAAACGGGCCACGTACGTGTTTAAAAACAGCGAATTACGGCAAAGAGTTACCTTTTCCAGATATTTCAGAATCAAGTTACGTGTGTAGGGTTTGATGTTACATCGTGGTGTCAATATTTCTCTTTGATCTTTGAAGCTGAGTCCGTTTTATGAGAAAATTTCGGAATAATAACTGTTTTCAATTTTTGTGACAGATGAAGAGAAATAAAAGACATCTACTAAACTTGGTATGTGTCAATTAAAATAATAGTTTTTTGTTCAATTATGCAATAAATCAAATTCCTGGAAAGTCATTAAATGTCACTATAATTTTTATTATATGTAAATTTAATTAGTTTTGCTTAGAACTTTGGAAAACAACTTTTCTTATCGTATAAACAACAAGTGAACGTGTAGAAGTTATATGTTCATAGATTAGAGTAAACAAACGCATGGTCTAAATTTTGAGATTCGATAAATTTCAATTAAAACATATATTCCATATTATCTAGATAGCCGATTTAGGATAACCAGCTCTCATCATGACTATAGACGCTGAAGTTCTTGAAAACCTTACAAATAAAGCGGATGTTTCTGCTTGTCTTGCATCTAGCGAAGAATTTTAAATGCATGTCAAGATTTTAACAATGATATAGAGCATGCAGATTTCCCTGATGACGACATGGGTTTACAGTTCTGGGGTTTGTCAATTTGTGCAGAAAAGATTTTTCATAAATGAGATGTTTATGAACAAATGTTTATGCACTGCAAAAAGTCTTTTCTAGTTTAAGCATTATAAATGAATTTACGAAGAATTCGCGCTAGTGTTGTTGTTTTATTTTTAGAAAAAAAATTTGATCTCGCTTTAGAATAAAATGATGTAAATTAAGAAATAATAATTGTGTTTAAATTTCTGAAATACAATAAGCCTGTTAGTGAACAACAAATACCGGATATATAATTATTATACAAAACATGTCTGTGTAAACACGTGTCCTAGAAATACAGCATTAAAAATAACTATTCATCATAAATGTAAATATTTACACGGCATTCACATCTCCTGACAAGGAAAGCGAACTTTGTAGTCTAAAGTCAACGGATTATAAAGTAACCAAGGTATTTAACCATAACCTCAGGACTTAATTAAGATTAAACCTGACATTTAACGATGAAATTGATATAATTCATAAGTACTTCAAAGTAATTCATACACTTGTTACACCATATCTACCATGGTACTAACAATAGCTAAGATGTTACAAACATATCCGGACGCCTTTGGTGGTCATTACGTTTTCCCTGTAGCGTAATAAGTAGTTATTATTTATCAATTAAAAGTCCATTAATATGACAATATCATTTATATATCCATAAACTGATGAATATGTCATAAAAATCGACAAAGGCGAAAAAATAAACCATAAGACTATAACTTTGTACATATCAATGTCAAGATCGTCTTTATTCCGAAGCTGCAATCCAGAAAAGGTTGTCTTCTTTAGAATGTTGTTTATAATCAAATCAAATGATTCTACATTTTATATGAGGTGATATTGTTCTGTTTCGGTCGAATTTTCTTTTTATTTTTAAAGTGTGTGTGTGTGTGTGTGTGTGTGTGTGTGTGTGTGTGTTATTTCATGGCTATTGGGTACCACGATATATCATATATATCATTGTGGAATTTTGCAAATGGGGATGGCCAAATCAAAACTGCATTAAAAAGTAATGTAGTTTAATATTGACAGTATTCTCCATATTGCGATGGTACTCAATTTCTTTTTTTTTTGTTAATAAATGTAACAATGCGTGTAAATGTGTAAAGGCAGACACGTTTTAACGATCAACTGGGTCGTTAATATGTACATATTAAAGATCATTTAGAATAGCCTAAAGGAATACAGATTTTTACCAAGCATAATGACTTGAACTCCTCAACAAAGTTATATAATCTTAATGTAATTATACTACTTACATTTAAACAGAAGTTAGATCAATGTATGTTTAATAAAAATAGTTTATTTTAAACCTTTCAAGGTTTATGTGTATCTGAAGTAAACAAAATCAGCAAATTAGATCAAAATGGGAGGGGATTAGAAACTAGTTTATATAGAGAAAGACATATTTGCTGCTAGTTACTCAATTTTTGGCATAATATTAATAGAAATTATAAGTCATATACGGGGACAGTTTGTAGATAATAATTTGACAGTCGTCATATATTCTTAATGAAACAATTGGATGCTATCTTTATATGCCGCGCGTTTTCCTTTAAAAAAAATAATTTAAAAAATAAATAAATAAATAAAAAAGAAAAGAAAAAAGATCCCGAAAACTAAACTGTCTGAAAAAGGGCCAAGTTGTTGGTTAGTAACTGAATGCGCCAGAGCTTGGTCTGATTTGACCACGTCTCCAATGGAACCAAAAAGGAAAAAAAAAGATATAAAATATAATATAGGAAAGAATTATAGAAGATTCAGCATACATTTTTTAAAAATAAACTACCAAGGATACTGTGTAATACTTAAAGCTGCATTAAGTTTTCCAAGGAAAAAAAATAAAACGGTGCTGATCTAATTAATGATGTTCCTAATGGAAAATGCTGTATTTGGTTCAACGATAAAAGCTCGAATAAATGCAGAAATTTCAGAAATTACCCAGCGAGATGCAGCATGTTGGATCTAATATTAGAACTTGGTAACGCCATAAAAAACCGGGTCATTTAAACGCAACTCACAAAACGGTGAAATATGATAATTAAACACAGAGCTTCATTGAATTTGTCATTTGTGACTTAGTAAGGGAAACATAACACCATTGCGAATACACCTTGATATTAATGACGGACAATTAATACAATTTGTCAGGTTTCACCTTCGCTTCATTGGAATTGCCGTACATCCGTGCGCATGCTCAAAACTCACAATAATTATCGTTAAACATTGACCAACCGTCAGAGGATTCCGTTTATTTACAGCTAAAAGGAATGAAATTTTAGAAAATGAATCTCACGGATCATAATTAGAAGTTATCTATTTAAAAAAAATGCATTTTAGAAAATAAAAAAAAAATTCAGAAAATTGAAAAACTTAATGCAAATTTAAAAACTTTTAAATGTTTCTCGCCTTCAGTGTTCCTTCGTTTTGACATCATCGTCGATATACACAATGTTATTATGTAAAGCTGAACAGCCATTTTCTATTTTCTTAATGAAAGCTACACAAACAAAAAATAACGGAGTTCGCACATTACGTTAAACGTACCTTAGCAACTTCATTTAAACAACTACAAAAAAACAATGAACAGATTTAACACCGCATGCCACAAAATATGTCCACATGATTGTTAAATCATTTCAGACATTTTGACACTAGATATACATTTTCCTATCTTTTTAACAGAAGAGTTGCAAATATGTCTGTATCAACGGAGTACTTTTTCGCGGGATTTATAAGGTACGTTCAAGAAAGGAATGCAATGTTTTAAAGATAAATGACCTCGAGGACAAACTTTTGGCAGAATTAAGTAAATAAAAGGTTTTCTAACAGATGGAACGAGAAACTAGCCCAAGTATCACGTGTTAATCTTCATAAAAAACTAACAATATTTTCATGTCAAAAGAATTTTTAACGCCCATTTAGACAAAAATACAAAAGTGTTGTACGTTTTGTTTCTATTTGTAGTTTTTTGGGGCTTCAAGTGTCCACTTTGTAAAATAGATTCTTGTTTAATCTGACAGTTGGACACACTTTAAAACTTTTTAATAAAAGTTGTAAGTTTACACTATGATTTTAGAAGTTTTACAAGACAATTATCAGTTAGATTTTACCTAATTTGTCATGGTCAATGACAAGTTATTAACAGTTTTGTCAGTGTATGATTTATTTATGAACGGACTTGATTTATCTTTCCACCCGTGTTGATTACCAAGTTTTGTCTTCATTTAGTTTGTCTTTTGTCCCCGTTTAGGTGTCATTTCACTAAAGAATTTGAGTTCGGCCCACTGGTGAATGGATCAATTAAAGAAAAACTATAATTAAACTATGTACTTCTTAACAAACCTTACTGTACAATGAAACGTGTAACAACAACTATCATTGAACCATGTACTTCTACACCAACTCGTCGGTAGGGCTTTGGAAGAACATATCAAAATGGACAGATCCAGTAGTTCATATTATACCCTGACCTTCTACCCCGTACCTGACGAAGATGAAAGAAGTCCCAGGAATTCACATACCGGCTCCGTAGACAGCGGAATACAAAAATCCTTTTGTTCAATATTGGTAACACCTTAAAGTCAAAGTTGCGAATGTTTTTTTTTTCTTAGAAAAAAAATTAGAAAATGAATCTCACGGATCGTGGTTAGAGGATATCTATTTTAAAAAAAATATATGTTTAAAAATAAAAAAAATCAAAAACAAAATCAGAAAATTGAAAAACTTAATGCACTTTAATGTCTATGTAAATGGTTTTCGAAACATCAAATTTTCCGACTGACCATCATGCCGACTGAAAGCTTAAACCCCCTGAGTTTTTTGGTCCACATATATACCATAACATCATGATACTCTTTCCGCGATGAGTTGATCTAAACCTAGACGACCACATGCGTGAAGGACAAGATACGTAGTGCCATATACCATTTTAATGTATTTTATGATTTAATTAAAAATGGTATATAAAAGTGGTATTCTTTATTGTCCTTGACCTTTCACGATAATGGCTCGCTATGTCTAAGGCCCAGGAGACGACGGCAGGCACGAAGGACAAGATCGGTGGTATTCCTTACTGTCCTTGACCTTTCACGATAATGGCTCGCTATGTCTAAGGCCCAGGAGACGACGGCAGGCACGAAGGACAAGATCGGTGGTATTCCTTATTGTCCTTGACCTTTCACGATAATGGCTCGCTATGTCTAAGGCCCACGAGACGACGACAGACACGAAGTACAAGATCGGTGGTATTCCTTATTGTCCTTGACCTTTCACGATAATGGCTCGCTATGTCTAAGGCCCAGGAGACGACGGCAGGCACGTAGGACAAGATCGGTGGTATTCGTTATTGTCCTTGACCTTTCACGATAATGGCTCGCTATGTCTAAGGCCCACGAGACGACGACAGACACGAAGTACAAGATCGGTGGTATTCCTTATTGTCCTTGACCTTTCACGATAATGGCTCGCTATGTCTAAGGCCCAGGAGACGACGGCAGGCACGTAGGACAAGATCGGTGGTATTCGTTATTGTCCTTGACCTTTCACGATAATGGCTCGCTATGTCTCAAACCCTGGGGATTCAGACTGGATCAGTGACTGATCTTATAATGACCATTAAGTAAATAGGAAGAAGGATCGATTAAGCCGTTATTTTAACGGTTTTCTTAAAAGCCTGTCTCCAGGGATAAATATTAGGATTTTCTATACAGAAACTGCAAAGGATCAGGAGACGTTTGATTTCTTGTGATATTAGAGTACAGTCTTCCAATGAATGACTATTTACTCATCAACTTGTTATAGCTTTTATCAATTGTCCTACTTTGTCATATAAAATAAACTTTAGTGAAGAACTAAAAACTAAGTCATGGCCATTTCATTATAGGATTTAGATTAATTTTTAAGCTAAATACAGCCCCAAAACGTTTCAAAATATACAACAAATCTTTACTTTAAATGTCCTCGTGCTGGATTGGCTCATTTTTACAGAACTTGATTAACCTCAAAAACGGATTTGGATGCGTTCGATACATGTCCGGTTTTACCAAAACAGTGTGCGTTTTAATATAATACATGGAAGACATGATATATTCGTTTTAAGACATAATCTATAAAATTTGAAGAAAATCGTATTCCACTGAGTAAAACTTGTGTTAAACTTTATAATGTATTTGTACCAGGTTAACGCCTACAGTGACACAAGTCAACTTACAAATGCACCTTTTTGTTAAGTCGCGAATCGTCATTATGCACTTTAAACTTTTTCCTTCCTGAAATTGGATCATTTTATTCGCTTCCAAAGGGGAACCATATGTTTTCCAAAGTAACAACTACACTTGGACAAGAGAGACTTCAAACTGCATGGACCCCTGTAGTAATATAACTACATCATTTGACATTTACTCCACTGTCAAGTTGTATAATCAACAGTCCCAATTTTTTCCCTTTTCATGTCTAGTTTTGCTGTTTGGTATCATTAACTTGTATCGTGTATTTAGAACCGTTGTATATCAGGTATTTCTAAAATTTGAAATTTATTTAAAACTAAGGTCTGTTCCCTCATGCAAAGCATCCCTTAGCTGGATTTGGATTTACATAATTTTGGAACTTTAGATACATTATTTTCAACTGTTTGGCTTATGTTTTTTATCTATCAAACTTTTCGGTCTAAGTGTCACTGATGAGGAATAAATTTCCGAAATGTGCACATCTGGCACATCAAAATTTAACTGGTATTTGTGTTATATATGTACAAATTTCAAGTCTCTGTTATTTTACATGTACTATCACGCTTAATAAACGGAGAACACAGCTTAAAATACATCACTGTTTTATTACTTGTGTGGTCTTAATTTTATAAAAAATTAATCTTTTTATCATGAACAAATTCCACATCAACAGGACATTACCCTTTTAATTTACCCCTTGTTAGCCAATTACTGATAAAAGTAGTGTATTTGACAAAGATTTTCGATAATTTGCCTTAAATGACCCTTACATAAAAAGCGATTTTTAATCTTTTGTCATTTAGCTTCAGGGTACTGTGTCAGATGTAGTCTCTTTATTTGATTAACGTTATCTGTCTAAACAATTAGTTTGATGTTTTATTTCCTTAAGGTAACGTGCCTGTTCAAGAGTTATCCCCCTTGGCTAACTGTCAAAGATGCTATTTAAGATCATATTTTTGGAACGGTGACACTCAAAAAAAATATCGGAAATGGGAGATCAAAATATGCCTTTTTAATTAAAGATAGGTCACAAAACATCACCTCATAAGTAGTTCTTTTTCCTGGAAGCTTGTGATAAGTGCCATTTTTAAAAGGTTTAGAGTCTAAAGTGTCAATTTACATTTTAAAAGTCCCCGTAAACGTTTGGAGTTTTAAAAATTGGCATTCAAAGTAAGAGGATTGACTCTGTGACTTCGCGGTTTATTTCGATATACATGTACATGTTAATTTTGTACTTTGCAAATGACCAAAACGTTGTGCTTTCTATCACTGTAACCGGGTTACTTCAAGATAAGTACAATTTACTTAAGTAGGGTTTCAAACTCAAGTAACTGTAATCTGCTAATATCACCAGGATTTGTTAAAATACACAGTGAAAGTCCAATATATAAATGTTTTAATTTATAACTTCTAAAATCAATAACCAATATGAAAAATAAAGGTAAACTTTGATCTTTTGATGAAACCAATAAATGACCTGATAAAAAGTAAAAATCCGCGAGTATCCGCGTGTAAATTCTTTTGTAAATAGATAAAGTCTAGGCTCGTGTGAACCGCTCATAACAACAGCCTCGTTATTACAAACTGAACGGTGTTATTATCACCAATATCAGGAGTTTATATAAAACGTAGGTATTAAGATCTAAAACCTTCTACTCATTTGATATTAGATGTGACAAAAAATATAAGTGCATTCTTGATATTGAGGTTGTACTTTTATGCTATACCTTGTGTTTTAAAGGAGTGTTCATGAGGTTGTATATTGGTCATATCTGGCCGGACCCTTCAACCAATACTGAATTTGGTGACCAATCACTCACACAATTTGAAGTCATGTTTTGATGCCACCCTTTTGGCAAACAGTTTGTTAATTTGGAAAAGTGGTTGTAAAAAATCATTCAGCTTTAATTACATAATTTCAAGAGTATATGTAACTGTTTGTCAAAACTGCGTGGAATTTATGATTGTTTCAAAATACAAAAATCGTCGCTGTCTTGACACGAGAGGGATTTAAACCCTTAACAATACGCCAAAATCAGACATTTTTATCAAACATAAACACCAAAGTCTGATTAATGACGAGATTATTGACGAAAATATATTTGAAAACTTATAAATACAGAATTCTTTAGATATGTCGAGATCCTGATTTCCTGATAATGTCAATTTTATTTGCATCAAGAAAAACAATGTATTACATAACATTAAGTCCTGCGGATAATGAAACGAGACTTAACGGGTTACTAACATCGAAAGATAAAAATACCAATAGATTGATTTCAGAATAAAAGATGTTGTTATAACATTTTTCAAATATTAAGTTAAAAGAATGTCAAAAGATGAAATTATTTCTACCGCCAGTTCTGGTATTTAGTGTGGTGAAGTGAGCCAATGTAAGCAATCATATGGTCGTAGACGCATATCCGTATATCCAAAATAGAACAAGAGATAAACCATTTTAACTTCAGAAACCATGACATCATCCGAATGTTTTGTTTTTTTTGGAAAAAATTTGCATGTGCATAAAATAAACTGGCCAACAACATTATGTTAGTACTACAGATACAGTGGCAATGATTGACACATCTTTACAATCAACCTGTATGTGATGATTGTAAGTTGTTAACATGATGCCGTAATGACATATGACATATCATTTAAATCATTACAGAAAAACACTTATCATATGATTCGTCTGAGAATCTAAATGCCTATAGCAAAAACCACTTTTACACCTATATGCAACAACACGTGTAATTTGTAGCGAGTCGTAATGTACAAAACAGTATTTATATCTCGTTTTTTATGTAATTATTACTAGTTTTTAGTTAGCAGTGTGAACAGAGCATTTCAAAACAGGGATTATTTTTCAGTGATTCAAAGACGTAACGGATTCCGTTTTGTGTTATATTGGTACCTAATGTTGGTGAACGTTTAGTTGTTTATATTGAGCAAATTTATTGGGCATTTTTAAAACGTTAATTCACTCATTCCGTGCAGAGCTGTTAAAACGAAAAAAATTATGTATGGTTTAATTTTGATTTAAAAAAAAAAAACATTTCTTTAATTATACCTCAAGTTTTGAAGAGTCTTTTTTAATTGCATTTCATGTTACTGTTTGTTATCGAAAACTTCTCTGGTTATAAAGAAGCACATAGTTTTCAGGGATTTTCTTGGGAGTCTCTGACCATATAATTTGCAGTCGGTTTTATATATAAAAGCTGGAATGAAGAGTTTTTGACTTTTGAGCAATTAGTCTAACACAACTAAGCAATTTTAAAAGTTTTTAATAAAAATACCCATTCAGTCTTTTAAAAAATTGGAATATGAGCCTCTTCTAATTGTCAAAATGAAAATGAATTTAAATGACTAACCGATATTTTAGGGTCATAAATTAAAATCTGTTCATTGTTTTGTCTCAGTTATCACCAGAGATTGACTCGAGATAATTGTTTTGGGTGTATTCGATGTCTTACTCGTAATTAGAGAACCGTTTAGCGAATATATAACGGAAAGAGATATGACAATTCTGATTATCTTTTTTGTGGAGTCAAGGTTGTTGAAAATGTTTAAACAAAATCTTTAATAATGTTGTAAATCTGGTGGAAAACTTAATGTCCAAGTCAATTCTGTTTTATGAGAACAAACAAGGGCACCATTTTTCCTCTTTAATTCATGCAGATAAAGTCTTGTATGTCGTCTCATATTTCGTAACTTGTATCTGCATCAAATACAATTGTGTATACAACATTCAGAAATTATACGATTTGCGAGAAATTAAAATAGAAGATGCTGTAGGGTATGACAAGTAAACTGAAGATTAGATAGCGATCGACGAGTAACGATTCCTTAGTAAATATTTAACAAAAATACCTGCTTAATTTTGATGTGGCATATATGAACATTGCGGAAATTTATTCCTCATCAGTGACACTAGGAGCCAAAAAAGTTGATAGATAAAAAAAAGTTCATAATAAACATTTGAAAATTAATTAATCCAAAGTTTCAAAATTACATGTATATGAATCCAAAATGAGAAATTTCGCAGTTATTTGCGAGAAGATTAAAGACTCGGTAGCGACTGGCGAGTGTTTTCAAGATCATATGAAGATAGCGTTTTACGAGTAGATTGAATAGTCTGTAACGACTGGCATGTAGATGGAAGATTTCAAAGCAATCTGTGAGTAAATTGAAGATCTTTTAGCTACTGGCCAGTAATTTGGAGATTTCTGGAAATTGGCGAGTAGATTGAAGATTTCGTAGCGACTGATGACTAAATCGGAGATTTCGTAGCTGTATTCATGTAGACCATACTCACAAACATCATCAAGATGTTATAAGTTAATTATACGATACACATTTTTCAAGTTTTAAAAAACAATAAATGATTCGAAGTCTGAGATTTAATGATCCATGGTTGAATATTTCTGACTTGTTAAATGGTCTGTATGTATTTTATTTGTGCAATTGTATATGTATATAGGTATATCAAGTAAAAACCTTATGTTACACGTTTAATACTTGTGTCTATTTAATAGCATTTTAATCAGATGTTTGCAATATATAAATATAAAAAAATATAACAAATTGATAGCATTTCAAAGAGCTTTTTAAAAAAGATACTATTCCATTAGGGTTTACAAGGCAAGTTAACATAAAATAGTCTTATGGTATCCCGCAATAAAACATATAATGTTGATATCACAAAAGTACTTTTGATGTTCAAAATAAATGTATAGACTTCCTTAGGTTATATATAGCAGATAGCTATCACATTATTAAACTGTTCAAATATTTTAATATATATTGCAACGTCAAATACTCAACTCCCACGAAGCGGTTGTACAACTAACTCAAATAATCCTAATTTACTCAGGTGAAATTTTTCTACAAATAAAACTTGTATGTTTTAACAAAATATGTTATGTATTTCAAATAATTATATATATATAGTGAATAAGTACGGTATCTCAAGTTTGAATTTATTGTGTATATAAATGTGTCCGTATGTATGTACGCTTTTGTAACAACGTGTCTTGCAGCGGCACCTACCAATAAAGACCTCTTGTATATAATGACCATTTTAAACCAGTGTAACTCCTAAACGACTCTATAAAAGTTCCAGTACCCTCGCGTCTTCCATAACACTTTTTCTAACTTAGACGTTGGGGATTTGAGACAAAATCCACTTTGAAAACGGTTCCCAATTTCTTATTGGTTTTAACTAATACTTGCCGAGAGCGCTCAAATAACCAGGGTAATGTAACCACCGAAAACGTACGGATCAATTGGATTAGTGGATTACGGGAATTAATGCTTATTTGATTAAGTAGCTGGATATTTGGGATTGTCAAAATATTATATGAACAAAAAATTACCTCAAATTACCAAATTAACGGAACATATCACGATATATAGGTTTAAAGTCGCCACAACACGTGATTTAAGACATGCATATCAAAGTTGTTTAATTTCACGATCTAATTGAATGACAATGTCAATTTCCCCTATCTCATCTCACGATATTGAAAACATATTTGCCTTAAACTAAAACTTCTAAAATGATCAGGTAATATGTCAAGATAAAGCTGAAATACAGTAACATTAATTCTCATTTCTTGATTAGAGCCGAGTAACTAGCTTTATATATCTTTAACAGTCTATAATGTTTACATTTAGAAACTCATAAGACATGAAAAAATTTAATGCAAAAACTACGCGTTAAAAGTAGACACACACATCACCTCTTTTTCGGAATATCTGTGTATTAGGGCCACCTGCTTGCTTAATTGAAATTAATGTACTATTGTCAATAATTTTTTGTTATATTATAACTATATTATAAAATGAGTTGTACACAAATACGTGTTATATCGCCATTATTTTACTTAATCATATCCCAACAAAATTGTTGAATACTTTATTTCGTAATAATAATAATAATAATAATAATAATAAATGACATATGTTTCGGGCTTGTTTGTACATAAGGGCCACATATTTCAATATTTTTTCTTTAAGACAGGGAATTATAAGACAAAGAGTTCAAGACTTTCAAACTGATTGAAGGAATTAATACTGAAGTTATACAGTCTAAAATTGCAGTTTTGAGTAATTAACAACAAAAGCTTATTAGACTAACAACACTGGGGCTAATTTTATTTCAGGGATACATACTGATATTATTAATTAAGTATTCATGGTTTTAACTTTCATATATTTTAAACAAGAACACGAGAAAAAACACGAAAAAAATCCAGAAATTTATTACTTTTTCTGTTTCTGTTTAAGTCTATTTACAACAACATTTAATATATAGTGTATTTGTTGAATTTTAATGAAGAAACCCCTTTGTAACACGTTTATGTTAGGTAAGATGTGAAAGCTATGTCTAAGAAGTTAACGACAGATTCAAGTACAGTACATCAAATTGTCAAATAATATTTGGAACCTTGTGAAAAATTTATTCTAGCTCATCTTTATAAGTGCTAGCTGTACTTTCATGCACGCCTGTCAACCATTTTCTGCATAATGTCGTTTTATCTTTTATTAAACAGGAATTGTGTTAGTTTTCCTTTCCACGTGATTTTTATCCTTATTATAAATATAATGAATATTCCTTCTTTTTTTATACAAAATCTACACATATAATAAGGTTGACGTTTTTAAGGTGACAAATTGACTATTTGTATAAGTTAAAAAGACATCAGATTTATGTATAAAATATAATATAGAAATCATATTCAGTTCTAAAACCTTGCCTTATGTGTTCTATATAATAAGTCTTTATTACTGAAATCAGCTTATGTTATTTTTTGTAATAATCCCTTTTAATTTTTACATTACTATATATATATATATATGCTAGAAGTAATATGAAGCAAATAAGTGCATTGAAATTTAAAGAATAAATGAATAATAATTAGTAAAAATGATATAAGTAGTAATAAAAAACTCATTGCTATACAGTTTATTTAGTCTAGTCTGTAAATAGTTGTATACCATGTATATGTCCATCTTATTATGGTAGAAAATAAACAATTATCAAACTAATATATAATGATCTTACGAGGAACAATCAACAGAAAATTAACATTCTGAAATGAACGAGAAGTATGTTTGCTTGTCCGTGTGTATGTGCAATTTTGTTTACTATGCAGTGATATACTGTCGATTATCTTTAATTTTTGAAATCAATATTTAAAATTTACACTCACCTGTATAAGTTTCTCCAGGTACATATTTACCTGAAGCAGGTAAATCCGATATTTTGATTTCAAATCCATTGTCACCACCTGTTACAGCGGCTGTAGTGTGTATTGGGGTCCTTTTACAAATATCCAAAGTTGCTTTAGAATAAGAATCACCTATAAATACACTAGTTATAATAAATAACACTGTTAACACGAAATTAATCTCCTTCATTTTGAAAACATCCGAAAATATTGATATTTTTCCTGCTTATGCAGTTTGCTAAGATAGCTCTACATGCCACTTAAAAAACACTCTCCACTTTTCTTATTTTTTACTGTAAGTTTTAAAACAGTAAGCAAAATTTCCCCTCTCAGTGTAAGAGCATGTGTGAATGTACATAGTAATTTTTGTCCCACTTGAGTGCACCATGGACTACGCAGAACACGATTGGTCAGTTTGTCAACTTTAAGCCCCGCCTATTTGGTATGATAATATTTTTTGACAATTACGTTATAACAGATATATCTATATTTTCGTAAGAGGATATACTAAGAATTCAAGTGTTAGAAACAAACATAAATTGTATACTGATACAGTTTTATATAATAAGCTGATTGCCGATCTTCCGTGAAATGTTAGTATACACGTATACATAGTATGATAGTGATTCAACACAGAACGCACTTTAATACGCGTGCTATGAGAAATATGCAGATTTCTGTAAAATATGCGTGTTTATTTCCTGAAACAATATACAAACATATAAATAAAGGATTCTATCGTGTCGTTATTTAAAATAAAAAATAATGAGATACCAATCCCAGCATTTAAGTAATTTTTTTTTATCGATTTATTACCAGAAGTCCATTCATGGACATCTGTTATTACTCATATTAAATTAACACTCGACAAATGAATTTAAAAGCTCTGACAGATTATTGTCACAGTGTTGTCAATTTTTGAGTTGTTTATTTATTTATTTATTTATTTATTTATTTTTTTTTTTTTAAATATTTTATTTATCTATTTATTATTTTTATTTATTTATTTATTTATTATTTTTATTTATTTATTTATTTATTTATTTATTTATTTATTTATCTATTTATTTATTGATTTATTTTTTATTTTTGGTTTCGTGCGTTTATTGTATTAGTTTTTTTAATGTATTTTGTGGCCATGGTTTGTTTCGTTTGTTGTATCAGTTGTTCTGTATGTATTTTGGTGTGTGTGTGTGTGTGTGTGTGTGTGTGTGTGTGTGTGTGTGTGTTGCTCTAGACTATTTTGTTGACCATGATATGTTTGTTGTAGTTTTTCCTTGTTGTGTGTCTATTCTGGACCAGTTGTACTAGTTAATGTTAATTTCACGTTTTCAGCTTTGTTGTATAAAAAGAAGCACCGTCATTGTTGTATTTTGATGGCAACATCTTGATATTCTTCACTACGATTGTCTTATAATTTATACTTTCTATATTTGAAGGAAGAAAGATCATAAGATAATGTATGTTAAATGGACGCCACCACTCTGTCGATGTTTTAAACCACGTTTTGGATGTTTTAGATGTAAAAACTAATTCAGCATGATTTAGGAAATCAGAAATTTGGTTTAACGGATAAACTTGAAATAACATTTGCATTGATGCTTAATCATTGTCAAACACAATAAGAAAAGTTGTAGGTGAGATATATAGAAATGACTTCATCTACAAAATACAAGCATATTACCAGTTGTTGTAGGAAGCCCTATGTGATAAGGAAATCATTTATGTATATATCCGAATAACTGATGTAATAGTCTGTAGTAAAATATCACAACAATATTGTAGATAAAAAAAAATAACAAATCAAACACGATGTTTGTAACCCAATATCAAAAATATTCCCCAAGGATCATAAACCTTACGAATTATGACCAGTTTTCCCTTTATGATAATGTTAGCACTTTCACTCACCAGAACGATTCAGTAATATTTTTATGTAATTTCTCAAGAGTTCGTCAAACTATGGAAGCACAATGACGCCGGATATAATTTGAAAATACCCTCCTATTGTTGGCATTAAATAATTATTACTGCAGTCCGAACACGTGTAGTTTAAATTAAGGAATACACAAAAGTACTTAACAAAAGCCCAATCAGCTATAGATACACGTTAACATCAAACAAAGCAAGCTGCAGAAACACGAAACAAGATAGACAGACACAAAAAAGATAGACACACCTATTCTTGCCTTTAGGTCACAAATGGACGTGCAACGGAGAACGAATATATCAACAATATCATAACAAGTGGAGTTAGTCAAATAGTTTTGTAAAGTTCTGATCATCCATTCAAGGAATGGAATTCACTTTAACTGTACTGCATGCAGTAAAAAATCTTAAATTGCATGAAAGTCGAAGCCTTGGTTATTTGACACATCCATTCTGCTGTATATAACTGCATGAAGTAGGGTCAACGCGAATGTCATTCCTTATGTTAACAATCTTTTAACTCCACAAAATATAACTTCATATAACACTTTCGTTAAGAAATAATTACAAACTTCACGTTGTTACACGATTTAGAGCAATTTCATTGGTCGTTTTCCTGTCAAATGACGTTGTTATTTTCCAGTAACAACGTTTTCTACCGAAACTACTTTCGACCAGTTTCGGGGATTACCCATCTTTGAGTTCTATTAATAAAAGTTATTTTTAAATTTTTGAACAAATAGGAATGTCTTCGAGATCGGCAAATATTCACCTAGAAACATTAAAATACTTCAATTTTTTTAGATTAAAATTTTGCAATAAATTATTCAACTTTTTTTTTTTTTGATATTTTGTCACCAAAATATTCAAGACTTAAATTTATGAAATATTTTTATCTCTTTGTAATCCAGTCACCGGAGAATCCCTTTTGTACACCCCTTAAAAATCCAAAGTCAGAATTTTGTTACACACCTAAACCAATTTCTAAACGCGTGTTTTCCAAATTCATGCAAAAAATA
The DNA here is from genome assembly GCA_029721355.1 of Tegillarca granosa. NCBI lineage: Eukaryota > Metazoa > Mollusca > Bivalvia > Arcoida > Arcidae > Tegillarca > Tegillarca granosa. The sequence continues at coordinate 2,675,162 of CM056596.1, read as the reverse complement.
TCAAAAAATTATAATTGTAGTCAGGTATACACTGCACATTGTCTGAGAGCCACAGCCACATCTATGCTTAGTGATGCTAAATTTCAGTTATGCCACATCAAGCTTATGTCAGGCCACAGAAACGAAGCCTCAGTTAACAGCTATAGTAGAGACTGTTCTGTTCACAAAAGAAACATATCAGTGATACCCTCTCGAGTAACGCCCAGTCCAATGCACCCCTACCGCTTGTTTTACCTCTACGTCTCTGATCAGCCATTACAGCTACCACCGGTGTCATCATTAGGCTAAACGAAATCCCTTCGTCTCGCTCCCAGTCCATAGTTTGCAAAAAAAAAAAAAAAAAAAAAAAAAAAAAAAAAAAAAAAAAAAATCGGTTTCAGCCAAGAAAACATTAATTCCATTTCATTAGTTGGTTCCACAGTTTTTTAAACAATGTTCATTAAGTTTTCTTTTGTTATGGGGAACGTCAACCTGGTAGTCGACACGCGTGTCCTACAAACGTAAGATAGTTTTACGTTTTTGTTGGTATATTGTTGGAATTCCTGAAGAAATTCTAACACACAATGATTCTTGGTTTACTTCTGGTTTATTTTCTGAAGTTATGAATTTACTTTTAACACAACATCTTCGTACTTCTCCTTACCATGCTGCTACTAATGGTTTAGTAGAGCGATTTAATGGCACACTTAAGAAAATGCTGTCTAAACTTATCTCTAAACTGATTGATTTAACCTCTAACAGTGACGTCACTTCACTTGCCCTATTCTCCTGCATTGGGTTATGAAAAATACTGAATTGAAGCAAAACAATGTGAATGTAATTTTTTTTTCAACCAATAAACCAAGAATCATACAAAAATCTATTAATAAGCTTTTGCTAATGAACCCAGAATTATACGAACATTCACCAAATAAGCTTATGAAAATGGCCTCAGAATTATATGGGCATCTATGAAATACAAAACAACATTGAAAAGACAGTATTCAATATGATTGTCTGAAAATCCAACGTAAACTCAAATAATACTTCTAGTGTTTAAAAGCGGTCACGGAAAGTTATCTGTAAACCAAGAAGTTGGCATCAATGGGTTTCCATAAGAAGATATTGTTTGAAGCTGTTTTATTGATTAACGGTGTATTTCACGTCTTGTCATATAAAACATAAAATACTACTCTAAATTTATCATGAGTTTTTAACATTAAGCTTACAATGTTTTACAAAATGAAGTCCGTTGCGGAGTGATTTTACCTTAGCTCACTATAAATTAGGAATTTGATCTTTTATAGGTTTATCATTTACTTGTTCTTGATTGTAAATCCCTAACCCAATTATTTCGTTTCTACCCATATTCTTTAATATTATATATTTTAGATAACCAATTGGCAATTTAAAAATAAATATCGGGGCAAGCAATGAACAGTTAATTGTTTGGAATGACCAGGGCATTTTAAATTTATTTATTTTCTTGTAAAAAATGAGATAGCTAGGTAATTGTATTTGTAATCCATTTGATTAATAATCCAATGTTCATTTAAAGTCCAAAGTTCATGGTTAATATCAACGTTTACAAAAAATCATAAGGCTTTGATTTTAAATCATTGGAAATTGTATACTGGACGCTACGGAACCTAAAAATCATGCAATGTAATAATAAATAACATCTACCCTTGCTGTGGAATATATTACGATCCGAGGCAAAATAAAACACCGAATGATTGATGTTGTCGTATGTACAGGGCGGTCCGTGGTTAATTTGATGATAAAATGCGGGTAGATGTTGATAATTACAATTACACATGTATAACATGAATATTTAAAACATGTTTTATATTATTAATGTCTCAATTCTTTCTTTGGAGCAAGAACATCAGAAAGTTGGCAGAATATCAACATGACGTGTCGGACAACACAACTGAATCAACACCCACTTAAAAATAAAAATTACGTCACAATACAAAGTCACGTGGTGAATCATAACCTGACGTCATGGGGAGTAAAGCAAAATAATGGAACAGCCATGTTTTTATCGTTTTAATAAAATAGTTAAATATAATGAAGGGAATAAATCTAATAATGCAGTATGGATAAATCTATAACTTCTGCCATTTATCAATGTTTTATAAGTATTTTTACAATACAAAATATACAGAATACACGAATTAATTTCTTACGTAATTATATGTATAATGAAAAATGTCTTTTTGAGAGAACAAACGTTTATCATCAATCAAATGTACTTTAAATTCATTTTTTATCACGAAACCATCAATGTTTGATTTGTTTAATTTCGCATTTTATTGTTTTTTAATCACACACATTAATTTTATCATTTAAAAAAAAAAAAAACCTGAAAATTCCAATGACGTTATTTAAATCACGCGATTTATAATTAGAGCATTGATACGATTATATCATATGTACACAATTTCCTTGAGATGTCAAGCGTAAGAAAGTCGATTTAAATATTAAATTTTTTAAAAACCTTTTTTAAGATCTTCCTATCAATATAACATCACAGTAACATAAAAAATAAAGTTTCTGTAACTTTTCCAGTCAGTTAAATGCAATCATATGATGATTTCTTGTCACTTAATGAAGTGTTATTAACATTGCATTATTTACTATGTTTCTTAATCGTAAATGTTATGAGTCTAGACCCCGGTTTATTGCACCTTTCCTCCATGACTTAAGACCGACTTATATTTGGTATGGCGCCTAAAAGATTTTCGCCTTCAAGCTAAGAAAAAGTGTATATGTCAAAGTAAAATAGTTTCTTTTGTCATTTTAAATAAGTTTAAATACGTTATCAGTGAAATGAGATGTAAACGATTAAAGTTTAATCTACAGAAAATACGTGTATCAATAACGATTTGAACTTCAGAGCCATATTGTCAATAGTTCTAATGAAACGAAAGACTAAAATCACATAAATTCTGTTTTCAAAATGACCATTTTTTGATTTGCAAAAGCCGGATTTAATATCCCCTCATGATAAATATTTGACGTTTAAATTTTACTCTTATTTTGTAAACATTTTGATTTTAGCTAAACAAAAGAAATATTTTTATTGAACGGACACATAGCGATAAGGTAAGCGTTAAGGCAATCAAAGTTGATCTGAGAAATACAAACTTACGCTGACTTAACCTTTTTCATAAAATGTCCATTCTAAAATCCTTTAAAATTACGGGATATAATATTGGATAAGGTCATATTTTGGTCAAGTTTCCAAATTTGAAATCTTTAATAAATCAATGATAACCAATTATAAAGGTCAAAACACAAATTTGTCATAAAAATGTCGGGTTGCAGCGCCATGTTTTTTGGACAGAAAACCAAGAACAGAATCGGCTTCAACCCAACAAGCACATGCTTAAATCAATATCAAGCTAGTTGATTCAATATAGAAAAGAAATGTTTCTAAAAGTAATCATTTTTGTTGAAAACAAGCAAATGTTTAAACTAAACTCAGAATAACCATAAAGAGTTAACCTTGTAACTACCACTTTTAACTTTTTATTGAAGTCAAACATTTTTGAGTACAGTATTCTGTAGTTGTTTGTAGAGTACACCTACAGAGTTAGCTTATATGCAGCTCCTCGTCATAACCTCATTGTTTGGCGGAAATAAAACAAAGATAAAGATGTAACATCAAATTTATTTACAATAACTTTTTACTTAATATGCAGTTAAATGTTCCTTCAGGTTTTACTGCAGATGAATTTACCTTGTATGTAAAACTGCAAATAAATTTACATTGTATGCTTAACTGCCGATAAATGGACCTGGTAAGTTTTCAGCAATAAAAATTTTTCATGTTTTTTTTTCGTTCTAGTACATAATTATTGGTACATTAAGCAATAATGCCACGGTCAGAAGGAACTATTTTAAACTTATGCCTGTTGTCATTTATAGATTATCAATAGATCATTATCAAATGAACCAGGTTTGTACCACGAGAAATGTCAAAATTCTACATAATTTTATTTTTAAATACAATTATATATAAAAACTTTCAGATTTTCTATTCAGATGTCTTATCCAATGTAAACAAATATTTAAGATTAATTTGTTGTAAACACTAGCTTCATTTCATTCAAGAAAAAATAAATATATTGATAATTTTCTATGTATAATGAATTGTTTACACCTTAAAACACTTGACATTTATCAGATACAGTCGGTTTTTACTTCATTTTTTGCAGGCGAGAAAAAATAACTATTATTCATATTTAATTAGAAAACTTACAATAAAAGCATCCGTATTTTACCTGGTGGATGGGTGTTACTCACACCTATTTTTAGAAAATTATCTAATTAAAGAATATTTACTTGTCATTATCAGGTAATTTTTGACAAAAGTACTTTTAGGCAGAGATCAAAGAATGCCAATATAAGAAGTGAATGATTTACTCAATGCGTTCATTGACTGACGAATAGGAAACCATATAATTGAAAAAATATGTAGACGGAAAAAAAGTCATTGGCAATCATCAAGGCAACCAAAAACACCAAAATAACGAACATAAGATAGATAATAAACACATATAAACACAATATATATATATATATATATATATATATATATATATATATATATATATATATATATATGTATATATATATATATATATATATATATATATATATATATATATATATATATTAAAAATTACATTTCTCTGTACTGGACACAATGAACACATTGTTATATCTATATACTGAAAGGTCGTTCTAACAAATCAGAAAGCATTATGTTAACTCTAAGCTTTACATTAAAGGAACCTTGTGGTTGAGGACTAATAATCCTCAAAGCATGTGTTCAAAGCCCGTCTTGTCATGTCCGTGTGCAAGACGTTTAATTTCACACTTCCACCAAACTGCTATATTAATGGGTACTGGGTGTAAAAGTAAACATTGCTTTTTATAGACTGGTGTCCCATCCAGGGCTCCGCATCACTGACGCCGGGATAACCACCGATTTGACGAGTGTTTAAGGCTCCTCATAGACATTATCCAACCATACAAACGTCCTGTTTTATTTGCTTTAAAGCTAGACAAAACATGTGAAATTAAAAGTTAATGCAACTGAATTTGTTTGAATATATAAAAAATTAAATGATTTCCATTCTCAATAACTCAAATGTCATAAAATTAAAGCTGATTAAAACATCCACTTTAAGGCTGATCAGTAAATCCATTCCAATGTTGAGTAATGTGGACTGCGTATCCTTTTAACACCATCTTGACCGGTACTCAGAACTTTTTATTTCTATTATTTAAACCTCTTTGATTACGTGAAATTCTAAGGTAAATTTTTTATATATAAACTCTAGAAAGCCATCATGTCTCTTACAGAATAATTTCTGTTGTTTAAGGGGTGAACTGTTCGGAGTAATTCATTTTGAAGAGTATTTATCGAGTTCTTTATCTTAATCATGGATTAAAAGATTAAAATGTTTTAGTTGGAAATAAACCTACGTTAGTAATCAATCTGATCGGTGTAGTATCAACTTTATAGGAAAACAAAGTACTTGAAAGTCTAGGTTAAACAGTCCTGACAAACAGGTGTTTAATCCCGTGACATGTCACGTGGGTAATGTGGTGTAACTACTCCTTTTTACAGTACAAAATTGTGTGATTACTTATTATTATAGACCAATCACGAACTAAAAAAAACCTCTCAAGTAGGGAAACACACTGTAAATTAAATCCACTTTAATGATGCTTACAAGAGTTCCTCTTATGTTACGTTTTTACTTCTACATTAGTCTTAACAAGATGCTATTAGTATGGACTTGGTCTGGCACTTTTAATGCATTTCTAACGGAATAATTATTGGCGAGTATTATCAGTATTGCTTACGGTTGCGCTGCCCACAAATAGCCTACTGTTGCGTTTGGTTGACGATAAACACCTACTGCAAAGAAGTAGACGGGAACCAAACAAATACATTATAGCGTAAAAAAACTAACGCACTGAGAATACCGATAAGAAAACATTTGACCTTTGGCGGGCACCAGGCATATACATTGTATTGTTAAAGCCTCATTCAAAGAACTCTGACTATGGAGGGGCAACACATTTTATATATTGAACAATAAATACCAACTAAAAGAACTCTAACTATGAGCAGGCACCAATGATATGCACTATGTTCAAGACCAATGCGACCACTTTGTCGTGCGTATCCAAGCCAAACTCTTGTTTTATTTACAGACATATTTTCATCTGAGCCTGGTCGATTTCAATCCTTAGAGTCAATTTGTCCCAGTTGATTCTTGTTTTCTTTTTGCAGAAGCTATTGTCGTTCTCGCACGAACACGTTTTCTTTCTGCCGACGTTTCTTACATTCATGTAGAACTTCCGCGCATGCTCCAAGTTTATAAATAACATTTTTTGAGTTGTCCGAAGTTTTTAAGATTTCCATTTATTATGAGCTAATAAGTATGAACTTAAAAAACGAATCGCACAGATCGTAATAACAACCAATTTATATTGATAAAAAATATCGTTGGAATTTTTTTTTTCAATGATGGATAAACTTAATGCAGCTTTAAATTAAAAAATCATCATAACCTTTTTAACATTCTGATAAAGTGATTGTGGTACAAAGTAACCGAGGTAACTTTAGATAATCTTATCTGCATTTATTCACATTAATAAGAGTTTGTTGTAGTATAGCTTTTAGGAAATAAGTGCAGGGTGGAATATATCTAATCATTTCCCTTCATCGTATCTGAACAAAAACCTAATCCATTTAGTAAAAACATTACATAGAACACGACTAAAAATGAGGTAGCAATATGTTAAATCAGTATCCATTAACTGATTATTTACCCTCTGTGTCAGTCAGTTGAATAGTCCTCTCTAATTTATCGTTCTCAGTCTGCATATTGAAACAGTTCACATTCATCAATTTACAAAAACAGAAAGTTTAGGATATGAATTATATAAGTGATTTCTATTTATATACCATTCACGAAACCGTACCTTGTAAATTAGTTTATTTTTGTAAAAAAATAATTTGTTTATGAAGGGTTAACTCATTTGGTTACAGCCTTTCAAGTGTTCATTTGTTCAAGAGTTTTAATTTTCCGGGGCAGTGCATATGTCAAAGTAAATATCCGTGTAGGAAATCTTTACACCTAACACCTTGATGAATGACTTGATAAGTTGCTTGTAATTAATTATAAATCTACATATATTCAATTACTTTTGCAGTTGGCGCACTGATTTATGCTGCCATTCATACAGTACACGTGTGAAGTTCATATTGCAACTCGATAGAACATCACAACAATGTTAGTGTTCCGGGTTTACTTTTTGTTGAAAATAAAAACTAGTTAATTATTAAACGTCGTAGATTGACATGCGTTTATAATGTGATTAGTATTGTTTTTAAATCGTCTATCTTTGTGCTTTGGGATTTGTTTTAAAGATATTATAATTAGATATTATTTTTTTTCTAAAATATGTTAGATTAATTATCATTTTTGTTAAACATTTTCTTGGATATCTAAACAAAAACAGGAAGACTGAAAGTTCAAAAATACATATACTAGTAGTAAAGTGGGCATGCCACTATTTCCAATGAACGGAAGAAGATATGCTTGACTGAAAATACGCAATGTTTTAAAGATACCACTGTACTTTTGTTTAAAAGAGTCTGAAAATAAAATTACAATTGTCTGAATAAAGTCTGTTTTATGTATCAATATTTCAACATTATGTTTGAATGTTCCAGTATTTAGAAACACAAGTACGTCCACATTGAAACACTGGTAGAAGAAGAAATTCAAATATTTATATAAAATAATATGCCAGACAGATGTTCATCGAACTTTTAATTCGTTTTATGCATTACTAAATGTTTAAATTCCACTAATCTTACCAGGGACAATGACATGTAAGGTACGTGTCAGTTTAAGTTTACTTTGGTTTTTTAACATTTTGACACTCTGAACTTTACATACTGGTGATTAATATTGTATTAAAACTAATTTTCATAACTGTTTGTAATTTCTGTGTATTTTTTTAAAATAAAGACCTAGAAATAATTTCTTTTTTAAAAGCACTTAAAATAGAGAAGGTAGTTTGTGTTACATCTCGCACCCATTTCCAACCTTTCGTGACACTACGAAACTAAATCGTTTAGAACTAAGAAAGTAATAAAGAAGACCTGCGTGGATGTGAACCCTGTAAGGAGTTTTTTAACTTGATATATTACCTCTTGATAAAAAGAAAGAAGTTAAGTTAATTACGATTTTTGACATTTAAGAAGTCGTATATACCTAATGCTATTGACTTTATGATTACTTTTTTGTGTGTTTTTTTTGTCATGAGCGACCTTTTATATTTTCTCAGGTAATAGAGGTTTGAAATCAAGCAATATAATTGGATATTTTAGACACTCGGAATAAAGAAGTATCTGATGTTGTACCAGTTTATTTCGCTTCTTCTGACATCTATACGGTTTATGTTTAAATTTTATTTGACAAAACTGCGTCTTAAATTTAAATCCAAACATTAAATTATTGGTTGATGCAACAAGTTGTTAAAATTAATTTTATTTGGTATTTCAATCTACGTACAAAGAATCCATAGCCATGAAGCCGACTCACTTCTAACTTACACGCGAAATGTCCGTAGTGATTGGAATAATAATGAATGCTTTTAAAAGAACCTGGTGAAATATTACTGTCGGACTTGTGTCAAAGGTCAACAAAACAAAGTAAGGATAAATAATAAAATATCAAAAACTTCGGCTTAATATCGTGTACTAGTACTTGGTATAGTTACGCTGAAGGTTATGTCCAAGTAGTTAGCCAAATTAACAGCTTAATACTATTGTCATAAAGCATTTAAAAACAAATTTATCGTCGAATACATTCCAAAAATGCTTTATGAGAATATGTACAAGTACCTGGCCAAAATGTTAACTAAAAAACATATAACGGTACATGCCTAAACATAAAAATCAATATGATTAACTTATCTTTTGCTAAAACGAAAACTACATACCATGTACCTCATTATAGCAGACAGTTAAATTCCGTGTACCAGTATTTGGCCAAACCACAGCTGATTACCATATACTATTACTCGGCCAATTACAGCTAAGTAGCATGCACTAGTGCTTGGGCGGGCAAAATTACACCAAGGGAAGTTGTACTGTCACTAAGAAAACTTACAGCAAAAAAGCATGTACTAGAACTTGTGTCATAATGCAGCGGAAACAGCATGTAACTTGGGCAAAATTACACAGGAAAAGCATGTACTAGTACTTGGACCAAATTACACAGGAATAGCATGTACTAGTACTTCGAAGAATAGCTTGTATTAGTACTACGAATTACAGCGGAATATCTTGTACTAGTACTTCGACCAAATTACAGCGGAATAGCATGTACTAGTACTTCGAAGAATAGCTTGTATTAGTACTACGAATTACAGCGGAATAGCTTGTACTAGTACTTCGACCAAATTACAGCGGGATAACATGTACTAGTACTTCGAAGAATAGCTTGTATTAGTACTACGAATTACAGCGGAATAGCTTGTACTAGTACTTCGACCAAATTACAGCGGAATAGCAAATGCTAGTACTTCAGCCAAATTACAGCAGAATAGCATGTACTAGTAATTGGACCAAATTACACTGAAATAGCTTGTACTAGTACTACGGCCACATTACAGCGGAATAGCAAATACTAGTACTTGAACAAATCAACGCATTAGAAGCGTGATTATATGAGCATCAGGTTTGCTTACGAAATCCATTTACATGTAAAAGTTAGAAAATTTTTAAAACATGCTCGTATGATTAACCAAAAAGAAGTATTTAATTACAAATACTAAGTACACATGTACTGTCATATACCACTTTTTGAATGCATTTTTGGTATATGACAGTACCAATACTTGACAGCACTAGAGCTAAATAACATATACTAAACACAGTTTACCATTAATGGCATGAACTATTACTCGACCCAATCACAGATGAACCAAAGACTAGTGCTTTTCCAACATTAAATTTGAATGACATGTATAAGTATTTGGTTTGAAATACAGCTAAATAACACATACTCGTATGGAGCTCAAATTTAAGCTGAATATAATGTACTAGTACTTGAATCAAATTACAGCGAAATAATTGGTAGAAGTACTTGGCTAAATTATAGCTAAATATGTTCTAGTACTTTTTCATACCAACCAAAAACAAACTCTGAACAATTTACAAGGATTAAAAAAAAACAGAATAAAGTGATTAAAAACAAATCAACTCCCGACTTCAAAATGATGACAAAAGGATTATTTCATTGTGTTGCTTAAGTGCTTTTATAGGCCATTGGTATTTTGCTTTCTTTACAACTATGACTAATTGGAAACAAACGATATGTATTTGCTATAATGTGTGTAGTTAAATGACAATACTTGTAATAAACTCAAAACTTAGAGAAATGCCAATAACGTTTTGTTACTTTATTATCAATACTTTATGGATCCAAAACATTTTAATTTGTCGTTCACTTTTTCTATAAATTGAATAACTTCTCCCAATGAATTTTCAGTTAACCATTAAATCAGTATATACATTAAACCGTTTAAGTCATAGTATTTATAAAAATCAATTAAGATTACATAATTTTTGTGTTCACTTCACTAGTTGATTAGGCGCGGCCCTAGGATTATCGTGTGATTTTTATAACTTCCATTAAATTATAATAATGTTACGCATAGTTTAATTTTCAACAAAATATCTGAATATTTGAAATGTTTCGTCATTCTGTTAACTTCAGGTTTAATGATTCACATTTTATTTGTTGCAGCTTTCACATTTAGGCGACGTCGGGTCACATACGAGTGTAATGACTTATCACATGATATTACAAAAATGTAGAAAATTCATCATTTATATCACAAGAAAAAAAATCGAGATTTATTCATTTAATCATATATTGCTAGTGTTTGGAGTTTTGACTTGGAGTCCTATAAAAGTACCTACACCACACCCATTTGTTATTTTTTCCATCCAGTTCCCGTCCAGTTTTTTTTAAATCGTTTATGTCAATGTTGTTTCAGGTAAAAGTTTTCTTTTTTTTCTTTTCTTTTCTTTTTTTTATTATTATTATTTATTTATTTATTTTTTTTTGTTTGTTTGTTTGTTCATGGTGGTTGTAAGTACAAAGTTTTTCAGTTCCATTTTTATAATTCACTTTATTCTTGATAATGCTGTTTCAATGCAATGCTTTTTGAATACAAATATTCAGGCAACTGGGTTTGGTTACTAAAACAGGGAATCTAGTCTTTGTCTAAATCGTGTGGGAATAAGAATGGCAAACACGCTACATATTTTGTGCTAAGAATTTTATTGTAAACATTTCCCGCGCTGGTTATGTTTTTCAACGCCACTTGATGAAATCGACACCGTTTACAATTTACAAGTCAAATGCAGATTTAACATTTGGTGCCATGGTTTGAACTCTCTGTAAACACTTAAATCACATGATGAGTGCATTAATATATACTCCAGCAGTGCCATGGGAAGAAACATATAAATGAATTCGGTATTAGGTAATGTTAAAACTATTTTGTCAAAATACTTTATATGTTTGATAATTGTCTTAATACACAGGTGATAAGTATAGAAATAAATTGATGCATATAATACTGCTTCAATTAACAAATTTATGTTGACTTAAATAGACCCGGGGGTTGACAAACCTGATAAATGATTGGTCATATCCTTGGTTCGTGTTTGTATAAGTGGCATCAAGGATCATCATTAACGCCGAGATGTGTACACTTCAGACTTCCAAACTAACCGCAGTATAACCTGCTCTACTTGAAGTTTATGTGGTGAACGGAATGTCGTAGACAATACCGTCTGTAACGGGATATTCTAATGAGTTTAAACATGAATTTTAATTAATCTAAATATGGAAATTTTTAATTTAATAACTGATTTTGAATTTTAAAGTCAGAACTGTCTCTGTTTAAATCGAAATTAAGCAAAATATTTTTTGAACCCCAGCTCAAAAATTATCTTAATTGTCTTTTCTGTCGTAAACGATTTGGTAATATAATGACAGAAATGACTGCAAAAAATGCTGATTGGCCTCTAATAAGGGTTTGCTTGATGAATGTTTTATTTAAAACCAAAGGGAAAAATAAATCTTCAAAATCTGTTAAGCTATCTTAAGAATCACCTAAGATACCCTTTAGACACATTTAAGACATGCTTTAAATAATAGTTAGATATACCTATTATGTAGATTTAATAAAGTCTTGCTAAACAATTTTCGGGTTTAAAATGGTTTAGATGATAAGAAAAGTTATGTAAAAAAATTTTCTTATAGATAGATAGATACCACATTTTGTTTCCTTGACGATTTTCAATACTGTTTAATATTCATGCTACTACTTCGCAATGCTAGTCCATGCTTAAGATCTCTGTTTAACATTCATGTTTGAAACTTGCAATGATAAGAGACTCAATACACGTACTATTCTGACCCGTAACTTTTATTGTCGCTCACCATTTAAAATTATACCTTACAATGATAATGGTTTCTAGTCTTGTACTATTCCGACTCGTAAATTGTCATAATAAGGGTCCCAATTGCTTACCATTATCATTTGTAGCTTGCAGTGCTAAGACTATCAAGTAATTTTTTCTTTCCTTATTTTTTTTTTTTTTTTTTTTTTTTTTTTTTTTGGTTGATAAAGACCTCAAACAGTTCACTTTTCTTTCCAAAATTATATCACAACCGGTTATCATATTTAAATAACTTAACATATGGTTAAGGTCAATCGAATATATTATAAGCGTTTTGGTGTCAACACTACATAAGTGTTCCAAAAAATTACACATATAAGTTATTATATTCGTATTTTATAAATATATATATATATTTATATATACCACATTTCTGTTTCCTTGACGATATAAACAAACCCTATTTACAATTCATAGTAAAAGTTTTGTCAGTTACCATAGTATGACTGCATAACGGAACAATAGACGGCGAGAGGCGTGCTTCGTAACACCTTTATTATGTTTGATCCATGCACCGTATAATGTAGTACCACGCCCTTATTCTTCTTTAGACTTCTCTCACTCTATGTTATATTTGTTAGAGGAGTTATCGTTATATATAATTCGATGAGATTTTCTATATATTATAATATTTCTTACAAACCATCGTGTCAACTATGACGCTGCAGATTTATGCTAAATTGATTCTTGAATATTCGACTTAAAATGCTTATCCTAAAAAGCAATGACCGAGAGACTACAATTATTATTATGACCTTTTTGAAGTCTTTAGTACATTTGTTACTGAAAAATATTCAATGCCACAATACTAGAGTCGACGAGAGCAAAAAAAATTAACGTTTGGTGCACAGCATTCTTGTATTTAAAATCTTAAGTGTTTTGAGTTTTAAAATTTCCTTGTCTAATTCATATTGGTTTCTTGGATGTTTAATGCCAAATCAACTAAAAATGTATGTCATTGTACGTATGTCATTGTAAGCTGTATGTTGGATGTTTTACCCATCTCCCAGAAAAAAAAAGGTTTATACGAGTAGTGTATAAGGTGGTCATATGGTGCATCTATATACTACTTAAATAATTGAAGTACATAAGAATTTTTTATCACTTATTTTTACCAAATATTTGTACATTCAGACATAGTTTTTTTGTTTTAAAAAGCTTGTTCTTAAATACATACTCGAATTTTGTATCAATTTATATACATATATAGAGATACAATAAAAACCAATAAATTCTTATTTTCTGTTTTAATCATAAAACATAAACAGACAACATGTTCCCTCCCTCCTTGTCCCCGGTGTTTGTAAACTTGTAACTTATTGTTGTTAACCCCTATTATCACTGTATTCCTTATTATTCCAGAAGTATTTCAAAACAGATAGCTATAACAGTTCAAATTGCAAATAAGATATTTTTGTTTTTTTTTAATCTTTTAAACTTGTGATGTATAATGTTTTGGTAGCGTGCACGCCCTTTACGATGTATACCTCAACTAGATCGGAAGTACTGATAATGTTTGGTTCTTTCTATGTGAATTCTCAACAATATATTACAGTGTTTTTGTAAACTTATATACATTAAAATACTTGAGAAAGATCGTGTTTATGTAAAACTGATAGAAAAAAGGATACATTAAAAAATTTAATGTTATTTGGTTTATACAATTTGTATCTAAATGTTATATAAATGATGTAAGGTTAATGCTTGATAGGAATTCAACCGTTATTTTTTTTAACTTTCTTTTAGCATACGATTGGTAGGAATTTAAATGGGATATAACATATTTAACTAATTGTTTGAATGTGATTTACCTATTTTCGAAATTCGAGGTTACAAAATTACATGTGTCAAGAGGTATTTTCTGTAAAATCAAATATCAGGAAAATTTCGTCAGTAACCATGAAATAAGAAATAAATATACATTAGATGTATGATCAGTTTGAACGTTTGATAATAACAGATGGTTGACTACCTGGACGTGGTCTCAACTACACATCCCCAAAGTTCTTAAAACAAATATAATAGTAAGACACTTTTATGCATAAAAACAACAGATCCTTGAATTACTCTTTCTTTGTCTGCTTTTTACATTAAGAAGGTTTGAATTGTCAAGGTTTTTAAAAAGACTTTTGTCCTCAAGTGAATTAAGACACTGATGCACACAAATGTTGAATGTACCTCAGTCTCCCTATCAGCTCCACTCGGCTAAAATGACATACTTCTCTGTATGCGCTATATAGAGTTTGAGACACACCGTCTCTCTCTATACGCACGCCATAGAGATTAGGACATATACTCTCTCTATACGCTTTATTACCTAACTCGGCAGGACAATTTAGCTGTTGATTTTAACATTAAATGCAATCAGTTTGACGAACTTACACATTCAAACTGGAAATAAAAACTAAAGCTTCAAATCACAAAATATAATTCTACTTTACTTTTATTCTCCTTATTTTACTTACTGTTTCACAGTTATGAAAAATTTGTGTAACACTGTGTATTTTTCTAATTTGTCATAGTTGAGCATTGATTAATATAAAATCATTATTTTCTTGAATAAATAAAAAATTGAAAATATGGCCAAGAAAGGTAATACATTAATTTAAGTTTAATAAATGAGATAGATAGTTTTTTTTAAAATGATTAATTTTTACCCTTATTTATCAATCAATGTATGTAGGACTCGTGATGATTACGTTTACCTCCAATTATTGCATTAAATTACCTATTTATAATATAAGAAAATAATTATCAACAAAAACATGTCAGTCATATATATATATATATATATATATATATAAATATATAATATCGAGCTTCATATAAATAACTCACTGAAGTGAAATACACTTTACGTAATGTCTCAATGAAAACGAACAAAAACGTCAGTGTTTAATTTTTAAAAATTGATAAAAATTGTCCCAATATATACCTTCGGGTTTAACTAAAAAACTAGGCCAGGACTTTTTATCGTTTTACAAAATGACTAAATATTATTTAAATTGTTTTTGTGTACGTAACTTTTTATCAGTATTATTACTCTAAGTTCTTGTGTTACCCGGGGGTGTGGCCATAGGTTAAGTATGTTAGTCTCCAAATGGGTGGGGCTGCCGAGTTTTTCTTTAATTTATATAATAATCACTGTCGTGGGAAAAAACAATTTTCAATATGTACTTTATTAGATCCAGTTTGGCATAGTATGGAATTTAAAATAGATGTAAGTTGTCAAATGCCATAAAGCAAAAGAGTTAAGGAAACGCAGCCAGTATTTAAGTGCTTAAGACTTACGCAGACTAAGCCTATTGTTGGTGTGATAACCGTAAACAAAAATATATGTATATAAAAGACACGTTGAAAGTGATTACAAAATATCGTTAAAAACAGGTTCTTAATTAGAGCATTTGTTAACCAATAACCAAGATATAAACTTCCGGTCCACAAACTGATTGAACAACTAGGCTCCGGTAAGTTGTCCACTGGTGACTAAGTGAAGTTTAAGCATACCCCAAACCCTTAACATCTTAACAGTCTCTTGTCCGGTGAGCTTAAATGGTTCAAACAAATTTTAATCAGATAACTTCTTTAACGCCAAAAAGGTTTATGAAACTTGAAAGTACAAATCATTTATAACACGGAATGGTAACATAAGAGAGTAACTTCTTAACGACAATAGGCCAGTCTTTTTAAAACAGTTGTAATCAGACTAACTAAAACCCTATTCTCTGGGGAAACAAAAACGAAAGAGCACTTGTTTGACAGTGCTTTGCTGATTTTCAAATAAAATTTATTTCTGAATGAAATGATAATCTTTGTTATGTTGCATAACCTGTCCTTCTGTCTACTTACATATATATTATAACAGATAGTTTGAAGTAGCATTGATAAATTAATATCCATGAAGACTACAAGTGTACATAAAAATTGTAATTATTGCACGTTACAAGATACAGGTGCTTGATAAAGTAAGTAAGAGGTTGTATTTAACATCTAGTCGTGGTGTACTATTACTTACTGTACTCTTAGGATTCGCCTTAACACTCTGTAAACATAATTTATAAAATAAACAAACAATTTTAGATTATTTTATAAAAGACACCTTAATCTTTCTCAAATTTTCTTCAACACGTACATATATACATGTTCACACACATGGAAAAACGTCTTTAATCAAGAACTTCTCATTCAAACTGTCAAGTCATTAGAAATTGATCTAATTTTTATACATCAAGCTTTCTGTCTGTGTCAGTAAACACAATACAAGCACCTTGTTCACATAACTAAGCCACAAATAGTTTTTCAATAAGTGCAATGGCTCTTATTGAATTTGAATATAAGCAGTATAACGCCTTCCCTGGGTATTAGAAATAAGATAATCTTTATAAGTTTGATATATATGTATGTTAATTAACAACACTACAAGATGATTGATATATTTATTGTGTGTGTTACAATATATAATTAAAGGCTTCTGTATCAAACATAGCAAGTCATTTTGTCGTCATCAAAATTCCAATATATATATATATATATATATATATATATATATATATATATATATATATATATATATATATATATATATATATATATATATGTATGTATGTATGTATAAATTGAGTAATTGTCCAAACTTTTTGTGTAGCTATTCGCAATCTTGTATATAATACGTTTAAACCATATTGATGTAAGACATACATGTATTTTGTATTTAAAAAAATGAAATCTGGCTTTGGATTTTAGTTTCAAGATACTTTGTATCAGCAGTGTCAAGTGCTTTATTAAATGAGAAATTGAAAATTGGTATATGATGGCACTTTTTGTACGGGTGTGTGTTAATATTGCAAAAAGGTTAAAAATAAATGCTATGTGAAAAAATAAGACAATACGACTATCTATTTACGTATTTCAGAACCATGGTATGAATCCATGTCCTAAAAGTATTAAATGATTATACTATAGTTTTATTTATATTAATAGTAATTTCTGTTACACAGTGTATGCACAGTTTGAATTTGACTTAGGCATGGTATGTCAGAAATGCAGCGAATGACGTGACAATTTTGTAAAATGTATATATATAATTAGTTACTTATTTGTACAATCCAAGGACTAGTTTTTATATACAAATACTTACAATCTTAAAATGGACTTTTAATGTAACTTGTTTGAAGTCATACATATTTTTATAAAAAGATTCTACGTATTTGTTGAACAAAACATCTATGTTGTCATATTCTGCGTTTTTTAAAACGCGTTTTAATACTTATTGAAAACTAGCACAAGGTAGTATGGACAAACGGGTTCATCATAAATCATCTATTGAAAGCCATTGTAACGGTTTTAACAACCGTTATCCCATCATGTCAACAAGTATGTGTAGAATTTAAAATCCATCGTATAGTAAAATAAAAAAGAATAACATCTATATCATAACATACACGACCAGACAAAACGGAGAGAAGTAGAGTTTTGTAAGAAACCAGATACGTTTGTGACAGTCCAAATTACTGCCCCTAGAAACATTGTCGCCGGTTAAATTAGGTACATAATTGTCGCCCATCAGTTCATATTGACGCCGGGATGACATCGTGTACCCACTGTATGTAATGAAAGAACAAAAGTTCACGGGTACATTCTGCTCGCCTGTTTTAAAGAACGCAATTGCAATATTACCAATATTTCGTGAGATAAATAAATAAACTAAATATAAAATTTGGTCCCCAAAAACAAATTATCACATCACCTGATGTACCAAGAGAATATATTCACTATATAGATTGCCCAAAATATATTGGAGCCCAAATGGTTTGGAAAGAATATATGTTTTAATGGTTTAATGTGTTTAAAAGAAAAAACAAAACATCACTTAAAAAAACTGCATTTTGTTGATACCATCACGAACCAAAAAACCAAAAATTCAGTTTGAAAATGTTCGAATAAGTTTTCTCATGTTTGACAACATGAGGATAAAAGAGGATGAATTTACCAGTTAATTGTTATATACGTGATCATTTAGATATGACTGGTACTAGACAATCCTAAGCCCGGAAGTTGTCTTATAACCAAAATCTTCTCTTAATACATACACTGGCCGAATATTACGTTTTTTCATTTGTTAAACAAATTTTAAGTACCAAGTAAATAGAATAGTCAATTAAGAAAACCTTCATTCACAGATTAAGTCCATTCATAAATTTGGATTTTAACCAAAACCATTCAGGGACTTTAAATTGCAACAAAAAACTTCTTTATATAAGTTTGAAAATACTGTTAGTATGTTAATTATTAAAATGATGAACAAACATTTATTTGAACTTTTTCTAATTACTTAAATTTTCCCATTATCTTTCTACAAATATTCTTTTAACTTTTAACGGTTAAATACACATAACTGCTCTGTTGAAAGGTTTGGGTATATATTTACAGCATTATGTAAATTGAAGATGCTATTAATTTTCTCGTAAATAGAACTAGACCCAAATTACACAATTATAAATACTTTTAATCAAAATGACATCTTTAATTTGGTGTCATTTTCACATCAAGTCATTTTAAAATTACAGAAATATTTAGAAAATGAAGATAATGTCTTATTTTATGAACTTATTTAAACAATTGGGCGTTGTATATTTCGATTTAAACTGTATTTTTGTTTGTAAACTTCAGCCGTGTTTAGACAGAAAATAACGAAACTTTAAAGTAGAAGAATTATATAAGAAAGACAATTGTTAAATTTAACATTCGTACCAATCTCGAAATGCGCCTAAGGAATCTATATATTGACATTGGGAATGTACCAGAAGTTTTCTACTGTTATAACAAGTATACTCGCTAGGATTGAAGTGACGTCCAAAACTTACTAAGATTTAATTAATATCTCTTATAGGGTGGACAAATCACTGGCCATGCGTCAGTCATGTCAGGTCATTAATTAATTTATAAATCGTAATCGTATATGACATTTATATTATTTTTGTGTAAATATGTATTTTGTGTTTACACATGCACAGCCATTTTAACGATGTAAGACAACTACATTCTTTGGTGTTCCATTATTCAAAAAATGACCGGCTTGTTAAAAGTAAAGGAATCTCGAGTATGGTATAAAGCACCATTATCCCACTCCACGCCATAATCGGTGCCCAACCATCACAGAACTAGCCTAGATAAAATCTTGACTATGGTGTAAAGCACCATTGCTCCACTCGGCGCCACAATAGGTGCTGATCGATCACAGAACTGGCCTATTCGTTATAAATTTATAAAACAAATACCAGTTAAATTTTGATGTGCCAGATGTGCACATTTCGGAAATTCTTTCCTCATCAGTGACACTAAAACGTAAAAGTTTGATAGTTAAAAAAACATAAGCCAAACATTTGGAAATTAATGAATATAAAGTTCCAAAATTATATAAATCCAAATCCAGCTAAGGAATGCTTTGCAAGAGGGAACAGACCTTAGTTTTAAATAAATTTCAAAATTGATAGAATCTTGGCCGTAGCCTAAATCACCATTGTTCCACTCCACGCTACTCTTTAGTATGTCTAGTTGTAATGAATGCAAACAGTTCCCACTCACAAGCTTACACCTTATATTTTTGACACGACTTGAACAATAAATAAACAAATAAATAATAAATAAAAAAGAAAGAGTTAATAAACATTAAATTCCCATATACAGAAGACTATAAATGAACACACTCTGGTTCACTTTGGATCGCGTTTAAAACTTTCCTCGGATATCGATTAGTGGCTAAATGAACATATGAGTAAAAAAAAACTACAATGGTACATTAAATGTTTTCTATAATATTGTGTTAACTACCTTAGATAAAAAGATACATTTGAATAAAGATAACGTAAAGATGATTTTTTAAATATAAATTTTGAAGGTCCGTTTGTATTTTCGATGACGAAGTCAACAGGCAATTCTAACACTTTGGTATCAATAAAAATCAGTAAAATCAATAAGCCAGTTACTCTTTTTACAAACATTGGCCATCTTTTTATCGGTAAACACAAATCTTATACGCCATTTTTGAATCCTCCGTCCTTTTACACTTTGATTACATGGCTAGTCAGTCCATTAACGTTATTGAAAACTATTTGGATACCATGAGCCTCTATTTATTTTTTCTTGAGACAGTTTTTTATTCAAGTAAGCAAAAATACAAGCCAGCCATCGTTGTCGAAGCATATTTATGTTATGGTGCAAAGATTGTTTCTTTTGAAAACAATTAATCATCAAAGCAAACATAGGAAGGCCAAAAACGAACTATATGGCAAAATATGGCCCAACTTGAATCTATTGGAGCCAAATGATCTAGAACAGTAGTCTATCCTGTTTTGTTTACTCTTGACTGACACGTGGTGGCACTGTTTAAAATCAGTGGTACCTAATGCTTCAGGAACATTTCAGTAACAGATTAAATGGATTTACCATTAATTGCACCCTCAATTTTTTCACCTTCAGATTACTTAACTAAACACAATGTCAGACGGTAAGACATGGGTGCTATCTAGTTTATTGGAGTACGATCAAATACGATTTTTTTTTCAATTATAAGCTCTCCTTGTCTCAGTGCGATGTTTCCTGTGATGTGGTACTTGTACGAATTGTTCGTGCTTATTCTAATATTGATCATTTCAGATATATACTTATAACTCCTAAAATGTCAATACATAAAAATAATCTGTTTTATTAAATTTTATAATTGCATAAACATGCAAAGTTGATGGTTCATTATTTGGAAAAAATTGCAATTTTTTACTTTTCAAAAAGTGCGAATTATGGATCACTGATTGTGGAATAGTTTGAATTGTTGTGGTCCTTCACTAATATTAAACATCTTGATATTTGCTAAAGCGTCCATATAAAGTCGGGAATTTTATAATAGATGGTCCGAAGTGTTCGTTTTTACTTCTCCTAAGTTGTTTTGTTGTTTTGTTGTTTTTATCATTTACTTGTATTATGTTTTTTGTTGAGTTTCTGTTGCAAAGAACATGTTTTTTTTTTCAGCTGCAAATTTTCCCCTCTTTAATTTTTGGACTTGTTGTTCATCGAGTACATCTTTTTAACAAGTATTTGGGGAATTCCAAAAAAGAGTCTTACCATTGTTATTAGTAATTATTGTGATACAATGTAAATTCGATATTATTTACTTTTAAGATGTTGACATTAATGATATATAAATGAAAACAAAAACAAAAATATTTTGTTCTAACGGATCCGAAATTTTTCTTTTTCTATTTCGACTCGAAATCAAAATAAGAACTTGATACATGTATACATAATCAAATTCCGAACGCACTCCGATGTCTTGAATTCGATGCTTTAAAATGTTTAACTGAGATGCACTACAGTGATATAATGCACTAAACCTAAGTCATAAAATGTAGAATTTATTTACCTTTTGTATAATTTAAGCTTTTCTCTGACATTGATGAGATGTTTGCCTACGCTTGTTTTCGCATACACGTAATAAACAATGACATTAAACGTTTTATTGGTAATTAAGCCATTTTGTATTATTTTTATAAGTGTGCATAATGTGCCAGAAAATTACATTTGAATCGTTTTAAACAACTTTTAAAGCGCAGTAAAACTGTAGGATGGATATACTTATAAGGCCTTGTGGCAACACGCCACATGCAGATGGTTGTTTGAATTTTCAAGATCTCAAGTGTCGTTAGATAAGGTGAACCCGCTGTACATAGATCCCAAGAACCAAGAAGGACAACATTAGTTACAACTTACAAGATATTATTACCTGTAAATAACCCTCTCTTGTCTACTTGTGTCATTTATATTGTTGTTTAAACAACAAGTTACAAATGACCAAAATTTGCACTTCTTATAAGTAAAACATTATGTGTAACAGTATCTAAAACTTAAGAAAAATGTCTGACTTCAATCTTTTACTTAAATCTTCATGGAAAAACAAATTTGTTCTTCTCCTAAAGAGACAATATTTAACTTCCATTTAAACGCATCTTTAAAAAATTATTACAAAACATATCTAGTGTTAAAGAGAAGAGCCTGTCCCAACAATTCTATGAAACTTCACATCAAAATTTTTATCCCCATGACGCCTCACTTCATGGAAGTATAAAGTTTTGTTTTACCGGATACCCATCACTGGACATACTCAAAGTAATGAAGGCGCCAAAACTTTAAATTTTTAGTGAGAAATGATAATTTTGACAGATTTCACTATTTCCAAAGAATTCTTTTTATCTGTTTATTTTTTATCACAAAAATTGTGTAAAAAAAAATAATAAAGATGTAAACAGTGTTCAGCAAAAAGAGCTTTTGGCCTATTTATTCGATCCTTATTTGAAACTCTTTATGCCAAGTAAATCTAGTTTTGACGGTGTTATCAAAACCGTGCTTCACTTATGCTGTATTTACTTAAACCCATTCGTTTTTCATTACATGTTACAATAAAAAACATAAATAATTCCTCACGTCATACCGGAAATGTATTAGTTTTTTTATTTGTTCTTATTATTATTTTAACAAATTTTCTTGTAAATCTACACTAGACTATTATATATATATATATAAAGCTTTCTAAATCTAAATTAGGTACAATATCATAATTCGGAAGTCCTCTCACGAACTTTCGTGACATCTTTTAAAATAGCTTCTATTGTGATGGTGATTTTAAAACACTGTTTTCTGGTAAATATAAGTGAAAATACCCATATTTTGTGCTTTTCAAAGAGAAATACAAGATTTTTAAGATGTGATCAAAATTTTGATTGTTATCTTACGAATGACCATTAAATTTAGCAACAAATTATCAATATCACGAACTTTGGCAAGACAAGGAAACAACCAGCCAGCCAGCCAAATATCAGGTTTAAAACAGGAACTAAATAAAGAAAATACTAAGCTTCCGACGATGCTGATATTAAATCTGACCATAGAAGACAACTAAAAGTACTCAAAAAGACATCATTTAAACTTTTGATGTATTTATAAAATAACATATGGTGTTTATATGATATTAAGTAATATTAACCATGTGTCCGGGCTGTCAAAATAGAAGTTTGATCACGTGATGACGTAAAACTTTGTTTTACTCGTGATTGGCTTCATGCCTTACTGATATATATTGTTTTAATGATAAATGTCTGAAAAGATCAAATGCTAATGATGTAAGAATATGTAAACTATTTCACGTAAATCTCTTTGATTTAGAAAAAAGCATGTAATTTAAAAATCTTATTAAAAACAACATGATCACATCAAATAAATGTGGTGTTTTCTTAAATCGAACCTGCACGACATCTTGCGTAAGGGTAACCCCAAATCTTTTTCTTTCGTCCAAATCAAACAGCTCCGGATAATGTCAACAAATCTTTACAAAATGTCAGTGAACTTTTAAACAGTTTGCCAAGATTGACTTCCAAAGAAATATTTGTTTCGCCAACAACATCAATGAAAACCGTATTTATAACGCTATATGTTCCAGATCTGAGGATTTGAAACGTACTTTTTAACATTGACTTTTATTAATGTCTGATTGGTAGTTCGGTGACTAAATGCATGCGATTTCGCATATGGCGCCTTGGTCACGTGGTTTTGATATCATGCAAATAGAACACTTCGTCAAAAGCCAAACAGCTGTATGGTGAAGCAATGGTTAATTGTTTTGTATATGAACGTTTTAATTTGCATGTATTAGAGCACAGGTAAAATAAGTATGGTTGTTGCTGATCCTCCAATAACAACTAGTATTTTATCCACACCACTAGATATTAATTTGCCATTTAATAATCCAGTGTCCGTCTAAAGTCGGGAGTTTTATAATCAGTGTCACCAATATGTTTGAATCCCCTCTCTCTCTCTCTCTCTCTCTCTCTCTCTCTCTGTCTCTTTCTCTGTCTCTCTTTTGTTTTGTTTCTCTTACAACCGTTTATTGTTTCGTGTTTGTCTCTATTGTCAAGTACATGAAAACGTTAATGTTTTCTTTTTACTGTAACTGAATAGAGTGTAAACAAACAATACAGGTACGACCGTTATTCGGTCTCATCGTATCTATATATTTTTTTTAGAAAATGACATTACTGTATCTGTATTGATTCCAAAAACATTTCACTGCTACTTATTCTCTTGTTCATTCTATACATGCATGCCTGTTGTAGATAAAAAAAAAGATTCTTCGTTGACATTGAAGCAGATTTATTGTTATTATTTTATATTTGGTCATATTCCCTCTGCTGGAGTACCGTATGTTTGGTCATTGATTTAATTGCCTTCACGCTAGTTGTGGACTATATTCTCACAAGCACCTGTACTCGAAATGTTGGTTATGCGAATTTGACAACAGCAACAAGTTGATGGCGAGAATAAGTACATGGTAAGCATCAAAGATCTGAGGTCGATGGCGAGGATAAGTACATGGTGAGCATCAAAGATCTGAGGTCGATGGCGAGGATAAGTACATGGTGAGCATCAAAGATCTGAGGTCGATGGCGAGGATAAGTACATGGTGAGCATCAAAGATCTGAGGTCGATGGCGAGGATAAGTACATGGTGAGCATCAAAGATCTGAGGTCGATGGCGTGAATACATAACAGTGTAGACAGTTATAACGTCGGTGAAGTTTGTGCCTGTATCTTTGGTCAATAAAACGATGTCTTCGCCAAAACTAGTGCACGTCCCCAAGTAAAACAACATTTATGTTCGCGTGCCGGTTTCGAAATTCATCAACATAGTACTGATTATTTTATAAATTGTTGAACGGTTTTGCTTGCGTGTCTTCTTATTGTTGTCCATTTACAATGTTTCATGCTTTATTGTAAAATATCATGTTTTGAATAATTTCATAATATTTTCGTAGTATTTTTAAAGTTCCCGATTTAGAAAAATAAAGTTAACAAGACATAAATTATTTTAATGTGGTAAAAATTATTCAATTTAGAATATTTGGAGTTCGTCCAGAGACAATTACATTATATGTTCATCTATCACATTCTGCAAACATCAAAGTGTAAAAAAATGTCGAAAATATTTAAAGAGCACTAGAGAGTCATTTCAACCTCTGACAATAATGTATAAATCTTCATATTTATTTGTCACGTTATAAAAGATTTACTAACTCCTAAAAAAGGAAAATATGTATCAAACAGTTCTGTAAATAACAACAGAGGAATTTAAACCTATTCCTCTCTTTAAGAAAATCCTTTTTATTTGAATTTTTAAAATTTTTACCGAGATTTCTTCAATTTTCGAATAAATCAATCTTGTGTTGAGTTGAAATTTAACTTGCCATTACTGCCCGTTGCTTTCTACAAAACTGGGTTGTAGGGAATCTAAAATCACTACAGTTTCGAAGTGCACAGGACTTTGCAGATGAGTCGATTTCGGGGTGTTCGAGTTTTCGAAGTTGAAAGGAGACATAGCCGTAAATATAAATATGTTTTTATATCATTTTATATCTTTGAGATAATTTAACGTGATTTCAAACTAACACCAAACGAACACAAACTATTTTCCTTGTTAACGGCTAGATGCCCCCTTACGGTATTAAAAAGCCCACAAAAAAGTGTAAACATAAAGAAACTTCTCAGACAGTAGAGGTATGCAACATCTTACAAAACTTGAAGTAAGCGTATTAACACATTGATATAATGATTGTGTTGGGAATATAATTGATATAAATTCCAAACAAGCACGAGTGCAAACAATTATAACCGAGTGCCTCATTACAAAACGTTGTTCATCGGCACACATAAAGACAACGTAGATGTTAATCTGTCAAGTGTACACAATAGACTATAAATAGAAAAATACATATTTTTTTTAATAAAAATGTAGAAAAAAAGGGGTTAGTTGTAATTAAAAATGACCTCTCTTTGATTTAAGCTATTTATCTCTTAATTCATGTCATGGTGAACAGTTTCAAGTGACATGATGTAGCCAGGGGGATAGAAAAAATTACTTCAGAATTGTAACCTTTTTACCATTACCTGTCAGGTAAAGAAAGTATTAATATATAAGTTACCTGTAAGAGTAAATAACGTAATACTGTAATCCGTCATGTAATTTACCTCCAACTTTACAGGTGAGCCAACTCTATGGCTTAACGAATCATTCATCTTGCGGCCTAGTAAACACATCGTTGATTGCTACTGCAGCAAAAACACATATTTCTCATATGGGCTTATTAATTCACAGTTATGATAAGATTAGAATGCTTCTACATTTTTCGACATTAATGAAAATGAAGACTTTGTAGGTTTTTTTTAATTAATTAATCTACCCCTTAGTCTCATCTAGATGTATTCTTTATTTACTTTGTATATATTGTTTAGGTTTATAATAAACTTGTTTAAGACACAAAGTATTAACTCATCTAATTATCTTTGGCTACCTCTGTACAAACTGTATTGGTAATTTTTCTTGCTTTCACATTCATGTAGCTTATATTTGACTTGCCTCCCCTTTTTTCAGAAAACTTTATTTTATTTGATTATTTACAAATTGTCTGCCGTTACAAACCTTTTTTCAACTTCTACTACTATACTGGTTGTGCGATTTTACACTCATGACAGCTGACATAGTTTATGATTTTGTATTGACTGGGGCGTAAAACACCATTACTCCACTCCCTCTAGGTTTGTTAAATGATTTTTCATCAAATCATCTAACATATAGGCCACATGTAACCGTAACATAAAAATATTATTAAATAAGCCACACTTGAGTATCTCTGAATTCAGTCTTTATTTCATAGTGGCTAGGACAAAATCTGAATGCATAGCATAGAATGGTCGTAAATGAAAGTATGATCTATAACGGATCAGTGACACGATTTAAACAACAGAGAATGACACTATTTATATATATTATTGTTAAACTGACACCATGTACTTCAGTTTTCTTATTTCAACAAGACTGCTAATAATGGTATACAAGACTTGTAAAAACTCCAATCTTTCTATGTTCTACGGTATCCCGTTTTGTCTTAATCTCTATCAGTTTTCGATTTTTAGTTCTGCGGATTGCTAAAATGCATCAAAATTAAAAACCACTCCGGTTATTTATTAAGACTTATTCCAAAGTAGGAAATTTTATAATCATATTTGTTGTTTCTGGTCTTCTTTGTCTCTTATCAACTTTTGTCATGCCCTTAGTTGTATTGGCAGTTGCCAAGTTCGTGTTGTTTTTTAGTTGCAAATGTCTTTTTCTTTTATATTCGAGATCACACCAAGAACATAATTGGTTGGGGCTCTACAAAAGCACCTGGACCATACTACTGGTATAATCTGTTATAGTTTGTATGTTCTGTCTAACGTCAGGAGTTAGATGGTGAACACAATGTTTCAGCCCCCAGTTTCACAATCATTTCTTAATTAAGATTTTCCTTAACTTATATGGGCAAATTTGAAGTCTTGATAATTTTAATTCTTAAGATATACAATTGTTTAAGGTGTTTATCTGAAACACATATCAAGCTTATAACATCTGTATTTAGTTTCCTCATGAATGTTTACATAACGTTCCAAAAGAGATTTTCAAAACTTGCGAAGTTTAAGTTAAGGAAAATTTTTGTTGAGATATGATTGTGAAACTTGGGATAGAAGTGTTACATTCAGTAAGTGAAGAACACAATCTTTTTTCTAAGTGTCGGAAATTTGACCAAAATTCCAACAGCCTGAATCTGAAATTTTCTATAGGAATAAATAACAAAATGAACAAATATAACTGGTCTGACCAAAAAGCAACATGTGAAATTTATTTGAAATTTGAAACTCGGATGAGCTTTGCTCTTGGCAGCTCTCAAAAGAAACAGGTTAAATAACTGTGGACGCTGATCTGAAATTTGAACCCTGGAGTAAGTTGTGTTCTTTGTGTTATTGGTAGCTCTGCAAAGTAACAGGTTAAATAACTGTGGACACTGATCTGAAATTTGAACCCTGAGTAAGTTGTGTTCTTAGCAGCTCTTTAAAGTAACATGTTTAAGAACTGTAGACATTGATCTGAAATTTGACCCCAGATTGAATCCGGTTCTTGGCAACTCTCAAAAGTTAAAGGCATTAAGATCTGAAATTTGAACCCAGACTGAGTTGTGTTCTTTGTGTTATTGGTAGCTCTTGAAATGTAACTGGGTTAAGATCTGTTAATATTTGACATTTTATACAGCCAATGAATATACAGATTTTTTATGTATATGTATCCTAACATATTCACATATCAATCGTATATACAACTAAAACTATGATGTTATAGGAATCAATTTTTTATTTAGCATCAATTTAATTTCATTTTTAATTGTAACAATTATAAATGTTAATAAACAAATATAAATGACACATAATCTATCTCAGTATATTAAAATACCTGGAGACATCAGTAACAACTTGTAATTATACCTTAAAGACTTCCGACTACATTCAAACTATCAAGAAAACATTTAATATTCATCTCTCTTCTTCGACCCCTGTTAACTCTACTTCAAATACATCATTATTTTCAATTTTAGTTACATAATATTTAAATCTTTACATATCAGATAAAATCCTTCAGTATTAAGCAGATTATAACAAATTTAACACATTACCTGTTCATTTCAACTTAATGAATGTATTGGGTAATGTAGATGGCTATATCTCTACTTTTATTGCAAGAGTTTTAAATCAATTGCTAGTTAATATAGCTGATAAGCTTCGTTAAAAATTTAACAGGTTTGAAACTGTTATTAATATAAGTTCACAATCTTCTCCATTTTGCAAATTAATAAAAAAGATGTAAATGAAAGAAAGTTAATGTCACAAGGAAAATGAATATAAAATGTTAAAGGAGTTTAAAGTTCCATATGTGAGGTATGTTCATCTGAATTCATTTTTTATAAAAATCTGACTACCTTTTAAAGATTTATTTTTTGAAAATTTCTGAAATAAAACTCTTTAATGTATCCATAGCTCTCTTGGCCCGAGATGCAATATGCATCATGTGTTTTTAGAACAAATAACTTTCCTCATACCATTAACTAATTTCTGCCAATCTAAAATTCATGACAATAATCTAAGGTTAGATTGCCCAATGAAAAAACCTCCAAAAAACTGATGAAATTAGATGGAAGTGGTGTGGAGTAGAGTAAGAGTGTTTTAAGCCTTAGTAAAGTTTTTTTTTTTACACCACTGCATCCAAGAGGTCGATGATTTTTTTTCCAGACAATCCCATTTCCTGCACCATCCCAGAATGTTCATCTTGGATTCTAGTTTCAAACCTAGAAAGATATTGTGGCCTGTGAACGTGCGAGGCCCTCTCAGAACTTGAGTGGTGAGATTATCATTAGAGCTATGTATATGTTAAGTTAAACGTAATTCCTGATGTATCCGAGATGACTTTAATAACTGTGATAGCTAAGACATTAAGAAACTATTCATATATCACATATCTATACAAAAGAAATGAGATCTTTTTATTCAAGAAACCTTTTATTATGGTTATTTTTTTTAAGGTTTTTTATTCATTTAATATTATTTTTATTATTTAATCACTGTGGCAGATACTGGTATCCCATTTTAAAAAAAAAAAATAAAATCTCATAATTTGTTTTTTATTTTAGGTTATTAAAACCTCAGGATTAGCTTCAAAATATTTTTTGAAAAAAGTAAACTTTAAGCAAAAAACATTAATTACTACATAACTTTGTTTAAACTTGCAGACTGAAAATTTCATGCCTTTACACATGCTAACTTGACAAAGAAAATAGTATATTAAAAATTCCAAAAAATAAATTACAGGTATAGAGTAATTTTGATTAAATTTACGGTTTGATTTTGATCAAATTATTAAATACACAATACAAGGTTAGTCAATTAGAACTTAGCTATGATCTTTTTGTGTATTTTAGACAAAATTTTTAGAAAATAGTTTTCTTTTTGTCTCCATGACTCTGATGTTTATATCGGAATACTGAGAATTTTTATCATAATGCTGTTATTATACTGTATATTCTATTATCATATCACAACAGATATATCAACAATGCTGTTAAGAATCTTTTCCTTATCAAAATCTGTTTCCTTTCATCTTGCATGATTCTCTTTTCCATACTCGACAACTTTCCTTTGAAAATACTGAGAGTTTATCATAAATATCTATTACACTTGGGGCCTCCAGAGAACTGTTTTGGGTAAATCGTTGAGACATACACTTCAAATAATGTGTATCATCTATTTTATTTGGATGCATTGATATAATTTCCATTTATTCCTCTCCTTATCCCATGATTCTGTTTGAACAAAACTTGCAACACGTTGAATCAACCGAAATAAAGTCACTGAAAATCTGACAACTTTTTAAATGGTACATACAACAGTAATAAACAAAATAAAACAAATAATAAATAACAGAAATGATAATAAATCATTTATTCTCTCATTCTACCCAATTATTTAACAGGTTATATGATCACCTATCATCCTATTCTGGCCAACTGAAATGGCAGTTTACATAATCAACTATCATCCTCTTCATAACAATTCAAAAGATATTCATGCATCTCCCCTCCCCAACCCACATTCATTTTCACATACCCTGACATTCACAAAGTTACAAAACAAACTGGATTTAAAAGTACATGAGCTCAGTGCAGGTATATACTTATTTGTGACTTCATTGTTTGATTTGAAATGTAAAATTTGGGCAGGAAGACAAATGTACAAATAAAAACAAAAATATATAACTATACAAAAACAAACAGTATAAATAATAATAATAATTACAACTTTTCAGTAATGAACATGCACTGAGCTCAAAAACATACTTACGACTTTTTTCTTTATTTTTAAATATATATATCTTTTCCAATCCATGACCTGGCAATCATAAAATAGGTAAAACATGGTTGAGTTATTTATTTTAGGAATGGTAAGTCTAATTTTTTTTTATCCATAAATGTTGCCTTGCTGATATTTGATGTGCTAAAATAAAACTAATATTCTAATCTTGTTTCATTTTTTCATGATTATTTGCATTTTCAATTTTTGTAATTTAAAAAAAAATGCTTACCAAAAGAAACTTTTAAAATTTTTGTATCAGAATTATAAAGGAGAATTTTAAAACACTATAAGTAATCAAAGTGTTGTTATATATTTGACAAATTCTTCTACGTTGACACCAAGTTCTCGACACTTCTTCAGGATTTTTGGGACCACTTCTGTATTCCCCTGTGTGACTTCAAACAGCAAGAACTAGAATTATATAAAAGAAAATTTAAAAAAACAATAATAATCAGTTTGCATAATGAATTTAATTTACTTTGTTTTTTGAAAACAGATGAAAATTCAGCAAGCATTTGTAATGTTGAAAAAAGAATTCTTTTAAACATGTCATTTTTCAAAGAGCATCTTAATTTAGCTTAAATCTCTTTTCATTTTAGGTGTGTGTGTGTGTGTGTGTGTGTGTGTGTGTGTGTGTGTGTGTGCATTGGTGTGTGTGTGTGTGTGCGTATGTGTTACCTACCCAATTAAAAAAAAAGTATTATAATTAAAAACAATAAACATATTCTGACTTCGTTTATACATATTAGTTGGTCTTATGATTTTGTATTTCCCACTAGGTGGCAATACATGACCTGCTTTAAAAATCAAGATAAGTAAATAAAAAGTTGTTTTACATCTTTCCACATGGAAGCCAAATATGGAAACACTTGGACAGCCTTGTGATAAATCTTCCGAAGCTGAAAGAAAATATTGATAATGTTTCAGTCATCTTGCTTCTTTTTACAAAATTAAAAACAAATCCGTTACTTTATTAACCAACAAATGAAAATATTGCAGATCTGTAATTTTCAGGACATTGAGTCAATACTGATAATATATAAATGTAACAGGAAAAAGAAAAAAATGCAGGGTTGGACCGAGGATTGAACTTGGTATCTCCAACACTATAAGCGAGTGCTCTACCGACTGAGTTACCCAGACTGCTACATATATGACATTAGTCTTCTACATTAATGTTGTGAAAATTTAAATGAATGGGTTATGACACATTGCTGTAAGCAAAAAATAATCTCATAAATATTTATACCGTTAAGTTTTTAAAAATCATGGCCTGAATTTGCATGGACATTTCATAGTCTACAATATAAAATATATAATGAACCAAAAAGAAGACAGCTAAATCTATTGTAACATGATGAAGATTTAAATGTGTGATTTCAAAAATGTACAAACCTCTTTTAATCCTTCTAACTTCCTAACCAGGGAAATGTACCTAAAATTTAAATGTTAGTTAAGCAATAACTGTAACAAAGTAGAAGAATAAATCTAGAACATATACCAGGATTTTTGTAGGTTATTTGCACGTATAAAGGTGTTAAGTATATACATATATGCCAGTCACCTATTTGGAAATATTTAAGAATATTTGCTGGTTTTTAACTTGAGGAACAGATCAGAAATGTGTGTGTTTTGATATACAGGCATTTTCAAACATTATATTAAACTTATTCATAAAACATTTATACATCCACTAATATTAATTTTAATAAAATAGCAACATCTCATTAGTTGTAAAGTCACATGGCATTTTTTGGTAAAAATATTTTATCTCAAATTCTGAATTATTTCATAGGAATATGAAACAAGATATTTGACAAAACTAAAATAAAATAATCAGTATATTACATACTCACCATCTGAAGTAACAAAAATCTATCATTTCACCTAGATAAAGAAAGCACTTAATTCATTTTTAGACAAAACATTTTAATGACAATAATTGGTATCAAACGTTCTACCGATCCAGGACTTACATCTTCCATATATTTGAATTAGGTATATTTTCATGAATAGCTGTAGTGCATAAAATCTTGGATCTGTGATGGTCTTCATCAGTAAGTGCTTGGCGGCTAGCCCTAAAATATGGGAAGTTAAAATAATGTAAACATGAAACAAAACATAATATCAAAAAGTACATTAAAACAATATTAAACTGGAAATCTATGTTTTTAAGAGAAATGATTACTTATGATTGTGATGAATATTCAAAAATTTTATTTCTTGACAATGGACTAAATCTGGACCAGGCAAAATGTAAAACAAGATAAAATGTCTTACCTAATGATGATCAATAATTGAACATTACCTCAGGATCAAGTCCATATTTCCCGGCATGCTGTTAATGAAGGTTTCGTATGTGGCTAGTTTTTCATCAGCTGATAAACACCCAATAAACTGGTCAATTATCTGATTGACATATGTATAATTAAACCAGTATTGTCCAGTGTTATAAGGCATTTCAAACTTGATAGGTATTGTAGTGATGCAGCGATTTACAAGATCAACAAACTGCTTGGTATTTGTCTTCTTATTTTTCAGTTGATTTTGACAAAATGAAAGGTAGCTGGAAAAGACATTTTATATTCATTTCACAAAACTTTTTTAATCAAAAGATACACTGTTATTAAACATAAAATTTCTCACAAGACAAGTGGCACAAAAAGTTTACAACTCACTTTTATTATAAGTTTTTTTTTATCAAACCAATAAATTTCATATTTTGCTTGGCAAACAATAACAGTCAAATGACACTGTAAGTAAAAATACAATAAATAATAATATCAAAATTGACATGAATTCAATATATATATATATATATATATTAATTTATGTTTTCATGGGATTGAAGGTCCCTTGATTAATAATTAATCAAATATGTCAATGTCATTGTTATTTGAGTGTTTTTTTAATTATAATTTTTAGTTCAATGTAAAATACATGTGACAGGTGAGATTACTGGAAGCAGGCCTATTACATTTCCTCCTTTTTTCTCAATGTTTCTGTCAATATTTTTTTCTCTTAATATTTCTAAACAAAAATACTTGAGTGTAAGAAACAAAATTGCATAGTGAAGACATTATATTTTGCCCTGTCAATCATTTTTACTATTAAAACATACAAAACATAAGATTAAAGACTACAAGTTAACAACAGTCTTCATGACTTGCATTAAAATAATTGATCAAAAAAAAAAAAAAAAATTAATGGGGAAAAAAAATGAAAAAAAAAAAATGAAATAAAATAAAATGTACTTTTAAAATTTTGTAAACATTTTTAAGTTTTCAAATTTGAAAATAAGTTGACAGAAATAACTTTTTCAGCCCTAGTTTAAAAAAAGGATTGTTATGGGTGGCTATCTATCTACCTTCTTTATATTAAATTTGAACTTATTCAGTTGATAAATATACCTGTAATGGCTATTAATTAGCACTTTTTTCTATTTATAGCATTGGCAGCCATCTTGTATGTTTCAAGAAAATGATTTTACAAACTTTAAACTATGCCACCAAGTGACCTTCAAACCCAAATATGGTTCAATTTGGGCCAGTAGTTTCAGACAAGAAGACTGAGGTTTATGCATGGATGGATGCAAGTATTCACACTTTACAATGCCATAAGTTCAGCTGGCTAAAGCCAGTCAAGCTAAAAATGGATGTCTTATTTTAAAAACCACAGTAACAAAAGTTAACCAACTACTGGTTCACAAAAACAAACAAGAGGCCCATGGGCCTTAACGCTCACCTGAGGACATGGCCAACCTGAGGATATATCCAAAATCATTTGCAAAAATACATAAAATATTCTAATATACATGCCATACAAAAAGTTAATAGTTTCCAAGATAATTAACAATTTGAGTCTTTTTATGCATCTATGACCTTGACCTTTAAACGTAGAACCTTGAGCCACATATCAAAATGATTGTCATATCAATACCTACAAAATTCTAGTATATATACCTTTGCAAAAAGTTAATAGTTTTCAAGATAATTAACAATTTGGGTCTTTTTATGCATCTATGACCTTGACATTCAAATGTAAAACCTTGAATCTTATATCAGAATAATCACCATATCAATTCCTACAATATTCTAATATACATGCCATACAAAAAGTTAATAGTTTCCAAGATAATAAACAATTTCAGTCTTTTTATGCACCTATGACCTTGACCTTTGAATGTATGACCTTGAGCCACATATCAAAATGATTGTCATATCAATACCTACAAAATTCTAGTATATATACCTTTGCAAAAAGTTAATAGTTTTCAAGATAATTAACAATTTGGGTCTTTTTATGCATCTATGACCTTGACATTCAAATGTAAAACCTTGAATCTTATATCAGAATGATCACCATATCAATTCCTACAATAATCTAATATACATGCCAATACAAAAAGTTAATAGTTTCCAAGATAATTAACAATTTCAGTCTTTTTATGCACCTATGACCTTGACCTTTGAATGTATGACCTTGAGCCATATATCAAAATGTTTGTCGTGTCAATACCTACAATATTCTATAATACATGCCTATACAAAAAGTTTATAGTTTTCAAGCTAACACACAATTTTAGTCTTTTTTAGCAAAAAAATAACATTTCAGGGGCAACAACTCCTACATGCATTATCATACAGTTACGAAACTTTGTACCTTTTTACATTTTGTCCTGCTAAACATTTTAACAATGTTTTAATATTATATATCTCTTATAATTTGGAAGAAAAAAGCCTAAAACTGCACAAATTACAAACTAGGTCATGACCTTGAACTTTGACCTTGACCCCATTTTGAAGGTTATTTCAAGAAAAAGCCAAAACTGAAAACCCCATGTCAATATCTATTCATATAGTCAAGTTATAATAATTTGAAGCCATTTTACGAAATTTTCAAAATTAAACGCAAAAACGCGTAACCTAATTTTTTACCAAATTTCACGAAATGAACAATTTATAAGCTTAAGACCCTAGAGAAGCCAAATATCACATCAGATTTTTTTTCTCCCATCATCGCTTTCAGAGAAGAAGATTTTTTAAGTTTTTTGGAACCATGGGTCACCTTGACCTAGTTTTGGGAGCCATGACAACGTCACGAACAAATCTGAATTGCACTGGCCCATATATGCATCTGACCAAGTTTCATTGAAATCTACCTCATAGTTTTAGAAAAGAAGTTGAAAATGTAAAAGTTTACGCCGCGGACGACGACAACGACGACGACGACAACGCCGACGATGACGACAGACAAATTTTGATCAGAAAAGCTCACTTGAGCCTTTGGCTCAGGTGAGCTAAAAAGAAAAACAGGCCTGGATAAAGAAATTTGAAACAACAGGATATTAATTCTAAGTTGTTTTTTTTTAATTTATGTGTTTCTATGGTTACTATAACAAGATTGTATTTGTTTGACACTGACCATTAATTACTTGTTTATTTTGGCAGTGACCTTAGTAACTGCACCTTAAATAATGTGTTTCATCATACAAAAAGCATGACAACAAACAGTTATCCAGACGTAACTTGTCTGATTATAGTTCATTTTTTATCCTGATTTCACTAAGGTGTTAACACTCACGTTGGTCAATCAATTAAACAGAGGGGAGTTGGAGACAATTATCCATGACAAAGTGGACATGTGACAGCTAGGGACATTAAACTTACCTTGACCACACTTTAGTTATATCCTGGACAGTGTTCACTGTACTTAAAGCAGTCTCATATGCTTCTACTACAAAATCTTCACTATCTTGTAGCTCCAGTAATAGGCTTAAACATAAACAACACACAATGAGTTACATATCTGTTACTTAAATAAGACAATAATAAACATAATAAAACATCTGAAAATTTACTGCATCCCCATATGTATAGCTAAAAATAAAACCATATCATTTGACATTTTAGCTAAAACTTTTACACAGAATATGTAGACAAAGATAAGAATATTGATCCAGTTGATTGATTTAATGGGGTTTTACATCTCAGTCAAGAATATTTCACTTATATCGATACGCCACCAGCTATTTGTGAAGACAGGAATTTTTAGCTTTGCACTGTGTTCAGGGAAATGTGTGGGGAGATTCTTTAGCTTGCTATGCCTACTTTGACGTGGGGCATTGGTTTTTAAGGTCTCCTCTGAAGGACCCTGGTCATGGTCAGATGAGGCCAGGGTTTGAACCTTGACCTCCCACAAACAAAGCAATTATTCTATCAACTGAACTACCATACTGGTACACAAGATAAGAATAGCTTACATTAATTTCCTTCAGAGTGTGGCATCAATATAAAGCCCAGACAAACAAGTTTATTAGATCCTATAGCTAAATAAGGCTATAGTTTAGAATCAGAACTTTATATCAAAATGTATAGACACACTTATGTTTCTGTCACTTATCATTGTGTGACACCAAAGCCTTAAATGGAAATTTTCTTTGCCTGCTATTCAGCACAAGCAAGTAAAATCATTTGGCACTAATTTGAAAAAATAAAAAATAAGTAAGAAACATAAACATCTGAAACTGTATCACTTTATTGTGTTTGTAGGTAAATGTAACGAGGCTGCCTTCCACAACAGGATTATCCCAAGTTTTAGTTTTTTCAACATTTGGGTTGCTGTCAACATAATGTGACTATATGTATATGTCTCAGAAAATATACTATGCTTGTTACATTTGTATAGTTTTATTTTAACCTCTGGATTATCTGATCTGGGTGTGATTATATCACTAAATAGAGGAATTATTTATCCAAATATAATTAATTACTTCATTATTTGTAGACCCAAGTTAAAATTTATAATGAAATTAAAAGACTTGTAAAGTATGATCTTGGAATAAATGAATAAATGAATGAATAGATAGATAAAGAGATAGATAGAAAAATAAATAAATAAATAAACTAATCTAAAGCATGCATTAAATTGTTGAACTAAAATGAATGAAATAAACTGATTTAAGAAACATGAATGTCAAAATATCTATAAAAAAAACCCCATTTTTTTCTATTTTCAAAATTTTATCAGAAAAACAGAATACTTGAAGATATTTGTGATTATCAATTTTTATATGTATGGTGTTGTTGGTTCATATAAAAACTTAACTTTTCCAACATAAAAAAGTGACTTATAACTGTCATATATAACTGTCTAAAGATTATATTATATATTACTTTATTTTCTAGTTCTGATTATAAAAAATACATATAAATAACAGGGAAAGGGGTAAATTTATTGCTGCTAATAATGGTATAAACAATCTGTTGACAAACACAAGTACAGCTAAATGTAATGTATAACGTCAGATGGGGATATACAGAATCCCTTTAGGCTTCACATACCTAGCTGGTCTTGATGTCAGAGGAACAGTATTAATTATATAGGTGGTGTCTGCAGCTACTGTACTCTAATCTGTCAACAAGTACCTGCAGGGGATGTAAACTACTAATGGGAATATCAAAGCCAGACTTATGGATAATGGTCAGAGATGACCAATTGGACAGTTAAGGGAAGGGTTATAATACAGTTAGTGTATCATTAAGCCAATAAACTTATTTTCTATCATTATGCCAAAAAAGTGGCATTTATGAAAAATATCTGCCATCTTCTTACTGTGTTAGAAAGACAAGACATTTATGAGTTTTTGTATTATTACATATCCTTATTGTAATTAGGAAGGGTTACTGTCAAAGTTGTGTCCTATAGGGTCTAAGTGACTTATATTGGTTATATTGAAAATATATGTTTATTCAATATTACACACAACTACATGACTTGACCATAGAAACATCATTGTATTGTATTCTTTTTTTTTTTCTCATGTTAAGAAGAAATATCATCTAACTTCAGACTGGAAATAAGGATTTCTTTAGGGTTATTATTATTTTTTTTTGAATAATAAACTTTTTACTGCATTAATCTTTCAACAGTTACTGGACAATATTATCTCAGCATAGAAAAAAGTCTGTATTTCCACCATTACCTCTCAACATAAAAGGATGGGTGGGTAGGGATTTTTCCATTAAAAAAATTATTGTTTTCTAATATTCTGATTATTATTGTTGTTGTAATTGAATCTATATAGCAGATTTTATAAATACCTGCATGCATTAGATTTGTAATCAGAGGTCAAATAAAAACTTTATGATGATATGAGGAAAAAAAAAAGAAGAAAAAAAAAGTGGCCCATGGGCCTTAACGCTCACCTGAGGATATGGCTAACCTGAGGACATATCCAAAATCATTTGCAAAAATGCATATTCTAATAAAGTTTAGTTTCCAAGATAATTAACAATTTCAAACTTTTTATGCAGCTATGACCTTGACCTTTGAACATATGACCTTGAGCCATATATCAAAATGTTCATCATATCAATACCTACAATATTCTCATATATATGCTAATGCAAAAAGTTTATAGTTTTCAAGATAATTAACAATTTGAGTCTTCTTATGCATATATGACCTTGACCTTTAAACCTAAGACCTTGAATCCTATTACAAAATATTGCCTTATCAATTCCTACAATATTCTAATGTATATGCCTATACAAAAAGTTACCAGTTTCCAAGATAATTAACAATTTCAGTCTTCTTATGCAGCAATGACCTTGACCTTTGAATGTATGACCTTGAATCATATATCAAAATGACCATCATGTCAATACCTACAATATTCTCAAATACATGCCTATACAAAAAGTTTATAGTTTTCAAGCTTATGCACAAATTTAGTTTTTATTAGCAAAAAAAAAAAAAAAAAAATTTCAGGGGCAACAACTCCTACTTGCATTATCATATAGTTTTTACATTTTGTCATGCTGAACATTTTAACAATGTTTTGATATTATATATCTCTTATAATTTTGAAGAAAATAGCCTAAAAACTGCACAAATTACAAACTAGGTCACGACCTTGAACTATGACCTTGACCCCATTTTGAAGGTTATTTCAAGAAAAAGTCAAAACTGAAAACCCCATGTCATTATCTATTCACACAGTCAAGTTATAATAACTTGAAGCCATTTTACGAAATTTTAAAAATTAAACTAAAAAATGCATAACCTAATTTTAATACTAAATTTCACAAAATGAACAATTTATAAGCTTAAGACCATAGAGAAGCCAAATATCACATCAGATTTTTTTTCTCCCATCATCGCTTTCAGAGAAGAAGATTTTTCAAGTTTTTCAGACCCATAGGTCACCTTGACCTAGTTTCGGGAACCATGACAAAGTCATGAACATATCTGAATTGCACTGGCCCATATATACATCTGACCAAGTTTCATTGAAATCTATCTTGTAGTTTCAGAGAAGTCGAAAATGTGAAAGTTTACACCCCATGCGGACAAGGACAACAACGACGACGACGATGGCTCAGGTGAGCTAACAACACACAATTGTTTTTGTTGGCCTTACTTATGTGCTGTTGGCCTTCTTTATCTGCTATCAGGTTATAATGCCTTCATAATGTTTTGATTCAATATCTACATACTAATATTGTGATTGATAAAACAAAACTTAAACCTTATCTAGATTTCACTGTTTTTTGAATAACTTGAATTATTTTTATATAAAATACAACTTACCAATAGTTTAACCACAAGTATAATTTATCACCTTCAAGATCTGTGGGGTTGATCCCTTCTCTGTATGGGGGAACCACCACATTAAAAGGCACCGCTTCACCAAGCAAATAGCTATTATGATAAATATAATAACAATAAAAATTGTTATGAATTATACGGTTGAGAAACAACTGTAAAAGATAAAACAGCTTCTAAATAAAGGGAGATAATCCATACATGTCCTCAAACCTACAGCATAAGTTCTGTGTTCATAGGACTATAGACAAATAAAGCGCATTTGATTCTCAGTAAATTTTTTTTATTTTGCTTGAATTCACTCTGTGTGTGTGTGTGTGTGTGTGTGTGTGTGTGTGTGTGTGTGTGTGTGTGTGTGTGCACACACATGCAAGCTTATGAGTGTCTTGTGTTTGAGGGATTTTGGCAAGTTGTTTGTGGGGTATGTGTGTGTATTCAGATGTGTGCAATCACATATGCAAATGTTCATTATGAAAATCATCAATATAAATGTTTTTGGTTTGTGATTATGTTGTGGCTGGCTGTAAACCAGGTGTAGAATGTCTGCCCGAGGACACATGTCCAGTGATAAACCAGCATAAATGACACATTGGACTCTACTACTGACATAACAACATCAAAGTCATGCATAAAACTACACGTGTCATTATTATGTTATCAAACACAAACATATAAATATGTGTAATAGTCGTAAATCATTATATCTTATCTCCAATGCTTTAATTACAACTACTTCACATAAACTATCATTAATTTTTTTTGGAACTAAGGTATAGTACACTATCATTAAGTTTCATTTTTTGTGATGTTTATGGATCAAGTAAGACTTGATTTGACATTTTTGCCATCCAACTTTTCACTCAAAACACTACTTATAAACATGCACTTTCAGTGAAAGCTAGACACCCCCTCCCCCATGAATCATAAACACAACTACTGCCATGTATAACACATACCAAAACACATGTAAATTTATAAGAAATAAATTCACATTATGTGATAAAAACACAAATAGTTAAAATATTTGTGGTCTTGATAATCTGTTATAATTTATATGACATCAATCATAAAATTAAAACAATCACAATTTGTCAATTTTACACTTCCATTGTTTAATTAAAATCTAATGATACAACAGATCCGCTTAAAATGTTTTTTTTTTTTAAATAAAATAAATTATAAATAAAACATCCAAATGAATGATGTTAAATAATAAAATTTGTAACTGAGTAGTTTTAGAAAAATTAGTTTAAATGTGTTTAAATTAGGTCAAAAATCATGTGTTTAAATTAGGGGGAATAACTCATATGAAATAGCTAGCTAAAGAACAGCTAAAATATCTACAAACTTTTAATTCAAACTATAAATACACTGTCATTAAACAAATAATTTTTTCATTCAACTGTAGTTTGGACAAGAACATTATTTAATGATAGGTACTCTATAAATGGAATGAACATAAAATTGTTAACTCTAAAACAAAAAGAAAATGAAAGCCTGAAAAATTATTTATTCTAATAATTTTATTTATCTACATCAGAATATGTATAAAATTAACTGCATTATATAAACAATTTAATAAACAGGCTATGGTGTAGATTGTGAAAGAAATTTGTTTCAAGTATCAATTGTCTCCATCAAGGATGACAACATCTTATATTCTTAACTCTAAGTACACTGACCACTGAATATTGACCAGGAAATCAACAAGCTCAACAAACAGATAAAATTATTTTGTAATTCATCTGGCTTTTTATATACCGGTAGATATAGTGCTAATTTTTGTATCATAGCTGAATGTTCACACATATACTGGTAAGGTAACTTCAATTCAACATAAATTTGACATTATGCTCTAATGATAATTCACTAATGTCATACAGACTTCCAAGTTTTACTTTGATGACAATTTTTTCTTCATCACCTCAACCACAATACATAACAAACATTCATCAAATATTTTCTATATAAAATATGAAGATCTATGTCTATAACATGAAAGAAAAAAAATTATAAAAAATGTTTAATAATTAAACCTAACAATAAATCATATCAACATGAGGAACTAAACTAACTTTAATAATCCTCAAGTCAATATTTAAATAAAGCAACTTAAAAGCTATGAATTTTTATAAATATGTGTGAAAAAGGGTAAAAAAAGAAATAAAATAAACACAGAGGGTGTAATAAATGATTTAATTGTTATATAACACTGTACATACCTGTATAAATTGTTAGTGTCAATGTGGTTGAAATCCTTCTGTTCTACATCAAATATTGACAACACACACTGCTCTAAACATTCTAATGCTTTATCATGCTCTCCCTATTTAAATGAATTAGAAAAATAAAACCCCTTTACTTGGGTGGCTAATTGAACTTTCATTTATATGTTAGATAATTTCAACAAAAGCCACTTATTGAACAGTGTAGCTTGTCTACAAATTTAGTCTAACAAAAGATGTTTGTAGTCATTTTTGCCTGCATTCCTAAAATCACACAAATTATTTGCTTTGCTTTGATGATAATGCAGTAAAAAAAAAATGAAATACACAAAGTCAACATCTATCTTTATAAGTGGAAGGTCGTGGGTTCGAACCCCGGCCGGGTCTGACCCAAGACTTGAAAGTGGGTAGTGACTGTTCTTTCGCCTAGCACTCAGCATTACGAAATAAAAGTCACGGTTCTTTCGAATGGGAACTTAAAATAAAAGAGGTCCCGTGTCATGGCAGGCATGGCATGATAAAGAACACTGCTGTATAATGCCATCAGCGCAATGCACAGGCAAAATTTCTGCACTTTCACCTATAGCTGGCGACGTCTCAATGTAAGTGAAATATTCTTGACTGGGAGGTTAAAAACCATTACTCAACTCAACTCTCAACATCTATC
Organism: Tegillarca granosa; assembly: GCA_029721355.1. NCBI lineage: Eukaryota > Metazoa > Mollusca > Bivalvia > Arcoida > Arcidae > Tegillarca > Tegillarca granosa. The sequence goes on along the minus strand of CM056596.1, from coordinate 2,631,287 downwards.
TTTACTACCAATAAACAACTATTATTTGTATGTATCAGAATCACAATGGGTAGGATGCTCTCTCTCTCTCCCTTATGATTTTCTTACCTGAAGTAATTCAAAATTAGCAGCATAATAATATAGTTGAGCACAATGAGGATTGGCAGCATAGGCATCAGCAAAAACCTGAAACATATCAGTAATAGTCTACACATATCAGCAAAAACCTAAAACATGACACAACATGATGTACTTACATCAATTAACACCTAAAACATACCAAATAATGATGAATACATATTGGCCATCACCAGAAACATATCAAACAACGATGAACACCTGTCAGCAAACATCTAAAACATACCAAATAATGATGAATACATATCGGCCAACACCAGAAACATATCAAACAATGATGAACACCTGTCAGTAAACACCTAAAACATACCAAATAATGATGAATACATATCAGCCAACACCAGAAACATATCAAATAATGATCAACACCTGTCAACAAAAACCAGAAACATATCAAATAATGATCAACACCTGTCAGCAAACACCTAAAACATACCAAATAATGATGAATACATATCAGCAAACGCCAGAAAACATATCAAACAATGATGAACACCTGTCAGCAAACATCAGAAACATATCAAATAATGATGAATACATATCAGCAAACGCCAGAAAACATATCAAACAATGATGAACACCTGTCAGCAAACATCAGAAACATATCAAACAATGCCAAACACCTGTAAGCTTACATCAGAAACATATCATATAATGATGATTACCTGTCAACTAACACCAGAAACATATCAAATAATGATGAACATCTGTCAGCGAAAACCAGAAACATATCAATCAATGCCAAACACCTGTCAGCTAACATCAGAAACATATCAAATAATGATGTCAACATGTCAACTAAGAACAGAAACATATAAAATAATAATGAACATCTGTCAGCCAACACAAGAAACATATCAAATAATGATGAACACCTGTCAGCCAACACCAAAAACATATCAAACAAAGATGAACACCTGTCACCTCAAGCTAAAAACATATCAAACAATGATTAACACATATCAGCCAACATCAGAAACATATCAAATAATGATGAACACCTGTCTGCAAACACCTAAAACATACCAAATAATGCTGAATACATATCAGGCAATACCAGAAACATATCAAACCATGATAAACACATGTCAGCAAAAACCAGAAACATATCAAATAATGATGAACTCCTGTAGGCAAAAACCAGAAACATATCAAATAATGATGAACTCCTGTCAGTTAAAACCAGAAACATATCAAATAATGATGAACGTCTGTCAGCCAACACCAGAAACATATCAAACAATGATAAACACCTGTCAGCCAACACCAGAAACATATCAAATAATGATGAACACCTGTCAGCAAACACCTAAAACATACCAAATAATGATGAATACATATCAGGCAACACCAAAAACATATCAAACCATGATAAACACCTGTCAGCAAACACCAGAAACATACCAAATAATGATGAACACCTGTCAACAAACACCAGAAACATATCAAACAATGCCAAACACCTGTCAGCTAACATCAGAAACATATCAAATAATGATGATTACCTGTCAACTAACACCAGAAACATATCAAATAATGATGAACATCCGTCAGCCAAAACCAGAAACATATAAATCAATGCTAAACACCTGTCAGCTAACATCAGAAACATATCAAATAATGATGTCAACATGTTAACTAAGACCAGAAAACATATCAAACAATGATGAACACCTGTCAGCAAGCACCAGACACTTATCAAATAACGATGAACAACTGTCAACAAACACCAGAAACATATCAAACAATGCCAAACACCTGTCAGCTAACATCAGAAACATATCAAATAATGATGATTACCTGTCAACAAACATCAGAAACATATCAAATAATGATGATTACCTGTCAACTAACACCAGAAACATATCAAACAATGATGAACACCTGTCAGCAAACACCTAAATCATACCAAATAATGATGAATACATATCAGCCAACACCAGAAACATATCAAATAATGATGAACACCTGTCAGCAAACACAAGAAACATATCAAAAAATGATGAACACCTGTCATCCAACACCAGAAACATATCAAATGATGATGAACACCTGTCAGCCAAAGCAAGAAACATATCAAACAATGATTAACACATATAAGCCAACATCAGAAACATATCAAATAATGATGAACACCTGTCAGCAAACACCTAAAACATACCAAATAATGATGAATACATATCAGGCAACACCAGAAACATATCAAACCATGATAAACTTATGTCAGCAAAAACAAGAAACATCTCAAATAATGATGAACTCCTGTCAGCAAAAATCAGAAACATATCAAAAAATGATGAACACCTGTCAGCAAAAACCAGAAACATATCAAATAATGATGAACACCTGTCAGCCAACACCAGAAACATATCAAACAATGATAAACACCTGTCAGCAAACACCTAAAACATACCAAATAATGATGAATACATATTGGCCAACACCAGAAACATATCAAACAATGATAAACACCTGTCAGTAAACACCTAAAACATACCAAATAATGAAGAATACATTTCAGCCAACACCAGCAACATATCAAATAATGATCAACACCTGTCAGCAAAAACCAGAAACATATCAAATAATGATCAACACCTGTCAGCCAACACCTTAAACATACCAAATAATGATGAATACATATCAGCAAACGCCAGAAAACATATCAAACAATGATGAACACCTGTCAACAAACACCTAAAACATACCAAATAATGATGAATACATATCAGCAAACGCCAGAAAACATATCAAACAATGATGAACACCTGTCAGCAAACATCAGAAACATATCAAACAATGCCAAACACCTGTAAGCTAACATCCAGAACATATCAAATAATGATGATTACCTGTCAACTAACACCAGAAACATATCAAATAATGATGAACATCTGTCAGCCAAAACCAGAAACATATCAATCAATGCCAAACACCTGTCAGCTAACATCAGAAACATATAAAATAATAATGTCAACATGTCAACTATGACCAGAAACATATCAAATAATGATGAACATCTGTCAGCCAACACCAGAAACATATCAATATACAATTATTGACTTTTGATGAGGTTAATACAAGGATTTATGACCCCAAAAGAAATGTTATATTTACCGAGGCCGTAGGCCGAGGTGAATATAACATTTCTTTTGGGGTCATAAATCCTTGTATTAACCGAAATTTAAAGTCAATAATTGTTTTATTTTATGACTTACAGACAGGCGTTTTTCAAAATATTTCGTATCAGCTTCTGTTTTTATCCGCCATGATTTTCAGAAAATGCAATGAGATCCGATGCTTTTAAAGTAGGTCAATTATGATTGGCTTATCAAAAACTTACGACGACTTTGATTGGTTCTATTCTTGGACAATGGGAAATCACCGTCGTCTATTTTTAGGGACCTTGTGGGGCAATTTGGAACATGATATTACCCTCACGTGCAGAATTGCGCGGTGAACATAACGATTTGTCCACTGCAGCTTAACATGTTTTCAACCAATCAAAATTTGGTAAAATCAGTAGTCATATAATAAATAATGATGAACACCTGTCAGCCAGCACCAGACACATATCAAACAATGATGAACAGCTGTCAGCCAAAGCTAGGAACATATCAAACAATGATTAACACATATCAGGCGATATCAGAAACATATCAAACAATGATGAACACCTGTCAGCAAACACCTAAAACATACCAAATAATGATGAATACATATCAGGCAACACCAGAAACATATCAAACCATGATAAACACATGTCAGCAAAAACCAGAAACATATCAAATAATGATGAAATCCTGTCAGCAAAAACGAGAAACATACCAAATAATGATGAACAACTGTCAACAAACACCAGAAACATATCAAACAATGCCAAACACCTGTCAGCTAACATCAGAAACATATCAAATAATGATGATTACCTGTCAACTAACACCAGAAACATATCAAATAATGATGAACATCTGTCAGCCAAAACCAGAAACATATAAATCAATGCCAAACACCTGTCAGCTAACATCAGAAACATATCAAATTATGATGTCAACATGTCAACTAAGACCAGAAAACATATCAAACAATGATGAACACCTGTCAGCAAGCACCAGACACATATCAAATAATGATGAACACCTGTCAACAAACACCAGAAACAAACAAACAATGCCAAACACCTGTCAGCTAACATCAGAAACATATCAAATAATGATGATTACCTGTCAACAAACATCAGAAACATATCAAATAATGATGATTACCTGTCAACTAACACCAGAAAACATATCAAACAATGATGAATACCTGTCAGCAAACACCTAAAACATACCAAATAATGATGAATACATATCAGCCAACACCAGAAACATATCAAATAATGATGAACACCTGTCAGCAAACACCAGAAACATATCAAATAATGATGAACACCTGTCAGCCAACACCAGAAACATATCAAACGATGATGAACACCTGTCAGCCAAAGCTAGAAACATATCAAACAATGATTAACACATATCAGCCAACATCAGAAACATATCAAACAATGATGAACACCTGTCAGCAAGCACCTAAAACATACCAAATAATGATGGATACATATCAGGCAACACCAGAAACATATCAAATAATGATGAAATCCTGTCAGCAAAAACCAGAAACATATCAAAAAATGATGAACACCTGTCAACAAACACCAGAAACATATCAAACAATGCCAAACAACTGTCAAACATCAGAAACATACCAAATAATGATGAACACATATCAGCCAACACCAGAAAACATATCAAACCATGATGAACACCTGTCAGCAAGCACCAGACACATATCAAATAATGATGAACACCTGTCAACAAACATCAGAAACATATCAAATAATGATGATTACCTGTCAACTAACACCAGAAACATATCAAATAATGATGAACATCTGTCAGCTAAAACCAGAAACATATAAATCAATGCCAAACACCTGTCAGCTAACATCAGAAACATATCAAATAATGATGTCAACATGTCAACTAAGGCCAGAAACATATCAAATAATGATGAACATCTGTCAGCCAAAACCAGAAACATATAAATCAATGCCAAACACCTGTCAGCCAACACCAGAAACATATCAAACAATGATGAACACCTGTCAGCCAAACCTAGAAACATATCAAACAATGATTAATACATATTAGCTAACATCAGAAACATGTCAAACAACAATGATGAACACCTGTCAGCTAACACCAGTAACATATCAAATGATGATGAACACCTGTCAGCAAACACCTAAAACATACCAAATAATGATGAATACATATCAGCCAACACTGACATATCAAACAATGATGAACACCTGTCAGCAAACACCTAAAACATACCAAATAATGATAAATACATATCAGCAAACACCAGAAAACATATCAAACAATGATGAACACCTGTCAGCAAACACCTAAAACATACCAAATAATGATGAATACATATCAGCCAACACCAGAAACGTATCAAACAACAATAATGAACATCTGTCAGCAAACACCTAAAACATACCAAATAATGATGAATACATATCAGCCAACACCAGAAACATATCAAACAACAATAGTGAACATCTGACAGCCAAAACCAGAAACATATCAAACAACAATGAACAACTGTCAGTAAACACCTAAAACATATCAAATATTGATGAATACATATCAGCCAACACCAGAACCATGTCAAACAACAATGATGAACACCTGTAAAATAACACCAAAAACATATCAAACAATGATGAACACCTGTCAGCCAACACCAGATACATATCAATGATGTACATATTCATAAGATTTGCACTTTCTTAACTGAGTAGGAAAAGACATTTATATTTACAAGGGAATCTTGTGGTTGGTAATACGCTGCAAAACAATCATCAACAAAAAATCCAAACAGAGAATTAGATAGTTTTATTGCCATAAACATGAAATATTACAGTAATCTGCAGCATTTTTATAGTGACTAATTAATTAAACACAATAAACTTTTTGGATGAACTAACTTTGGTCTGTCAGTTACTTTTCAAAACAATTTTTTTTACAGAAAATTCATGAAAATACTCTAAAAGTTTAATCACTTTCTGTATATAATTCATAAATATTTCACAGAAATTTTTTTTTTTTTTTTTTTTTGTTACTTTTTACTTGTATTTACACTAATTGCAATTCAATTGCAATTCTCTTTTTTTTTTCTTTTTGAAAATAAATTTATCTTTTTAAATTCTCAATGTCCAGTGCCTATTGCATGTCAAGCAACTTCGTTAATTCACCAAAAAATTTTAATGATATCTGTAGGCAAGATATTTGTTTGACATAAACCATCCTTCAGAAAATAACAATTTTAATGTAGATTTGTATTATATTTTACACCACAAATACATTATAACAATGATGTATTTATCCTCCAGGCTTTGATAAGGCAAATGTAACATCTCAACATTTTTATGACAATATCTCAAACTAAAACACAACTAACAGCCATTGCTAGAATTAAGTAATGGGCTGTCACTTTAATTACTCAAGAAAAACCCCTTCTTTTTTCTTGAAAAATATTTTCAAAAAGAAAGTCACTCCAGATCTGACCGTAACATAGGTCAGTGCAACATGAAAACATGTCAATTTTCACACCTAACCTTTTTTATGACTTTTTTAATTTAAGATTTAAGACATGACACATGTTTTAAAGTAATAGGATTTCTTCATTTTTCTTACTTTTTTTTCATTAAAATGTCTTTGTACTATTAAAAAGTTTTATACTTCAACTAAACAGGTGTTTGCAGCTCTTAATCACTTAGAGTCGTTGAACAATGTTTTAAACCATGGTCACATTTATTCCACTCAAATAAATATGCTTAACTCAGTGCCAAGAAAAAAATCACTGAACTTCAGAAAAAGAAATCTTTCTTATGCTAGGATAAGCCTCAAAAAGAGTGAAGTAATGATGTATTAAATCCAAGCCAAGACTTTTTCTTTTATATCAAGGTAATAGATTGCCTGGATAAATCACAACCTATGGGCCCAAAAAGGAATATGGACTTGAGTGGTGAGAGACACTTTTATTCTTCAGCTTTGTAGACATCTCAACTAAAAATACCTCTGAAACTGAAGAAGGTTTAAGTACCAACTTCACATTAATATTTGTGTTTTATTAGAAACAGTATTTTAAATATTGGATTGCAAGTTGATCAAAGTAAATGTGGGAATTTTAAGCTATGTTTTACCTATTTACAATTACAAAGAACATAACAAAATTCCATTAAAAAACAAACAACAAATTTTTAATTTAAAATAATTCAAATAAGCTTACCTGTCGTGTTGCTACAGCATCTCCACAGGTAGAATATAAATCCCCAACACAAAGCCAGATATCTACCATAACTGGCCAGGCTAACAATAACTTCCTACACATACTGGCCGCCTCTTCCAACCTTAACAAAAATAAATGTAATTGGTCAAAAAGCTTACAAGAGTTATATGTGATGATAAAAATAAACATCTCAGAAGAACTTGGACAGCTCACCTACACAATAAGGCCCATTAAAAACTTGACACTGGAACCAAAAGCTCACATTTTTAGATGAGTATGGCATAAGCTCTTCTTCATTTCATACAAGTGGGCTAGAGTGATCTTGAATGAATATTTAGGTTAATAGCAAATACTGTGGCATTTCATGTACACATGAATATTAAGTTCTTTGCTTTTAGTTCATAAGTAAATGTATAGAGATTTATAAACATGTATAAAAGGTCTATGTGACCTTGAATAAATGACAAGGTCAACCACTATTACTCATTCAATGACAGGAAGTTCAAGGTCACACAACTCCACCTTGACTATAATTTGAAAACTTATGATAATTCTCCAACTCTATGGTTAAACTTGTGAACAATTAGCCATATGCTCCACTACCTCGTCAAGACAAGATAGAACAGCCCATCTGCATCAAAAACTTAAACACGTAGACACCAACTTTGTATACTGTACAAACACTGAATCTAATACACATATCAGAAGTATGAAATACTCTGTCAAACTAATTATCTTACTTTTCTATGAAAAACAAATAAATAATTACCTGTGTTGTAATTTAAGGAGGTTAAAAATGTTAAGATATAACACTAATCCTCGACCGATATCTGCGTTGTCGGGTTCTATTGGACCTATACAAGTACTAACAGCAGTCCATAGTAAGTCTATCAATACATCAACATTGGATAATTCTGATTTGGAATCCCAAGCTAACATTATTTTTTCCTGCAAATAAAATAAGATACTTTGATTTACATTTTTTGAAGACTAAAACTCCAAAATGCAATATAAACAAAGAGGTTTTATAAACACACATCGCTGAACCCTTGCTCATCTACTTCACAAAAAATCCTTTAAAACAATATAATTAATAATCAATGTAGACCATAACACGAAACATCTCAATGAATTTTTTTCATTTAATTCGAAAGATTGAGAAAATTATAATTTGAATTCTGATCAACTTTACTTTCAATAAAATCTCAATCTATGGGAACTCTGAAAGAACTCCTGAGCATTTGGAATATAAAGGGGCCCAGTAAGGGGTTATTTTTACTGTAAGTAATTTTTGAGGGAGAGGTATATATTTAACATTAGGTTTACCTTGTTGACAATTTTTCCTGAATACTGATTGGCTGGATCATAGAGAGATTCTGGAAGCTGTTTAAATTCCTTCAGATTAATATAGGACAACCATAAAATACATTTATCTGGTACACACATACACTGATGTATCCACTCACTCTCATCATTGTTCATCACCAACTCCTGAAATAAAGTATACATTAGTAGCATATACAAAAACACATACATAAAGTTTGAAGTCAATTAATTCAATAGCTTGGATGAGTGGCAGATACAGAAGAGTAAACAAAAATCACAAAATATGCATCTCCTTTGTGCTTGGATATGATAACAAGTTACACGGTGGCAGTATAATAGTCCATTAAAATTAACTAATTGTAACAGATATATAAGTAATATTTAATTTCATTACTGATACTTTTGCTAGACTACTAGTATTATTTAGGCTCTTCAGTAACTGATCATAGTTGGAGTAACTTAATTCATTCTTAAAAAGCCTCTTTCCTTGTATATCAACAAGAATTCATGATAGACTCATATTAAATCTTTAGTAGTAACTGCTCATAGTTTAAGTAACTTATACAACCTTCATTCTTAATAGCCTCTTTCCTTGTATATCAACAAGAATTCATGATGGACCCATATTTAATCTGTAGGTAGGTAGTCTTAAATACAATATCTCTATTTAGTTATCTTACATATTTAAACAATATGTCTTATCTAGGCTACATACAATAATACAGTTGCAAATAAGCAGCATTATATTTTTCTAAATCAATAAGTACAACATATAACATCAGTGTTATGTATAGGTAACATTATATTTTTCTTTACTAATAATAATAAAATAAAGTTGATGTTTGTTAAAGTAAGACTTATTTTTGCCTAGGTTGCACTGAGTCTGACTTATTATATTGTGAGTTTCAGGCAGGTAATTGGGGAAAATTGGTTTGTGATTTCAACACCTCAGAACATACAGACGGAATCTATTTTGTTTATTCAACTCCTTAACAACAAGAAAAGTACCTTGAAACTTCACTACATGTTTTTAAATTGATCAGGAATAAGACTTCAATTTAAGGTATTTAAGTATTTGTTTGTTTGTTTGTTTTTTTTTTTTTTTCATTTTGATACCTATTTGCTTTTAGCAATCTTTTAAACATATGAGTTCTTTTATGTGGAAGCAACCCCCAACAGATTTCACCCCACAACCTTTAAACTATAAAGACTATATTTCTAAATATAAGTACATGTACATGTGTATCAAGGATATGCATCACTTTCTGAAATAATCTGAGAACTTTACAGCATTTCTCTGATCCATTTGTAATTTTTAAATGTAAGTACATATATATTAACAAATAGTTGCAAAACAGGATATTTGTCAGATGGTCCTGAAATAGTACTTTAACCATACTTAACCCCACTACTGGACTCAATTTTATCAGTACATCCAGAGTTTTATAATAAGTGATCCAAATGTGTTGTTTTTTTTTCTTGTACTACTTTCTTGTTTTGCTTGTTGCTTTGTGTTCTTATTTGTGTTAGCTGTTTCCAAAGTAACACATTTTTTCAGCTTCAAACTGCCATTTACCATTGATACAAAAATGTACTAAGATGTGAAGAAATTTGAACCAACAAGAATTAGAATGTTAGCTGTTTGATTGAAGATAAATCTTACATATGATATCCCATGTATTCATTATACCAGAATCTCTAGTCCTGGTTCAAATTATTTTTATGAACTACTTCTGCTGACTGACAACATTCATGGTTCTTCTAAATCTTCTTGTTTAGATATTTTATTTAATTGCTTCAGTATTTAAAGACCAATTTAATTTTAATATGAGATAATTAACAATCAATATACAGAAGATGAGAAATGATAAAGACTAAAATGTTTAAGGGCTTGAACCCCATTTCCTCTGTACAATAAGAATCCCAACACACACCCTAGAAAAACATTACAGATTTAATAAACAGACAAGTGCTTGCTATGAAAACATTCAAATGAAGTAAAATTTCAACATATGATGGTTATATATTACACTTCACAGAACAGTATTTAATAAACCTACAGTATTTATTAATCAAGTATATTTAACCAACCTTCAGATGTCATTATAACATCAGTAGTATTTAATTGTTATTGTATGTGATTAAGCAAAACTGCAGAAAATGAGCAGAAATTTTCCAACCAATTAAATATTACATAAAAACAGGTAAATTATTTTTTAAATCATTCATTTTAATTAGCCCTTGTATGGGACAAAATCAAAGGGTGTCAGGTGACAAATTTTAATAACGGTGTAGTCACACTATCCCTGATATGATCTGATCATTTTACTTAAACCTGTTTCTTTAATTTCTTCACAAACCTCAATTAAATGATCACAAATGGCATGTAAGTTCATGTCAAGTATGAAAATGATCAAACATTTGAAACTGAAAATTATAAAAAATTTTTAGCTAATTTTAGGGTATATATTGCATGTAGAAATGAATTAATTATTTCTTGTCAGTAACACATGTGATTAAATCATTAACTTACTGCAAAAAAATTTAAATGACTGATTAAGGAGAGTCGATCCAGTGGCATAAATCATCCATATTTAATTATTTACGTGGAAATAATGAAATTCTGCTCAAATTTTGACAAGAAAGAAAAATACAATTAAATTCAAACTTAATGCCTTTTAAATGCTAGTTACTGTCTCGCTTTCTTGTCTGATTTAAAAAAAAAAAAGCTCGTAATGATTGAAAATTTTAAATACTGTTTATGTAATATCAATCAAATATAATATAATGACATATGATGGCACCTGATTACAATTTTCATATGACGACCTAATTTTTTCATTTTGTTATTCAGTTGTTATATGGTGACCTAGTTTTTAAGATATGTTATAACGATCTCCTAGATCATATGGTAAATTGGCAATTCTGAAAAATTTTAGGTGTGAATTTAAAAAATGAGTTAAAGCTTTTAAACAAAATTGAGCTCGAAAATCACCTAAATTACATGGCTTTTTTCCACAGTATTAACAATAAAAGTATTTTTTGAAATGGAATTTATCTTTATTTTGAGTAAAAGCCTTTTTATGTAAAAGTGCAAAATTTTGATTTCTGGCATAGAATATTTTTAGTTAAATGTTTAAAAAGAAATCCAACATTTTAAACTGATTTAATGTTTAAACAATTTGAATTTTTTTTGGCTAACCATCATCATGATCTGATGTTACAAAGCTGAGATTAAGGCAATATCTATTGAAATATTAACACCTTATTGTGTTGAAATGTACTTGCCAACTCATCGTATTGATTATCATATTATCATACAACTAGATTAGGTGTGCTGATATATTCTGAAAATACATCATTCTTAAACTTAACTTTTTTGTGGTGCCAAAGATGTACATGTTATATACATAACAGCCATGCAATCATCAGTGTATGGGATTTTTTATCACGTATACAAAGTGCAACCACACTGACTTTAATTAATATACAACTATAAAAACTGAAGATGAGATTTATAAAATAAATACAGACTGTTCTGCTAAATTCATTTTCTGATCATTAACTTGTTTTTAATTCATTTTTATTTTGTACTTCATGAAATCTGAATCACTAAATCAGCTTTATGTATAACAACTCAATATCTAATTTTAATACAATTTCCTGACTGCAACGTAACAAATTTACTAACAATTAAAATTGATTCAGAATACTCATACAGAAGTTGACTTCATATATAGAGAGATTTTATTTATTTTTTCTGTTTCAAACAGCATCAATTGAAGTTACAACATTGGTAGTTATAATGTCACATTAATATTACAGATTTTAAGTCTTAATATACCATTTCTTGCATGTTGTACATCAAAGAACACTATAAATGATAAAAATTCTTTTTTTTCTTTCACTGTCAGCCTTATAATAAGGCTAATTTTTTATGTGGTCATCATTTTCTATCTATTAAATGTTTTGTTTTTAAATGCTAGCATCATAAAAATGAACCAACATGCAAGGAAGAGTAAATTATCAAAATTATCACCAACACTTAACTATTAATAAACAAGAGACCCAAAAAGGGTCTGTACTGCTCAATTGGCAGGTGAAATGCATTGTTAGATATGAAATATGGTATTGACATATGTTGTTTAAGATTTGAAAATGTTTAAAATTCCTGTAGAGTGTGGACATATCAACACATTGTTTTTAACTAAGGTCATAAACTTATGTAATGGTCATTAATCTATTTTTTATTTGTTTTAACAGTGGTCATCTTGGATTTAGGATCAAACTAAAAATATAAATCAATAATATACTCCATCAAGGGACCTTCCACACCAATTGTAGTTTCATTTAGTAGAGTGGTTTCAGAGAAGGCTCACTAATTTGCATATTGTGCTAAAAAGCATTGATCTTCTCTACATAGAGACCTTCCACACCAAATTAATTTTCATTTAGTTTCAAGTGGTTAGAGAGAGGAAGTTTTTTCAAGAAATTATTTTTTAAGCTAATTTGCATATTGTGCTAAAAACTAGTTAAATGTGTAAAATATCCAGAATATTTAGTCAAACATTTATTCACCTTTGTTCCTTATTCATTATGTGTAACCATATATTCATGCATTACTGTCACATTTACACAATAATCAATGGTCATTAAACCAACAGTTTTGTTAATATAAACATACAAGTACAGTCTAACTTGTGTTAGCGGCCATTTGTATAAAGCAGCCACTTGTCTGTAATGGTCATTTCTTTTTACCCCAATGAGTTTTGTTCTTTATTTCACCTCTATATTAGCTTAGTACATAGCAGTCACTGTCTAATGCAGCCAGCAACCACCATTGTCCTGACCCAAAACTTCAACAAATAGCAGCCATTTGTAATGTGAATGATAAAATTCTGGTCCATCTGTCCTTTAATATTTTATATATCCTGTATGCAATTGCCAATATAAAACCAGCACAGAAAGTCTTTATCTCATAAGATGTTAAACATGTTGAGTTTATTGTAGCCAAGGAAAAAAAAAAAACATCCAGAATTCTGGATAATCAAGTGTTGCACATCTTTAAAAGTGATGTAAACAATTTGGAATATTTATTGATAATTATTAGTTAAGTAGGATATGGTGTTAGTAGTAAAAGCCAGCCCTAAAAATTACTGGAAGTATGTTTTTTACATTTATACAACTGTAGTAAATGATAAAATTAAATTGCCCTTACCTGAAGAAACTTGAGTGCTGTTTTATATCTTCCTGACCATATATACAGTGATGTTTTATATTGAACTATTTCTAATAACCTGTGAGATACAACCTCTGAGGGCATGTCTCTATCTGACTGAAGATTCAAGATAATGTTATCACAGATTTCAAGCTTCTTAAGACATGAGGTCGATGCATTTAAATACTGAAAATAAAGAAAATATAAATATCATAATCTTTTAGGTATAAAATAAAAGAGAAACCTTTGATATTAATTAACTTTGGTTTGTACATGAGAGCAAAAATTTGCATTTACAATGGTGTTTATATTATTGAAGTTTTTATTTATCTTTCTAAGTTTTATATTTATGAGTAAGTATCTGCACACAAGCACTGAATGGAGTACAAATGCCAAAGATAACTCATTTAGGGCATCTTTACAAAATTTTGTAATTAATTCTTCTTACCCTATTCAAAAGAATAAAAGACACTTGCATTGACTTCATTAGTTTAAAAACTTATTAAAACTATCTCTTTTTTTAAAAAAAATTATTAATACTATCTCTTTTAAATTTAGTCTCTGGGATGCCAAAAAGATGGTAACAACCTTAAATTAGTAAATTTGTTTGTATATGGGCATTTGCGCAGCTTAATGAATTATTTCCCATGGACTTATCTACCTGCTACTAGGTGTTATGTTTTTAAAAAACTGTAATGCTGAATTATTTCAACCTGATTCACCTACCTGCAATCCTATATAGTTTTGAGCATACTTTGATGCTAAATTATCCCCCTTGATTGAACTACCTGCCACCAGATGTCATAGTTTTGTGCATACTGTAATGCTAAATTATCCCCCTTGATTGAACTACCTGCCACCAGATGTCATAGTTTTGTGCATACTGTAATGCTAAATTATCCCCTTTGATTTATTTACCTGCCACCAGATGTCATAGTTTTGTGCATACTGTAATGCTAAATTATCCCCTTTGATTTATTTACCTGCCACCAGATGTCATAGTTTTGTGCATACTGTAATGCAGTTTCACATAACTCAATGAGATCAGATGAGTCCCTATGTTTTGTGTAGAAGGTTAAATAGGTCTGCCATAGTTCTGCACTGTTACGGTTAGCTTCAAGACCTCTTGCTAATACATTCAAGGCATAATCTAATGCCGTTTCTGGAGAACTGAAAGAAAATAAAAATAAACATCAGTTATTTAAAAGACTATTTTAGTATGTTCCCTCACACCCTTCAAAACCATATAGATTCTGAAGATGTTGAAACGTAAACAGATGAGAAATACTCAACCTTCTTAAATATTTGAAGAATAAACAGTCATTACCTATTTTTGGTCAGAACAGGCTAGAACCTACAACTAACCACTTTTAAAAAAGAGTGAGTAAAAACTCTAAATACTAAACTATCATAGAAGCTATTACAAAACAAGAGTTCCGCATGGCAGAGCATGATACGCCCGTCAAATCTGCAAGTCATTTATGTGGATATTTTGTTTATTATGAACTGTAAAGGGACTTATACAGTTCATATGAGCTGTTTATAATCAATAAGTCAATTCAATTATTCATCACAATGATACAAAATGCAGTGCACAAGTCAACAAGTACAATAAAAAACAATAGTAATTATTGAGATTTTGGTATTATTTTCAGTAACAAAATAGACTTACCACCAGCCACACCATTTATATAATTTTACCATCATGTTCTTGTAACCTTCATCACAAAATTGAGGTAATCTCTAGTATACTTCTAGTATACTGGGTTGTTTCAAAGATAGCAAAATTATCTACAACTCTATATCACGACTTACCTATTTGGTTCATAAAACTGTCTATAAGCCAGCCTTATCCACAACTCTATATCATGACTTACCTATTTGGTTCACACAACTTTCTATAAGCCAGCCTTATCCACAACTCTATATCATGACTTACCTATTTGGTTCATACAACTTTCTGTAAGCCAGTCTTATCCACAACTCTATATCATGACTTACCTATTTGGTTCACACAACTTTCTGTAAGCCAGTCTTATAACTCTATATCATGACTTACCTATTTGGTTCACACAACTTTCTATAAGCTAGCCTTATCCACAACTCTATATCATGACTTACCTATTTGGTTCACACAACTTTCTGTAAGCCAGTCTTATAACTCTATATCATGACTTACCTATTTGGTTCACACAACTTTCTATATGCTAGCCTTATCCACAACTCTATATCATGACTTACCTATTTGGTTCATACAACTTTCTGTAAGCCAGTCTTATAACTCTATATCATGACTTACCTATTTGTTTCAGACAACTTTCTATAAGCCAGTCTTATAACTCTATATCATGACTTACCTATTTGGTTCATATAACTTTCTGTAAGCCAGTCTTATAACTCTAAATCATGACTTACCTATTTGGTTCAGACAACTTTCTATAAGCCAGCCTTATCCACAACTCTATATCATGACTTACCTATTTGGTTCACACAACTTTCTATAAGCCAGCCTTATCCACAACTCTATATCATGACTTACCTATTTGGTTCATACAACTTTCTGTAAGCCAGTCTTATCCACAACTCTATATCATGACTTACCTATTTGGTTCACACAACTTTCTGTAAGCCAGTCTTATAACTCTATATCATGACTTACCTATTTGGTTCACACAACTTTCTATAAGCTAGCCTTATCCACAACTCTATATCATGACTTACCTATTTGGTTCATACAACTTTCTGTAAGCCAGTCTTATAACTCTATATCATGACTTACCTATTTGTTTCAGACAACTTTCTATAAGCCAGTCTTATAACTCTATATCATGACTTACCTATTTGGTTCATATAACTTTCTATAAGCCAGCCTTATCCACAACTCTATATCATGACTTACCTATTTGGTTCATACAACTTTCTATAAGCCAGTCTTATAACTCTATATCATGACTTACCTATTTGGTTCACACAACTTTCTATAAGCCAGCCTTATCCACAACTCTATATCATGACTTACCTATTTGGTTCACACAACTTTCTATAAGCCAGCCTTATCCACAACTCTATATCATGACTTACCTATTTGGTTCATACAACTTTCTGTAAGCCAGTCTTATCCACAACTCTATATCATGACTTACCTATTTGGTTCACACAACTTTCTGTAAGCCAGTCTTATAACTCTATATCATGACTTACCTATTTGGTTCACACAACTTTCTATAAGCTAGCCTTATCCACAACTCTATATCATGACTTACCTATTTGGTTCATACAACTTTCTGTAAGCCAGTCTTATAACTCTATATCATGACTTACCTATTTGGTTCACACAACTTTCTATAAGCCAGTCTTATAACTCTATATCATGACTTACCTATTTGGTTCACACAACTTTCTATAAGCTAGCCTTATCCACAACTCTATATCATGACTTACCTATTTGGTTCATACAACTTTCTGTAAGCCAGTCTTATAACTCTATATCATGACTTACCTATTTGTTTCAGACAACTTTCTATAAGCCAGTCTTATAACTCTATATCATGACTTACCTATTTGGTTCATATAACTTTCTATAAGCCAGCCTTATCCACAACTCTATATCATGACTTACCTATTTGGTTCATACAACTTTCTATAAGCCAGTCTTATAACTCTATATCATGACTTACCTATTTGGTTCATACAACTTTCTGTAAGCCAGTCTTATAACTCTATATCATGACTTACCTATTTGGTTCACACAACTTTCTATTAGCCAGTCTTATAACTCTATATCATGACTTACCTATTTGGTTCATACAATTTTCTATAAGCCAGTCTTATCCACAACTCTATATCATGACTTACCTATTTGGTTCATACAACTTTCTATAAGCTAGCCTTATCCACAACTCTATATCATGACTTACCTATTTGGTTCATACAACTTTCTATAAGCCAGTCTTATCCACAACTCTATATCATGACTTACCTATTTGGTTCAGACAACTTTCTATAAGCCAGTCTTATCCACAACTCTATATCATGACTTACCTATTTGGTTCACACAACTTTCTATAAGCTAGCCTTATCCACAACTCTATATCATGACTTACCTATTTGGTTCATACAACTTTCTATGTGCCAGCCTTATCCATAACTCTATATCATGACTTACCTATTTGGTTCATATAACGTTCTATTAGCCAGTCTTATAACTCTATATCATGACTTACCTATTTGGTTCACACAACTTTCTATAAGCCAGCCTTATCCACAACTCTATATCATGACTTACCTATTTGGTTCATACAACTTTCTGTAAGCCAGTCTTATCCACAACTCTATATCACGACTTACCTATTTGGTTCATATAACTTTCTATAAGCCAGTCTTATCCACAACTCTATCTCCTTTGTGTTTTGTAGAACAATAGATTCTAGATCCTGTACACTTGTAGAATCTGTGACAAAATAACGAGTATCCTGTTCTCCTATCACATTATCTGTATCTTGTACTGTTGCTGACTTGCTCCACTCTGAAAAATATTTTATGACACTTGGTGTTAAAATCAATATCCCACAAGAAGAGGAGTTAAGTAATGGTGTTTCACACTCCAATCAGGATTCTTTCTCTAACATAAGAGCAGTCAGTTCTGGGATGCTGGAGGAAACCTGGAGTAGTTGGAGAAAACCACCAACCTTTGGCAAGCTAAATGACAAACTTTCTCACAATAGAATCTACAGTGCAGGATTTTATTCTAGGCAGTGAAGGGCACTGTGATTTGTAAGGACATGCCTTAGACCACTGCAATCTTTATGTACATACTTACTAGGGCATTGAGGCCCCATTTTCACAAAAATGTATCCAACAAACAATTATCTGCATTAAGTCAAAAATAAGACTTCCAATAGGACTTGTATTGCTCAACTAACAATTAATTTAAATATATGAAAATTTTCTACAATAATGGAAGGCAACTTAGATTTCCATCAACCAAGAATGTTTAGCATCAAAGTTCATTCAAACTGGCCAGTTAAGATAAATATATGGTTATAATAAAAAAGCCTTGCAGAATATTAAAACTTCAATAACAGAAAGACTCATATTGCATAAAATTTACCTATTTTGTCAAAAACATCAGTATCACTATTTAAATCTCTACTGACATTCTTCTGTTTCTCAGACTGTGTTACTTTCCATTTTCTAGCTTGTAGGAACATCATGTGAGGTTTTACTGGTAAAAGAAAAAAGACAAATTTTGTACACCTTTGTTACAAAATATCATCATTAGGATTCAATCTTTTAACTTGGAAAGGTTAAATTAAAAGTCTTTCCTGAGACAATTAATTCACTACTGGGTCTGTCCTTATCCAAGTTTGAGGGGCATCAAGTGGCTAAGAACAAATAACTAAACCCTGTATAAAATCATGGTATTTTTTACTTCAATATATATATCATCTTTTATCTTTCATATTTTCTATAAGTAATTATTATCAAACATTATTGGTCAGGTCATTTATCATCAAACATTACTGTTCAAGTAATTTATCACCAAACATTACTGGTCAAGTCATTTATCATCAAACATTACTGGTCAAGTCATTTATCATCCATTATTACAGGTCAAATAATTTATCACCAAACATTACTGGTCAAGTCATTTATCATCAAACATTACTGGTCAAGTCATTTATCATCCATTATTACAGGTCAAGTAATTTATCAACAAACATTACTGGTCAAGTCATTTATCATAATACATTACTGATCAAGTAATTTATCATTTAACATTACTGATCAAGTCATTTATCATCAAACATTACTGGTCAAGTCATTTATCATCAAACATTACTGGTCAAGTCATTTATCATCCATTATTACAGGTCAAGTAATTTATCATCAAACATTACTGGTCAAGTCATTTATCATCAAACATTACTGGTCAGTTTATTTATCATCAAACATTACTGGTCAAGTAATTTATCATCAAACATTACTGGTCAATTCATTTATCATCAAACATTACAGGTCAAGTAATTTATCATCAAACATTACTGGTCAAGTAATTTATCATAATACATAACTGATCAAGTAATTTATCATCAAACATTACTGGTCAAGTCATTTATCATCCATTAGTACAGGTCAAGTCATTTATCATCAAACATTACTGGTCAAGTCATTTATCATCAAACATTACTGGTCAAGTCATTTATCAACAAACATTACTGGTCAACTAATTTATCATCAATTTTTACTGGTCATGTCATTTATCATCCGTTATTACAGATCAAGTAATTTATCATCAAACATTTTTGGTCAAGTCATTGATCATAATACATTACTGATCAAGTAATTTATCATCAAACATTACTGGTCAAGTCATTTATCATAAAATATAACTGGTCAAGTCATTTTTATCAAACATTACTGGTCAAGTCATTTATCATAAAACATTACTGGTCAAGTCATTTGTTATCAAACATTACTGGACAAGTCATTTATCATCCATTATTACAGGTCAAGTAATTTGTCATCAAACATTACTGGTCAAGTCATTTATCATTATACATTACTGGTCAAGTAATTTATCAACAAACATTACTGGTCAAGTCATTTATCATCAAACATTACTGGTCAAGTCATTTATCATCAAACATTACTGGTCAAGTCGTTTATCATCAAACATTACTGGTTGTGTCATTTATCATCAAACATGACTGGTCAAGTCATTTATTATCAAACATTACTGGTCAAGTCATTGATCATTATACATTACTGGTCAAGTCATTTATCGACAAACATTACTGGTCAAGTCATTTGTCATCAAACATTACTGGTCCAGTCATTTATCATCAAATGTTTCTGGTCAAGTCATTTATCATCAAACATTACTGGTCAAGTAATTTATCATCAATTTTTACTGGTCATGTCATTTATCATAAAACATTACTGGTCATGTCATTTATCATAAAACATTACTGGTCATGTCATTTATCATCAAACATTACTGGTCAAGTCATTGATCATAATACATTACTGATCAAGTAATTTATCATCCATTTTTACTGGTCATGTCATTTATCATAAAATATAACTGGTCAAATAATTTTTTATCAAACATTACTGGTCAAGTCATTTATCATAAAACATAACTGGTCAAGTCATTTGTTATCAAACATTACTGGTCAAGTCATTTATCATAAAACATAACTGGTCAAGTAATTTATCATCAAACATTACTGGTCAAGTCATTTATCATCAAACATTACTGGTCAAGTAATTTATCATCAAACATTACTGGTCAAGTCATTTATCATCCATTATTACAGGTCAAGTAATTTGTCATCTATTTTTACTGGTCAAGTCATTTATCATAAAACATTACTGGTCAAGTAATTTATCATCAAACATTACTGGTCAAGTCATTTATCATCAAACATTAATGGTCAAGTAATTTATCATCAAACATTACTGGTCAAGTCATTTATCATTATACATTACTTGTCAAGTCATTTATCAACAAACATTACTGGTCAAATCATTTATCATCAAACATAACTGGTCAAGTTATTTATCATCCATTATTACAGGTCAAGTAATTTGTTATCCATTTTTACTGGTCAAGTAATTTATCAACAAACATTGCTGGTCAAGTAATTTATCATCAAACATCACTGATCAAGTAATTTTTCATTAAACATTACTGGTCAAGTAATTTATCATCCATTTTTACTGGTAAAGTTATTTATCATCAAACATTACTGGGCAAGTCATTTATCATCAAACATTACTGGTCAAGTCATTTATCATCCATTATTACAGGTCAAGTAATTTATCATCAAACATTACTGGTCAAGTCATTTATCATAAAACATCACTGATCAAGTAATTTTTCATAAAACATTACTGGTCAAGTAATTTATCATCAAACATTACTGGTCAGGTCATTTATCATCAAACATTACTGGTCAAGTCATTTATCATCAAACATTATTGGTCAAGTCATTTATCATCAAACATTATTGGTCAAGTAACTGGATATTCTTACCATGTTTGCTTTGTTCAGACACTTGACTTGCCATTAATAAATTTAGTTGGTCACTCGTTAAACTGCCCTTATGTTGCTTCATTACACTGGTAACATAATTAACTGAAATTATAATGAAGTAATTAAATTATCTTTTACTATATATGGCAGTAGATACAACCAGTACATGTCACAGATATTCATTGTAGTTACACTTTTTGAAAGAATGACAAACCAGTTCATAACAAATATACTATAGTGACTAAGTAATTAATGAAATTCTAGGTAATGATGTCAGTGGTCATGTGGTCTAAAGCATTGGTTTCAGGGCTACAGTGTCTGTCATCACCTATGTTCAAGTCTATTTTGTAAGAGTGGAGTGGAGTAATGACGTTTTACGCCCCAGTCAAGAATCTTTTACTTATTTCGAGGCGGTCAGTTCTGGGATGGTGGGGGAAACCAGAGTGCCCGGAGAAAACCATCGACCTTCCGCAAGCGAACTGACAAACTTTCTCACACTAGGATATGTCCCGAGTGGGATTCAAACCTAGGTAGTGAGAGGCACTGTGATCCATAATTGCGCACTTTAGACCACTTGGCCACCGAGGCCCCACTATTTTGTAAGAGATTTTAGTGTCAGAAGTTTGATTGCCAAAGGTTAGAGGTTTTTTCTAGGTACTCTAGTTTCCTCCACCATTCCATATAGATAATTGCCATATGAAAAATCTTGACAATAAAATAACTTGGCTAGGAAATAAACATTCTGACTAACCAACCAAGAAAATGATGTTCAAATTGTCACAGTTATATAACAGATATAAAGTGTATCAAACAATGTTTTATTGTTTGTGACTTTTAATAAAATAAAGTTACTGTTATTGAGATATAATAATATATTAATTACCAATAGTTTTAGTAAATTGGTCTTTTCTGGTTTCTTTGGGTATACCAGCCATTGATGGATAATATGATATTATATCTTGTAATATTTCTTCTTCTGATATTTTATAATCTGATTGATGCTGCCTGTAAGTATAATATAATGTAAAAGTCGTGAGCAATTAACTTCAAACTATCTACAAGTTACAAGTTTTAATATGCCCTGGCAATCTCCAGAGATATGTGGCACAGTGCAAGGGATAGGTGCAAAGTAAAAATATTTTCATCACTCCCTTCTCTTTTTTTTTTGTTCTCCCTGAAAATCCCATAACTCATTTCTATCATAATCTCAGAAAATCTAACTGCACACTTCTAACACTATCTCATCACTAACTTCTCTTAATTGTTCTCATACAACATCTCATACTTTCTTTTCTCTCATACTTTCTCAACTATCAACAGATTTCACTTTTATATTTTTGAATTTTAATTACAATTTTTGAAAATGTCTTCAAAATTTTTGGTTAATAAGAAAAGTAGATGATATTTATAAATGAGAATACATATAATTATATAATATTATGTTAAATATTTACAGACAAGGAATTAAATTAAAAAAAAAAAATCCCTCTCATTTGATGAAAATATACAACATGATTAACTGATGTTATCTTCAGGATATAAAGACTATTAGACGTCTCATACAAAGGTAAAATTTACAGGTGATCAAGGTATAAATATCATTATTACAACATGAAATATGACACTGCAACCAAGTATTATAACATGCAATCCTTGATGCAGGTGAGAGAGTCTACCCTTTCATTATTTAATCTGCGTATTACAGTATCTATTGTTGAAATATTACTACAAATACATGAAGACAGTTCTTATACCTGCATCTATCATATCAGATATTACAGGTAAATATTATACTGGTAATAAACCATTCTGACCACCTAAATTCATGATATTTTACACCATCGACAATACCTGAATTTTAGATATATCAGTGACCTCTGACCTGAATCTCAGCGATATATCAGTGACCTTTGACATGATGATATGCTAATTACCAATGACCCTGTAATACAAACTGTCCTAGGTATATCATTGTTATTTTATGTTTTTAATTAAATGCTTACATAAGTAATTTCAAAATTTAACAACACTGGATGATAGTGATCATTTCAATACATCCATATGTCTCCTGCCCAGAAACTTTTTTTTTCAATCTTTTTTGCAATGGACAAGAATTTCTTATACACTTCAATATCAATTTTTGTGCTATTGAATATACTTTGTATTTATTACATAAATAAGAATTGAAATGTTTAAGTAAAAATTGTATAATTTGATCGAAAAGATTTTAATTTATATTAACTCACACTAAAGGATAAGATTTTGATACTTAATACTTACTGAAGAAATATATGACAAAACGAGATTCTATCTTTTAATTAATGATATAGACACAACTGAACACTGCATTGTTCTATAAGTGAATAATCTATTTAGAAAATAACAAAATATCAAAACTACCAGTATATCAGGGGATAGAATGATACAGACAGACAGATGGATGGGTGGATGGATGCTAGGAAGAATGGATGGATAGATAGATGGATGGTTGGATGAATAGAAAGATGGATGAATAGATGAATGGATGGATGGACAGATGGATGACATGTAGACAGATATGCAAACAAACAGACAGACAAGAAATACCAGTAGACTTAAAATCATCCTCTTAGATGAGACAAATAACAACAAAAACTGATGATATAATAATAACATAGCTACAAAGAGAGGCCACATTTTATCATTTCTGTCAAATTTTATTTCATTTTTTTTAGTAAATGTTGTATGTTTTTAGAAGAATTTAATGATGAAACATAACAAAAGTAGAAGACTATAACAACGACAGATTTAGTGCAATAAGTCACGTTAAATGACACGAGATCCTAAATAGTTGTAAAGTAATATAAAAATCTAAATGTCTGCTTTAATTTCATATTCAAGTTTGTGGTTTTCATTATATCCTGTCATAAAATAGAACTTCTTGTCAGTGCATGATGTCAAAAAATAAAATTTTAACATCAAAACTATACATTAAACAGAACTTATAAAATTTACAACTACAATTTACATAAAAGAAAATGTAAAATAATGTTAATTTTTTGAGTTACACATATTTGAACGCACAACTGTGTAATAAAGACACTGTAACATAAAAGAATAATTTAATTGGTCAAAAGTATGCTATTTACAAAAACCTGTACACTGATTGGCTAATGTTTTGACTTGTTGATATTGACAACAGTATATAGAAGACTAAATCAATTCAAGTCTTATAAAGGGAGAAATCCTTATAAGAGCTTTACTGATTTATGTTAGTTACCATGGTTATGTAATAATAAAATTTTATACTGGTGTGTAATTTATTAAGAATTTATTGAACTTGCAGCATATAATATTATACAACTATATTTGATAAATTTTAATTAAATACACACAGAAACAATGTGAAACTATATGTCTCACCTAGTTAATATATGTTTCTGAAGCAAAACCTGTACACAGTTCTTTAATCAGTTTCTTCAACTGTATGATTCATTTCTTTATCTGCATCATTATTTTCATACTAATTCAGAATCTGAATATCAAAGTACCATCATCATGACATGGTGCCTATGCGAATCACACTAGGTTTCCATAGATACGGTTATGGAATGACTAGTGAAGAGTTCTTGAGACATAGCCAAAAGAGACAGAAACGAATGATGAATGTGACTTACCCTTTACAATCTTCATCATGACAGGTGCCCAGCAGATCAAACTTGCAAAATATCTTATGAGGATCAATTTTATTGGAAAATGTTAAAGATGATATTGTTAAATTTTCTTTTGTACGGAAGTATGGACTGAATCTAAAACAGAAAAAAGGTTAATGCATCAATAAATTGAAATTATCTGAGCAATGCAAGGTCAATCTTAATACCGATTCAGTTAAATGAAATGGTTTTTTTTTTATAAGATCCCACTTTCAAACATTTCATTTCAATTAATTTTTAATTAATGATGCCAAAAAGATATCAATGTTATTGCTAATTTGATAATAGTGTAAACATTGTTAAAAAAATAATAGCCTAGTAACAATATGAATCAAGTTAACATAATATCAAGTTGTTACACTATAGCTTCTAACCTTTATCTTCACAAATTACTTTTAAGACTAACTTATTATTGAACGTGGTTTATGTCCCAGTCAAGATTATTTCAGTTCTAGTGGAGAAATTCTCATTTATAGAAATAGTAAAACTGTGCTTCATAGTAACAATTACCTTTAATTTATTGTAAACCTAAATTAAAAATTATAGATTTCTGACAAATAACTGAACAGTTTTCTGTTAAACCTTTACATAGATGTTGATAATCATGATACCTGACAGAAACACCTATGTCTTGTCACTGTTCTACCATCCTGGCCAGTTAATACAGAAGGAATACTATCCAGATAAGACTTCTGTCCTCCCCTCTTCCCCCCCCCCCCCTAAAGAATTTCAGTACTATGTCTTGTCACTGTTCTATCATCCTGACAAGCTTATATAGAGGGAATCCTATCAATGTAACACTTCTGTCCTCCACTCCCCCCCCCCCCCCACCTCCCAAGAGAATTTTAGCTCTATGTCTTGTCACAGTTCTATCGATCTACAGCATTTCCTATTAACTTAACCTGGCAAGTTAATAAAGAATACTATAGATCTAAAACTTCTGCCCCCTCCCCTCCATCCCCCCCCCCACATCTCATGGAGAGTTCCAGTACTTATAATATTACCTGTAAGATTTAAATCTTAGTAATGGACTTTTATATACAAATGGAAGACTTGATGAACTATCCATGTGTGATTGGGACTTTTGTTTATCTTTGTAAGCCTGCAGTGAGGTAAAGGGTACCTAAATATAAATAATGAGAAAGACTTAACACATAAATCAATGTATCAACTTGTTAAATTACAATTATAAAATGTTTCTTACATTAATAAACTTTTTTCCCTCACGATTTTTAAGGTTTTCATTTTATACTGATCAATTTATTAACTTATAATAAAGCACATCAACCAACAATGGAAAAACATGCCATGTGTTTAAGGGGGCATAACTCTAACTACAATGTGATAATACACATGGTAATACTGACTCAATAAAATCATAATGATAAGACTAAGTGATACAAACATAAATTTTACCTCATTATATTTGGGTAATAATACTGAATGATCCATAATACAACTAAGTATATTTCTCTTCTGGGTATTAAGAAATGATTCAAAATTCTCATCCTGTAAAAAAGATTATTCAAAATAATAAAATATTTACAAGGTCTACAAATCAAAATGTGTGCATACATTCCATATAGTATAATAACTTTTATAATTAATATAGTAACTAAAAGATATTTAAAAGATATTATAAGATAATTTTTTTATTTGCACCAAATTTATATTTCAAGTCAACTTGACCTAAATATTTAAAGTATGTTCACTAAGTTCACATTATAAATATGTGTTCTAATCAACTGAGAATCTACATTTATTTTCCTTTATAGTGTCAGTTAGCTAATTATCTAAAATTTTCCACTTTATATATTCACATGTATTATATTCTATAACATATGTTACATGGTATAAAGCATAATAATAGAAGGTGTGTAGTTTACAATATCTTTGATCAATAAACACAAAATTTGTTTGATTTTTGCGACAATATACATGTACTATAAATCACATTATGCAAGTTCTTTCTTATTTGCTGCTCAATTATAAATCAAGAGTACAATATAATTATTATAAGATAATTGTTATCAGAAGTAAATAGCATTTCACTGCATCATTTAGGATATTGTGAATGAAAGTTTCATGACACAAATATGCAGAAAATGTACCTAGAAATAAATTTGACTTATAATAATATGACTTACCCTTAGTTTGCATAGCTTGCCCCATTGTTGTTTGTTTTGTATTTTGATTGTTTCAGCATTAGATTTTTCTACAACTCTGGACTCATCATCAAGTGTTTTATCTGGCTCACTACCATTTACTCCTCTATAAACCTCCTCAGAATCGGAGAATATCGGCTTCATACTGGTACTTATATCTAACAAAGATCGTCGACGTTTACTTGGTTTTTCTTCTGTATTCTCGTTCACATCTGAGATGTCTATTTCAATTTTTTCTAGACGTGGTATTTCATTCTTGGTTTTCTTTGACATCTGATTTTGTTTTCTTTGTAATTCTTTTTTAGCTTGTGCTAATTTTAATTGTTGTATTTTCTTTTCATATTCCATTGCTAATACTTGTAGTCTTTCCTTTTCCTCTGCAATATTTTCTGCTGATGGTTTCTTTTCTACATTCTTTTTCATTTGTTCAGCAGATGTTGTATTTCTGTTTTCTTTACCTTTTGCTGTTTTCTTTACTGCATTCTAAACAATAACAATATTTTCCGTAGTATTATGCAGCAAAACAAAAACACTTTTTGATAATTATAATTGGTCTAAAACATTGCTCATCACCTTGGTTTGAAAACTAATCAGACAAATCCTAGTGTGAGAATGTTTGGTGTTTGCTTGCTTTTCTTGGGGTGTAAAACCATATTAATTCTATTTTATTAACACCTTTATTCAGCACAGTTCAGTGTTTTGATGTTGAAATGAAGGTTTGTTCTTTCCAGCAATTTTAATGGCAACCCGAAGCCCAAGGAATGGAGCCATTCCCATTGCCAATAGGGTACTTTTTTTCAATTTTTCAATATACCCAAATGGACTATGCAAAAAAAGGTACAAAAATCTCAATTTTCTGTGTAGTTTGTTTTTTTTTAAGCTAGGCTGGTACATGCTGTAACATATATTTAATGTATATCTGGGAAACAACTACCATGAACCAATTTGTCAGGTAGATGTTTGTATTCTAATCGTTCTACATAGATTTAGTGTATATGTTTCAGTGATTTGGTATAATTATTACCTCATTATACACAGTTACTGTGAGATCAGGTACTTGTTTCTTATCAGATGACTTTATTGCTACTATAGTTCTTGGTTTATAATTATCTCCGTATAATTTCTGTCCATTCTCTGTGGTTGTTTTCTCTAATACCTGAAATTTGGCGGTTTTCTGCTGGATTCTGTCTCGTAACATTCTCGCCTACAAAATATACAAATTCTTTCAGCCTTTGTATAAAAGAATAACAAAAATCTAATATTTTTGCAAAATGAAGTTAAGGTAAACCATTTCAATAGAAATATCAAACAAGGGGATCTTCTCACAAACACAGAATAATCATCAAGCAAACAATGCTGTATATAGATATATATTTACAATTGCTATTATATTTCTTTCTATGACTCTATTAATCTTCTTTGTGGTCATATGCTATGAACGCTGATGACCTTTCTGAACTTTCTGATGTCATGAAATTGGGATATTCCATTTTGACAATGTGGAGGTTGGCAGTAAACTGACATATTAAAAAGGTGATTTTTAGGATATATCATCTGAAATTGAACTGAAATGGTTAAAGAATGTGTAAATATAAGAAATGACATTCTTTTTTGTCAGTGTTCATACGTTATGAACGACAGTGGGCTGTCGCAAATTTTACTCAAAGCCTTCCATGCAATTTGCAACAGCCCACAGCAAATGAACAGAAAAAATGAAGCAAAAATCAATAAAAAGAGAAGGATAACTGAGAAAGAATTGGGAGAACTATATAGGGGAAAAGACAGCTGTATAGAACAATGGTGCCCCGGCCCCAGTTTCACAATCATTTACTCAAATGAGCTCACAATTAAAATTTAAGAAATATTTCGATGTCAATTTTAAGACAACAAACAGTTAAAATTAAGTATCTTAAGTTTTTTTTTAAATTGTTTATTGTTTGTTATAAAAAATAAAACATTGTCTAACAAAATAAAAAATACTTAGAAATATTAATAAAAGAATAATCGTAATATTTGAGTTGAATGTACACTCATTTGAGTAAATGATTGTAAAACTTGGGCCTGATGTGTAAGTATTAATAGTATTAAGTAAGTGTAAGACGATATCCATGTTTTATATACTGTGAATGTAAAAATGCTTAAATGTTCAGCCATAGGAATAATACTTTAAGTAACTTACTTGTTTTCTTACTACATCAAACTGTTCTTTATTAGCTGTATATATTTTTTCTGCTGCCTCAAGCTGCTCCTTCAACTTAACAACATTTTGTGCTGAATTAACCACTGCTTTTTTATACTTTCCTGTCTTACTTAGAAGTGCCTTAAATAAAGCCTGTTCTTTTAGTATAGTGGTCCTGTAAGTGAATGAAGTTTTAAAATAATAAAAATAACAATCATCTTGACAACAGAACTACTTAGAAGTCCCTTCAATAGCGTAAAGTAGTTAAATTTTGCACAGGTTATATTTTCACTCTATTCAAGGTCAGGTGAAAATACAGTAAGGTGTTCTAGATTCCAGAACAAAAAAATAACACAATGTGAATACAACAAACATTATCAAAGCAAAAAAAAAAAAAAAATTGTTACTATGAAAATAAAGGCATTATACAGAATATGTAATAAACTTATGAGAGTCCTTCAAATATATTACGATACTTGTAGTTTGTAAAGAATGATTATTCAAAAAACACACAAATGAAGTATAGATGTGTTTTAAGATCATAGCTACAGCGATGTAACATCAATATATTCGTAAATGTCCTTCAATTTTTGTTTGATAAAATTCTAATTCAATATTTAGACAATAAACTTTATTATTATTAATTATTTACTGTCTTCCATCCTTCTAGTAATATTAACTTCAGCTATTCAAACCACCTGTTATTTATGTATTTGTTACCTCTGTTTTATTAGCTCTTCTTCAAATTTTCTAACTTTCTCCTTAAGTTCAACCTCCGGATCAACTTTCTTTGTTTGTTGGTTCATTGAAGCTTCCTGATTTACCTGAAACCACAATGTATTCTTTCTGTTATAACATAAACATATATCTTATAAGGTCACAGGTCAAATATTTACACTGTCCTGAAGTGACTATATAGATAAGGTAAATGATGTACAGAATCTTTGTACATTGCTCTTAATCTGCAGTAAGCTGTACACAAATAAAATATATAGTCTGATCATCATCACATCAAAAGTATAGCTGTGTTGGTACATCACTGTCTGTCAAAGACATATTTGTAATCACTCACCTGTACAGATTTTCTAGCTTCTTTCAGGAAAAGGTCAAGGCCACCAAGAAATGGATCATTTTTGATTGGTTCTTCTTTTTCCTCCTCCTCTTCAGAAGAGTCTTCAGCAAGGTTGATAACTACTGGCTTTTGAATTGGATATTGCTGGAAATCAGAATTTTCAAATTATGAATCATCAAAAATGTATGACTGGTGTTCAGACAAAAGATATCAAAGAATGGCATAGCTCAACTTCCCAACTAGTCCATCAAAATACATACTTCAACCGGGGGAAAAAAAAAATCACATTTTATTCTTACATTTACATACACAGTTTGGGTACAACAGAAATGATTCTGTATACAGACCAGTTCAAAGTCAGATACAGTCCTCAACAAATTAACAGAAGTTCTTGTATCTTAATTATGCTGACTTATTTGTTTTGGCCTTTCTTCTGCGAAATCACAGAAGTACTTGTATCTTAATTATGCTAACTTATTTGTTAAGTACTTAGTAATCAGTAAATTATCATATATTTACTTATTTATCTAAGTCTACTTGGTTAATATTGCACCTGAATGAAACACCAGAATAAGGATTTAAATTCTGATGACACTTTAGGGTGCAAAAGAAATGTTTCATGACAATGTCAATCCTTAAGAGTTTATATGATTACTGGTAATAAGAATTTCTACTTAATACAAAAATATTTCAAGAAATAAACAGTACCATTTTCACTGAAAAAATATTAAAAATTGTGACTCTATATCCAATGTAGTTTTTGGCTGATATGATATGTTACACCCTGTCAGGAATTCATTGTTGGCTGACATGATATGTTACACCCTGTCAGGAATTCATTGTTGGCTGACATGATATGTTACACCCTGTCAGGATTTCATTGTTGGCGGACGTGATATGTTACACCCTGTCAGGATTTCATTGTTGGCTGATATGATATGTTACACCCTGTCAGGATTTCATTGTTGGCTGACGTGATATGTTACACGCTGTCAGGATTTCATTGTTGGCTGACATGATATGTTACACCTTGTCAGGATTTCATTCTTGTAAAGGTGTTAGTTCTGTTTTAAAAAAGGAAACTTGTTTGAGAGTGAGCTTATATCTTTTCTCACACTAGAATCTGCTTCAGCAAGATTTGAATGTAGTTGGTGAGAGATACTAATGGAATGACTGTGTGATTTATTGTCAAATCCTATCAGCCATACTTACCATCATCTGAGAGACAGGTACATGTTTTTTATGATTTACTGGTTTTGGTTTAGCTGGTTTTACAGCAGGTGTTGGTGACTGATCTCTAGAAGATGACACTGGTGATGAAGTAGCACTTGATTTATCCTGTAAATAGAAAATTAAAATTAAACGAAGGCAACACATATTTTATATAACATTTTGATGTATACTTATGAAGTGAAAGTTTTTTATAATGTAAAACTTTGTAATTTTAGCCAAGTTAAACTATGAATAGTGAACATACTGCATGGTTTTATATATCATTTCAAACAAGAATAAATATTTATGCCTTATTACTATTTACAATCAGAATCAAATTATTCTTAATCAGGTAATTTTTTATTATATGACGTTTTAATACATCATAAATTTTTGTCAAAAGTTTATTTAACTCATTATAAGTGGAACATCACATTACAGGTAGCAGAACATCTCATTACAGGTAAAACATCTTATTACAGGTAGAACAACTCATTACAGGTAGATTATCTCATTACAGGTTGATCATCTCACTACAGGTAGAACATCTCATTACAGGTGGAACAACTCATTACACTACACACAGAAAAACTCCTTACACATAAAACAACTCATTACACACAGAACAACTTATTACACACAGAACCCCTTACACACAGAACAACTCATTACACAAAACTCATTAAACAAAGAACAACTCATTACACATAGAACAACCCATTACACACAGAACAACTAATTACACATAGAACAACTCATTACACACAGAAAACCCATTACACATAGAACAACTCATTACACACAGAAAACCCATTACACATAGAACAACTCATTACACATATGTAGTGAACAGTAATGTTTTACCTCTTCTTTAATCTTTTCTAGTTTTTCTTTTTCTTTTTTCTTTGATTGCATAGATTTGAGTAGGTGTTCTCTTAACAATGCTGCCTCATCTCCTTCCTCTTCTTCTGAATGATTATCCTCCTCTTGTGGTGGTAGAGGTGGTGGTGGGGGTGGCACTAGGGGTAATGACATCAATGGTGGTATAAGTGGCAATGACATAAGTGGTGGTATAATTGATCCATCATCTGGTGGTGGTTCAGATGGAAGTGGGGGTGGTGACTGTGGAGGTAATGGGGGAGGTGGGGTTGGTGGTGGTAGTGGGGGAGGTGATGGTGGTTTCTCTACTGGTAATGGTGGAGGCTGTGGTACCTCTGAAGGAAGTGGGGGAGGTATTGTGAGTATAGGAATAGGCTGCTGATATATTGGATATAGAAGAGTGTTGTCCATCATCACAGTATCTGTAGTTTGGTAAGGATATACTCCTGACTCCATCAAGCCAACAGGTTCTGAACCTGGCATTCCCTATATAAATATAAATAAATGCAATCAATCAATCAATCGATAATTGCATTATCCACGTAGTATTACTATATTTTTCCAGCTCCCCAAAAAATGTCAGGACACTTGATCTTAAACAGGGAAATTTGTAGAAAAGAAGTAAAATTCCATTTCTTAAATGTAGAGGGATTTAAACTAGATAGTCTCTACGGCAAAAATGGGTAATAATTAAACAAACCAATAACAGGTAAAATCAACAAACCTTCAACATATAAAATCAAAATTAATTCTACTCACCAATAATGGATCTTGGTGCATAAGGTGAAAAAATTCAGGATCATAAGGCACTTCTTCATCTAATCCACCAATATTTTCTAGTGTAACAACTACAATATTTAAATCAAAACCATGTTCATTATACATATATCTACAGTATAAATATATATTTAAATTATCATATTTATAAGTCAATACAACGAGGAAATTATGTATCAGTAAGACAACAAATACTTATACATGTATATAGAATTGAACAAAAATGTTACAAAGCAGTTAAATTAAAGCTGATTACTGGTATTATCAAAATGTAAGAGTTATCTCCCATATATTAATATTTTTAAGTGGAACACTTCATAATTTCATGTTTTCAAACTAAGTTGCAATAAGTAACTAAAGATTTACTATTTTACTAAGTTTTCAGAGTTACTAATTAATACTGCACCTGAATGAGACATCAGAATCTTGATTTAAAATATTTAATGATACTTTATAGAAATTTTATATAGAATCAGTTAAGTCAATATGAGATATTAAAGTGTCACTGCATTTTTATTGTAAGATTTATCTTACATTAATTTTTGAAGTTTTTAATTTCAACTAAAAGGTATGGAAATTTTTATTTCATAAAAGAAAAAGACAATCTTTAGATGAAACTGAATATGTACTTTTTCTAATTATTTACAATTTCAGTAGTATGATATTGATTTATTATGCTGTGGGTAAATAAGCTATTTATAAATCATGATATAAGATTTATAATTTTAGCTTAATCAACCTGGTTTATATTGCACTTGAATGAGGCACCAGAATCATAGTTAAGATTCTAATGACACTTTAAGGTGCTTTCATATTGATTATATACATGTTTAGTGGATTCATAGACAGTCATCATTGGAATGACCAAGTTCTATAACATAGAATCTCTTGGTGACTTCATATTAACATCATAAAAAATCAAAACTTGGACTGACTGATAAGTATATCAAATGGATTATAAATGTAAGGATTGTGGAATTCTAATAAGTAACAAAGGTATTACTGGTAATGGATTGTGAAGTTTGGTGAGTGTCAAATGGATTATAGATATAAGGATTGTGGAATTCTGATAAGTAACAAAGGAATTACTAGAAATAGATTGTGAAGTTTGGTGAGTGTCAAATAGATTACAGATATAAGGATTGTGGAATTCTGATAAGTAACAAAGGTATTACATGTACTGGTAATGGATTGTGAAGTTTGGTGAGTTTCAAATGGATTATAGATATAAGGATTGTGGAATTCTGATAAGTAACAAAGGTATTACTGGTAATGGATTGTGAAGTTTGGTGAGTGTCAAATGGATTATAGATATAAGGATTGTGAAATTCTGATTGAATGTCAAATGGATTATAGATATAAGGATTGTGAAATTCTGATAAGTAACAAAGGTATTACTGGTAATGGATTGTGAAGCTTGGTGAGTGTCAAATGATTTATAGATATAAGGATTGTGAAATTCTGAAAAGTAACAAAGGTATTACTGGTAATGGATTGTGAAGTTTGGTGAGTGTCAAATGGATTATAGATATAAGGATTGTGGAATTCTGATAGGTAACAAAGGAATTACTAGTAATGGATTGTTAAATGTTTGGTGAGTGTCAAATAGATTATAGATATTAGGATTGTGGAATTCTGACAGGTAACAAAGGAATTACTGGTAATGGATTGTAAAGTTTGGTGAGTGTCAAATAGATTATAGATATAAGGATTGTGGAATTCTGATAAGTAACAAAGGTATTACTGGAAATGGATTGTGAAGTTTGGTGAGTGTCAAAAGGATTATAGATATCAGGATTGTGAAATTCTGATAAGTAACAAAGGTATTACTGGTAATGGATTGTGAAGTTTGGTGAGTGTCAAATGGATTATAGATATAAAGATTGTGAAATTCTGATTGAGTGTCAAATGGATTATAGAAATAAGGATTGTGAAATTCTGATAAGTAACAAAGGTATTACTGGTAATGGATTGTGAAGTTTGGTGAGTGTCAAATGGATTATAGATATAAGGATTGTGAAATTCTGATTGAGTGTCAAATGGATTATAGAAATAAGGATTGTGAAATTCTGATAAGTAACAAAGGTATTACATGTACTGGTAATGGATTGTGAAGTTTGGTGAGTTTCAAATGGATTATAGATATAAGGATTGTGGAATTCTGATAAGTAACAAAGGTATTACTGGTAATGGATTGTGAAGTTTGGTGAGTGTCAAATGGATTATAGATATAAGGATTGTGAAATTCTGATTGAGTGTCAAATGGATTATAGATATAAGGATTGTGAAATTCTGACAGGTAACAAAGGTATTACTGGTAATGGATTGTGAAGCTTGGTGAGTGTCAAATGGATTATAGATATAAGCATTGTGAAATTCTGATAAGTAACAAAGGTATTACTGGTAATGGATTGTGAAGTTTGGTGAGTGTCAAATGGATTATAGATATAAGGATTGTGGAATTCTGATAGGTAACAAAGGAATTACTAGTAATGGATTGTTAAATGTTTGGTGAGTGTCAAATAGATTAAAGATATTAGGATTGTGGAATTCTGACAGGTAACAAAGGAATTACTGGTAATGGATTGTGAAGTTTGGTGAGTGTCAAATAGATTATAGATATAAGGATTGTGGAATTCTGATAAGTAACAAAGGTATTACTGGTAATGGATTGTGAAGTTTGGTGAGTGTCAAATGGATTATAGATATAAGGATTGTGAAATTCTGATTGAGTGTCAAATGGATTATAGATATAAGGATTGTGAAATTCTGATTGAGTGTCAAATGGATTATAGAAATAAGGATTGTGAAATTCTGATAAGTAACAAAGGTATTACATGTACTGGTAATGGATTGTGAAGTTTGGTGAGTTTCAAATGGATTATAGATATAAGGATTGTGGAATTCTGATAAGTAACAAAGGTATTACTGGTAATGGATTGTGAAGTTTGGTGAGTGTCAAATGGATTATAGATATAAGGATTGTGAAATTCTGATTGAATGTCAAATGGATTATAGATATAAGGATTGTGAAATTCTGATAAGTAACAAAGGTATTACTGGTAATGGATTGTGAAGCTTGGTGAGTGTCAAATGATTTATAGATATAAGGATTGTGAAATTCTGAAAAGTAACAAAGGTATTACTGGTAATGGATTGTGAAGTTTGGTGAGTGTCAAATGGATTATAGATATAAGGATTGTGGAATTCTGATAGGTAACAAAGGAATTACTAGTAATGGATTGTTAAATGTTTGGTGAGTGTCAAATAGATTATAGATATTAGGATTGTGGAATTCTGACAGGTAACAAAGGAATTACTGGTAATGGATTGTAAAGTTTGGTGAGTGTCAAATAGATTATAGATATAAGGATTGTGGAATTCTGATAAGTAACAAAGGTATTACTGGAAATGGATTGTGAAGTTTGGTGAGTGTCAAAAGGATTATAGATATCAGGATTGTGAAATTCTGATAAGTAACAAAGGTATTACTGGTAATGGATTGTGAAGTTTGGTGAGTGTCAAATGGATTATAGATATAAAGATTGTGAAATTCTGATTGAGTGTCAAATGGATTATAGAAATAAGGATTGTGAAATTCTGATAAGTAACAAAGGTATTACTGGTAATGGATTGTGAAGTTTGGTGAGTGTCAAATGGATTATAGATATAAGGATTGTGAAATTCTGATTGAGTGTCAAATGGATTATAGAAATAAGGATTGTGAAATTCTGATAAGTAACAAAGGTATTACATGTACTGGTAATGGATTGTGAAGTTTGGTGAGTTTCAAATGGATTATAGATATAAGGATTGTGGAATTCTGATAAGTAACAAAGGTATTACTGGTAATGGATTGTGAAGTTTGGTGAGTGTCAAATGGATTATAGATATAAGGATTGTGAAATTCTGATTGAGTGTCAAATGGATTATAGATATAAGGATTGTGAAATTCTGACAGGTAACAAAGGTATTACTGGTAATGGATTGTGAAGCTTGGTGAGTGTCAAATGGATTATAGATATAAGCATTGTGAAATTCTGATAAGTAACAAAGGTATTACTGGTAATGGATTGTGAAGTTTGGTGAGTGTCAAATGGATTATAGATATAAGGATTGTGGAATTCTGATAGGTAACAAAGGAATTACTAGTAATGGATTGTTAAATGTTTGGTGAGTGTCAAATAGATTAAAGATATTAGGATTGTGGAATTCTGACAGGTAACAAAGGAATTACTGGTAATGGATTGTGAAGTTTGGTGAGTGTCAAATAGATTATAGATATAAGGATTGTGGAATTCTGATAAGTAACAAAGGTATTACTGGTAATGGATTGTGAAGTTTGGTGAGTGTCAAATGGATTATAGATATAAGGATTGTGAAATTCTGATTGAGTGTCAAATGGATTATAGATATAAGGATTGTGAAATTCTGATTGAGTGTCAAATGGATTATAGAAATAAGGATTGTGAAATTCTGATAAGTAACAAAGGTATTACATGTACTGGTAATGGATTGTGAAGTTTGGTGAGTTTCAAATGGATTATAGATATAAGGATTGTGGAATTCTGATAAGTAACAAAGGTATTACTGGTAATGGATTGTGAAGTTTGGTGAGTGTCAAATGGATTATAGATATAAGGATTGTGAAATTCTGATTGAGTGTCAAATGGATTATAGATATAAGGATTGTGAAATTCTGATAAGTAACAAAGGTATTACTGGTAATGGATTGTGAAGTTTGGTGAGTGTCAAATGGATTATAGATATAAGGATTGTGGAATTCTGATAGGTAACAAAGGAATTACTAGTAATGGATTGTTAAATGTTTGGTGAGTGTCAAATGGATTATAGATATCAGGATTGTGAAATTTTGATAAGTAACAAAGGTATTACTGGTAATGGATTGTGAAGTTTGGTGAGTGTCAAATGGATTATAGATATAAGGATTGTGGAATTCTGATAGGTAACAAAGGAATTACTAGTAATGGATTGTTAAATGTTTGGTGAGTGTCAAATGGATTATAGATATCAGGATTGTGAAATTTTGATAAGTAACAAAGGTATTACTGGTAATGGATTGTAAAGTTTGGTGAGTGTCAAATAGATTATAGATATAAGGATTGTGGAATTCTGATAAGTAACAAAGGTATTACTGGAAATGGATTGTGAAGTTTGGTGAGTGTCAAAAGGATTATAGATATCAGGATTGTGAAATTCTGATAAGTAACAAAGGTATTACTGGTAATGGATTGTGAAGTTTGGTGAGTGTCAAATGGATTATAGATATAAGGATTGTGAAATTCTGATTGAGTGTCAAATGGATTATAGAAATAAGGATTGTGAAATTCTGATAAGTAACAAAGGTATTACTGGTAATGGATTGTGAAGTTTGGTGAGTGTCAAATGGATTATAGATATAAGGATTGTGAAATTCTGATTGAGTGTCAAATGGATTATAGATATAAGGATTGTGAAATTCTGATAAGTAACAAAGGTATTACATGTACTGGTAATGGATTGTGAAGTTTGGTGAGTTTCAAATGGATTATAGATATAAGGATTGTGGAATTCTGATAAGTAACAAAGGTATTACATGTACTGGTAATGGATTGTGAAGTTTGGTGAGTGTCAAATGGATTATAGATATAAGGATTGTGAAATTCTGATAAGTAACAAAGGTATTACTGGTAATGGATTGTGAAGTTTGGTGAGTGTCAAATGGATTATAGATATAAGCATTGTGAAATTCTGATAAGTAACAAAGGTATTACTGGTAATGGATTGTGAAGTTTGGTGAGTG
Source organism: Tegillarca granosa (assembly GCA_029721355.1). Taxonomy (NCBI): domain Eukaryota; kingdom Metazoa; phylum Mollusca; class Bivalvia; order Arcoida; family Arcidae; genus Tegillarca; species Tegillarca granosa. The sequence goes on along the minus strand of CM056596.1, from coordinate 2,591,459 downwards.
TCAAATGGATTATAGATATAAGGATTGTGGAATTCTGATAGGTAACAAAGGAATTACTAGTAATGGATTGTTAAATGTTTGGTGAGTGTCAAATAGATTAAAGATATTAGGATTGTGGAATTCTGACAGGTAACAAAGGAATTACTGGTAATGGATTGTGAAGTTTGGTGAGTGTCAAATAGATTATAGATATAAGGATTGTGGAATTCTGATAAGTAACAAAGGTATTACTGGTAATGGATTGTGAAGTTTGGTGAGTGTCAAATGGATTATAGATATAAGGATTGTGAAATTCTGATTGAGTGTCAAATGGATTATAGATATAAGGATTGTGAAATTCTGATTGAGTGTCAAATGGATTATAGAAATAAGGATTGTGAAATTCTGATAAGTAACAAAGGTATTACATGTACTGGTAATGGATTGTGAAGTTTGGTGAGTTTCAAATGGATTATAGATATAAGGATTGTGGAATTCTGATAAGTAACAAAGGTATTACTGGTAATGGATTGTGAAGTTTGGTGAGTGTCAAATGGATTATAGATATAAGGATTGTGAAATTCTGATTGAGTGTCAAATGGATTATAGATATAAGGATTGTGAAATTCTGATAAGTAACAAAGGTATTACTGGTAATGGATTGTGAAGTTTGGTGAGTGTCAAATGGATTATAGATATAAGGATTGTGGAATTCTGATAGGTAACAAAGGAATTACTAGTAATGGATTGTTAAATGTTTGGTGAGTGTCAAATAGATTAAAGATATTAGGATTGTGAAATTTTGATAAGTAACAAAGGTATTACTGGTAATGGATTGTGAAGTTTGGTGAGTGTCAAATGGATTATAGATATAAGCATTGTGAAATTCTGATAAGTAACAAAGGTATTACTGGTAATGGATTGTGAAGTTTGGTGAGTGTCAAATGGATTATAGATATAAGGATTGTGGAATTCTGATAGGTAACAAAGGAATTACTAGTAATGGATTGTTAAATGTTTGGTGAGTGTCAAATAGATTAAAGATATTAGGATTGTGGAATTCTGACAGGTAACAAAGGAATTACTGGTAATGGATTGTGAAGTTTGGTGAGTGTCAAATAGATTATAGATATAAGGATTGTGGAATTCTGATAAGTAACAAAGGTATTACTGGTAATGGATTGTGAAGTTTGGTGAGTGTCAAATGGATTATAGATATAAGGATTGTGAAATTCTGATTGAGTGTCAAATGGATTATAGATATAAGGATTGTGAAATTCTGATTGAGTGTCAAATGGATTATAGAAATAAGGATTGTGAAATTCTGATAAGTAACAAAGGTATTACATGTACTGGTAATGGATTGTGAAGTTTGGTGAGTTTCAAATGGATTATAGATATAAGGATTGTGGAATTCTGATAAGTAACAAAGGTATTACTGGTAATGGATTGTGAAGTTTGGTGAGTGTCAAATGGATTATAGATATAAGGATTGTGAAATTCTGATTGAGTGTCAAATGGATTATAGATATAAGGATTGTGAAATTCTGATAAGTAACAAAGGTATTACTGGTAATGGATTGTGAAGTTTGGTGAGTGTCAAATGGATTATAGATATAAGGATTGTGGAATTCTGATAGGTAACAAAGGAATTACTAGTAATGGATTGTTAAATGTTTGGTGAGTGTCAAATGGATTATAGATATCAGGATTGTGAAATTTTGATAAGTAACAAAGGTATTACTGGTAATGGATTGTGAAGTTTGGTGAGTGTCAAATGGATTATAGATATAAGGATTGTGGAATTCTGATAGGTAACAAAGGAATTACTAGTAGATTGTTAAATGTTTGGTGAGTGTCAAATAGATTATAGATATTAGGATTGTGGAATTCTGACAGGTAACAAAGGAATTACTGGTAATGGATTGTGAAGTTTGGTGAGTGTCAAATAGATTATAGATATAAGGATTGTGGAATTCTGATAAGTAACAAAGGTATTACTGGTAATGGATTGTGAAGTTTGGTGAGTGTCAAAAGGATTATAGATATCAGGATTGTGAAATTCTGATAAGTAACAAAGGTATTACTGGTAATGGATTGTGAAGTTTGGTGAGTGTCAAATGGATTATAGATATAAGGATTGTGAAATTCTGATTGAGTGTCAAATGGATTATAGATATAAGGATTGTGAAATTCTGATAAGTAACAAAGGTATTACATGTACTGGTAATGGATTGTGAAGTTTGGTGAGTTTCAAATGGATTATAGATATAAGGATTGTGGAATTCTGATAAGTAACAAAGGTATTACATGTACTGGTAATGGATTGTGAAGTTTGGTGAGTGTCAAATGGATTATAGATATAAGGATTGTGAAATTCTGATAAGTAACAAAGGTATTACTGGTAATGGATTGTGAAGTTTGGTGAGTGTCAAATGGATTATAGATATAAGCATTGTGAAATTCTGATAAGTAACAAAGGTATTACTGGTAATGGATTGTGAAGTTTGGTGAGTGTCAAATGGATTATAGATATAAGGATTGTGGAATTCTGATAGGTAACAAAGGAATTACTAGTAATGGATTGTTAAATGTTTGGTGAGTGTCAAATAGATTAAAGATATTAGGATTGTGGAATTCTGACAGGTAACAAAGGAATTACTGGTAATGGATTGTGAAGTTTGGTGAGTGTCAAATAGATTATAGATATAAGGATTGTGGAATTCTGATAAGTAACAAAGGTATTACTGGTAATGGATTGTGAAGTTTGGTGAGTGTCAAATGGATTATAGATATAAGGATTGTGAAATTCTGATTGAGTGTCAAATGGATTATAGATATAAGGATTGTGAAATTCTGATTGAGTGTCAAATGGATTATAGAAATAAGGATTGTGAAATTCTGATAAGTAACAAAGGTATTACATGTACTGGTAATGGATTGTGAAGTTTGGTGAGTTTCAAATGGATTATAGATATAAGGATTGTGGAATTCTGATAAGTAACAAAGGTATTACTGGTAATGGATTGTGAAGTTTGGTGAGTGTCAAATGGATTATAGATATAAGGATTGTGAAATTCTGATTGAGTGTCAAATGGATTATAGATATAAGGATTGTGAAATTCTGATAAGTAACAAAGGTATTACTGGTAATGGATTGTGAAGTTTGGTGAGTGTCAAATGGATTATAGATATAAGGATTGTGGAATTCTGATAGGTAACAAAGGAATTACTAGTAATGGATTGTTAAATGTTTGGTGAGTGTCAAATAGATTAAAGATATTAGGATTGTGAAATTTTGATAAGTAACAAAGGTATTACTGGTAATGGATTGTGAAGTTTGGTGAGTGTCAAATGGATTATAGATATAAGCATTGTGAAATTCTGATAAGTAACAAAGGTATTACTGGTAATGGATTGTGAAGTTTGGTGAGTGTCAAATGGATTATAGATATAAGGATTGTGGAATTCTGATAGGTAACAAAGGAATTACTAGTAATGGATTGTTAAATGTTTGGTGAGTGTCAAATAGATTAAAGATATTAGGATTGTGGAATTCTGACAGGTAACAAAGGAATTACTGGTAATGGATTGTGAAGTTTGGTGAGTGTCAAATAGATTATAGATATAAGGATTGTGGAATTCTGATAAGTAACAAAGGTATTACTGGTAATGGATTGTGAAGTTTGGTGAGTGTCAAATGGATTATAGATATAAGGATTGTGAAATTCTGATTGAGTGTCAAATGGATTATAGATATAAGGATTGTGAAATTCTGATTGAGTGTCAAATGGATTATAGAAATAAGGATTGTGAAATTCTGATAAGTAACAAAGGTATTACATGTACTGGTAATGGATTGTGAAGTTTGGTGAGTTTCAAATGGATTATAGATATAAGGATTGTGGAATTCTGATAAGTAACAAAGGTATTACTGGTAATGGATTGTGAAGTTTGGTGAGTGTCAAATGGATTATAGATATAAGGATTGTGAAATTCTGATTGAGTGTCAAATGGATTATAGATATAAGGATTGTGAAATTCTGATAAGTAACAAAGGTATTACTGGTAATGGATTGTGAAGTTTGGTGAGTGTCAAATGGATTATAGATATAAGGATTGTGGAATTCTGATAGGTAACAAAGGAATTACTAGTAATGGATTGTTAAATGTTTGGTGAGTGTCAAATGGATTATAGATATCAGGATTGTGAAATTTTGATAAGTAACAAAGGTATTACTGGTAATGGATTGTGAAGTTTGGTGAGTGTCAAATGGATTATAGATATAAGGATTGTGGAATTCTGATAGGTAACAAAGGAATTACTAGTAGATTGTTAAATGTTTGGTGAGTGTCAAATAGATTATAGATATTAGGATTGTGGAATTCTGACAGGTAACAAAGGAATTACTGGTAATGGATTGTGAAGTTTGGTGAGTGTCAAATAGATTATAGATATAAGGATTGTGGAATTCTGATAAGTAACAAAGGTATTACTGGTAATGGATTGTGAAGTTTGGTGAGTGTCAAAAGGATTATAGATATCAGGATTGTGAAATTCTGATAAGTAACAAAGGTATTACTGGTAATGGATTGTGAAGTTTGGTGAGTGTCAAATGGATTATAGATATAAGGATTGTGAAATTCTGATTGAGTGTCAAATGGATTATAGAAATAAGGATTGTGAAATTCTGATAAGTAACAAAGGTATTACATGTACTGGTAATGGATTGTGAAGTTTGGTGAGTTTCAAATGGATTATAGATATAAGGATTGTGAAATTCTGACAGGTAACAAAGGTATTACTGGTAATGGATTGTGAAGTTTGGTGAGTGTCAAATGGATTATAGATATAAGGATTGTGAAATTCTGATTGAGTGTCAAATGGATTATAGATATAAGGATTGTGAAATTCTGACAGGTAACAAAGGTATTACTGGTAATGGATTGTGAAGCTTGGTGAGTGTTAAATGATTTATAGATATAAGGATTGTGAAATTCTGATAAGTAACAAAGGTATTACTGGTAATGGATTGTGAAGTTTGGTGAGTGTCAAATGGATTATAGATATAAGGATTGTGGAATTCTGATAGGTAACAAAGGAATTACTAGTAATGGATTGTTAAATGTTTGGTGAGTGTCAAATAGATTAAAGATATTAGGATTGTGGAATTCTGACAGGTAACAAAGGAATTACTGGTAATGGATTGTGAAGTTTGGTGAGTGTCAAATAGATTATAGATATAAGGATTGTGGAATTCTGATAAGTAACAAAGGTATTACTGGTAATGGATTGTGAAGTTTGGTGAGTGTCAAATGGATTATAGATATAAGGATTGTGAAATTCTGATTGAGTGTCAAATGGATTATAGATATAAGGATTGTGAAATTCTGATAAGTAACAAAGGTATTACATGTACTGGTAATGGATTGTGAAGTTTGGTGAGTGTCAAATGGATTATAGATATAAGGATTGTGGAATTCTGATAAGTAACAAAGGTATTACTGGTAATGGATTGTGAAGTTTGGTGAGTGTCAAATGGATTATAGATATAAGGATTGTGAAATTCTGATTGAATGTCAAATGGATTATAGATATAAGGATTGTGAAATTCTGACAGGTAACAAAGGTATTACTGGTAATGGATTGTGAAGCTTGGTGAGTGTCAAATGATTTATAGATATAAGGATTGTGAAATTCTGATAAGTAACAAAGGTATTACTGGTAATGGATTGTGAAGTTTGGTGAGTGTCAAATGGATTATAGATATAAGGATTGTGGAATTCTGATAGGTAACAAAGGAATTACTAGAAATGGATTGTTAAATGTTTGGTGAGTGTCAAATAGATTATAGATATTAGGATTGTGGAATTCTGACAGGTAACAAAGGAATTACTGGTAATGGATTGTGTAGTTTGGTGAGTGTCAAATAGATTATAGATATAAGGATTGTGGAATTCTGATAAGTAACAAACGTATTACTGGTAATGGATTGTGAAGTTTTGTGAGTGTCAAATAGATTATAGATATAAGGATTGTGAAATTCTGATAAGTAACAAAGGTATTACTGGTAATGGATTGTGAAGTTTGGTGAGTGTCAAATGGATTATAGATATAAAGATTGTGGAATTCTGATAGGTAACAAAGGAATTACTGGTAATGGATTTTGAAGTGTGGAAAAATGGATGGGAATTTTGGTTGAGTGAAAAATGGATTGTGAATTTTGGTTGAGTGAAAAATAGATTGTGAATTTTGGTTGAGTGTCAAATTGACAACTGGTGATAGATTATGAATCTCTAAAGTAAACATAACCATTACTAATAAGATATAAATGTTGACTGGGGGCTTGAACATAAATGCAGGTGCATTTTTTCATTCAATAAAACTAAAAAGTTATTTAAAATAAAGATTTCCCATTGTAAATGAATAAAGAAAGAAAAACAAGTACTGAAACTTCAAATTAAAAGTAAGTCATTAACACCAAAATGACCATTAACAAATGTTCGAGCTTTATTAAATTACAGAAAATTTTATGAGCTTGTTTCAAATGCATTTTAGACAGCTGTCTATCTGAAAACTGTTTTCAACAATTCAATTTTTTTTTTCAAGATAGCTCTTGTATGTAAAACTCAAAAAAGAATAAAATACTAATGATTTTACAGTGTTTTTAAGTCTACACATTAATTTAGCACCTGAATGAGACATCAAGACCATAAGTAGGCTCTTAATGACACTTAAAAGTGCACTGATGTGAGCTCAAATAGACAAAAAAAAACAACAACTGCTCTTTAGTTATATTAACAAGCAGAAACTGAAATGAAGATGTAATATACCATGTCAGAGCAAGAAGGTTATAACCACAAACAGAAACAGAAATGAAGATAGGATTACGATTCCAGAATTGGTAAATACAGCAAGTAGGTTATAACCACAAATAGAGACAGAAATGAAGATAGGATTACGATTCCAGAGTTGGTAAATACAGCAAGTAGGTTATAACCACAAACAGAAACAGAAATGAAGATAGGATTACGATTCCAGAGTTGGTAAATACAGCAAGTAGGTTATAACCACAAACAGAAACAGAAATGAAGATAGGATTACGATTCCAGAGTTGGTAAATACAGCAAGTAGATTATAACCACAAACAGAAACAGAAATGAAGATAGGATTACGATTCCAGAGTTGGTAAATACAGCAAGTAGGTTATAACCACAAACAGAAACAGAAATGAAGACAGGATTACCATACCAGAGTTGGCAACATGTAAAATCATACAGAAGAATGCTATCAATTGTTTTTGAATCAATTGCAATGCAAATATGAAGTCAACTTGGAACAAGCATCACTACATTACAGACATCTAATTACAAAACTAAGTGTTCATATCCAAACCACTTTATCTATTTCTTAATTTAACCTGATAATAGAAAACAACAGCTCATGGAGATCATTTATCTATATAAACCAGCAATATAAAACTACTTACCAGGAGATCCTGGTTCACTATCAATGTCCATCTCTACCTCTTCATAATTATCTTGTAAAGGTGGGGTTTTCTCCCTTGACTTACTGGTATCTTTATGATGTTTTCTGTCTGATGACTGTAAATATATTGCATTATATTTATTTAACTGATAAACAAGAGCTCTACTGAGCAGGGCAATATACGCCAGTCAAGAATATAAGCAAGATAAAGAGGAGGTAAAAAGCTACTGTAAATGTCAGTTATTGATGATAGTCAAGATAAAGAGGAGGTAAAATGCTACTGGAAATGTCAGTTATTGATGATACGGTGGTCAAGATAAAGAGGAGGTAAAATGCTACTGTAAATGTCAGTTATTGATGATAGTCAAGATAAAGAGGAGGTAAAGTTCTACTGGAAATGTCAGTTATTGATGATAGTCAAGATAAAGAGGAGGTAAAATGCTACTGTAAATGTCAGTTATTGATGATAGTCAAGATAAAGAGGAGGTAAAGTTCTACTGGAAATGTCAGTTATTGATGATAGTCAAGATAAAGAGGAGGTAAAATGCTACTGGAAATGTCAGTTATTGATGATAGTCAAGATAAAGAGGAGGTAAAGTTCTACTGGAAATGTCAGTTATTGATGATAGTCAAGATAAAGAGGAGGTAAAATGCTACTGGAAATGTCAGTTATTGATGATAGTCAAGATAAAGAGGAGGTAAAGTTCTACTGGAAATGTCAGTTATTGATGATAGTCAAGATAAAGAGGAGGTAAAATGCTACTGGAAATGTCAGTTATTGATGATACGGTAGTCAAGATAAAGAGGAGGTAAAATGTTACTGTAAATGTCAGTTATTGATGATAGTCAAGATAAAAAGGAGGTAAAATGCTACTGGAAATGTCAGTTATTGATGATAGTCAAGATAAAGAGGAGGTAAAATGCTACTGGAAATGTCAGTTATTGATGATACGGTAGTCAAGATAAAGAGGAGGTAAAATGTTACTGTAAATGTCAGTTATTGATGATAGTCAAGATAAAAAGGAGGTAAAAAGCTACTGGAAATGTCAGTTATTGATGATAGTCAAGATAAAGAGGAGGTAAAATGCTACTGTAAATGTCAGTTATTGATGATAGTCAAGATAAAGAGGAGGTAAAATGCCACTGGAAATGTCAGTTATTGATGATAGTCAAGATAAAGAGGAGGTAAAAAGCTACTGGAAATGTCAGTTATTGACGATAGTCAAGATAAAGAGTAGGTAAAAAGCTACAGGAAATGTCAGTACCTGATGATAGTCAAGATCATATATTTGAGTAATTAAACAAACAATTATAACAAAATAAATAAGAAGACCAGCAAAAGGCATGCCTGCACAAACTGTTGGATTAGTTTCACCTACAAAAAAACATGAGAAACTGAATGAAAAGAACCATAACAACAATTATGTAGAAAGTTGAAACAGGACATAAAAATCTGTTTAATATCTTAAAACATTATTGCTTCTTGTGGAACCATACCAAATTTGAAAAAAAAAAAAAAAAAAAAAAATCAATGAAAAATAAAATTGTTCTTGCATTTTCTATATAATGTCCATTTTTGACCTTTGAACTCAAACTGTGGCCTTGATTTTCAATACTCAGACCTAAATTTTATATGCAACACATCATCTTTACACAATAAATGATTAGTATAAGATTCATCTTGATATCCTCATCAAGTCAAAAGATATGGACTGGACAAGAAAAATGTTAACGTTTTAATGTTAACTACAGACAGACAATGCCATATGGCATACCACAATATGTCCCATTATAAAGGTGTATAAAAATGTCATTAAATCGAAAGAATTTTACATTTACCATAATACTTTGATGTTTTCAAACCCTCTATGTTTTTGGACATGCTAATTTTTAAATTTCATTATTTTTTTTTAATTTCCTCTTATTTTGGAAGGCAATTCTGTACCTCTAAATCTGGACACATTTTTGCTGAAATTCAGTCAGTGTGTGTGATGGAGAGTGCTTTAAATACAGATTAAACAAAATTAAGAAGTAACTTTGTTGTTTTCAATTATTTTACAAATAAATTGTTTTTGTTTAGTAAATTCAAATAAAAGAGGCTTCAATAATGATATATGCATCATGACTTTTAAGGTGTCCATATTATCAGTACTATATGTGTAAATTTAAATCAAGTACTGCAAATTAAACGAATTTGTTTAACAACTTGAATTATTTAAAAATGACATTTTTTAACAAATCTCAAGCCTGCATACATAGGATTGGTCTACTAACAGTTCATAATTGTTTGGCATATACATAATTGGAAAAAACTCTGTATTTAAACAAAATCATTCAAAAATATAGAAAATCTATTTGAAATTACAGAACTAATAGGAAAAAATAAACAAACTTATAAAAAAGGTTTCTTATATTCTGTACATATAACAATTTTAATGTATTCAATTTAATATCAAATTCACTATGTTAAAACCATTATGCACCTTCCTAATTTACAACATAAAATATGGTGTCATGATTTAAATATCCATGAATGGATCATTAAAGTCATTAAATTTCAACTTTTTTTCAAAATATGTACAATGAAGTTGGCATGAACAGAAAAATTTGATTTTTTGAAAAAATAGAATTTGGTAAGGTCAATGTTTATTTTCATTTAATCTTACTTGTTATTTGTATGAGAAATTTTTTGAATAGAAGAAATATTTAGCAAAAAACATGTGACAAACAAGTATGAACCAACAGTAGTTATCTACAATATGATGCTTAAGACTTGATGTGTTTCTTAACACTATTTAAATTACCTTGTCCAATGATCTCTCTTTTGACACTGGTAATCCTAAAATACTCAAAAACCTAGATAATTGTTCTTTAGGATCATCTAAAGATAAAATCTTTTCTATTTCTTGAGTTCTTTGTTTAAATTCTTCTTTCTTTCTTCTATATTCTTCTTCTTCCCTTCTTCTTTCCTCCTCTCTTTTTTGTCTATTAATTTTTTCTGATTTCCTCACACCACCACTACTATTCCTACGAGGTCTATTACCCTCTCCTGAAGGTCTCCTTCTGGTCCCTGCATCCTCCATGCTTCCAGAATTCCCTAAAAAAAATGAATACTGATTTTATAAAAGCAAACACACTCAAAACTCAGGATAGGAAATGTTTGTATTTTCTCAACTGTTAAACTATAGGGACAAGTAAATATTGTTACAGTTATAATGAGACATTATTAGCTATGTGAAGATGTAGATATGTTTAGTATACCTTCATGAATTACATATCAGTCAGGTTGTTTCTCAATGATTTGAATGAAAATCAGATTCTCTGCTTAAATATTTTCATTCAATCCATTTACTATTTCAAACAGCAATGAACTCTTATTTCAATATTCCTTTTAAAGAATAGTTGATTTTCTAATGCTTATCAAAATCATTCAGTTACAGGGAGAGGTTTCAAAATTATTATATAATTTTTTCTACTCATGTTCAAGTATGTAACAAAATCTACTAGTTCAAGGTCTGCTACATTAATCACTTGATTAAGTGATCAGTTAATCTTTTCTTGTACTAAGTGAAACTTTTGTACATAATGTTTCATGACCCAGTGATCCAAGACAAAGAGCAGGGATTTTTCTGGCCACTCACAGGGTCCGGTAAAGGGACCCATTCCCAATGCCAAAAAGCATACATTTTTCCCAATTTTGAAAGCAAAAATTCCCAAATGATCCTGCTTTGAGAAACTTAAGAAAAAATGAAAAAAACTTTATTTTTGGTGTAGCTTGTATATCTTTATAATAACCTGCATGTTTGCACATTTTGATTTATACTCAATTGGGATCTGGTAGAATGGGAGCAACTCATGAAACAACTTTCTCAGATGTTTGTATTGAAGCCAGTCTATGAAGATATTGTGTTAATGTCTGAGTGATTTGGTACAAATGAGTGACTACCAGCATGTATCAAAATAGTAAATATTCCAGGCAAAATATTTGATGTGCTGACAATGTGAAAATTTTTAAAGTTTAATGAAAAATTTTCCCAAAATGTCAATTTTGTCAATGATTTTCCCAATTTCATCCCAAGGTCCCTTTCCCAAAATGGCCAGAAAAATCCCTGAAGAGATTCTTGCCCTGGACCAGTGAATACAGAGAAAATGATAAAAGCCATAGACCATTGGGTTTCAAAATAAAAGACTATGTCGGTGAGTAAGGAAGCAAGGTTATCGAGGTACATTACAATGAGTTTTTACTTTATCAATATCTTACTTTTATTTCTTCCTGTTCTAATATTTCTATTTCTTCTATTTATCTGATAGTGTTTTCCTGTTGTTTTGGGAGGAGGTGGATTGTCCACATTTTGTGATTCCTCTTTAGCAGCTTCACGTTTTCCCAATGCTAGACTAGCCGACTCCAGAGCAATTCTACGTAACTCTAATTCATCAAGATCATCATCATCCTCATTGCCAGCTCCTTGTTGTACATGCTGATGATAATAACAATTCAAATTAAAATTTGAGTGAAAAACTTTATATCGCATTTTAATTGGTAAATAATACTTGCAGGTTTTAAACAAACATAGTCCTGATGATATTCTCTATCTCAATCATCACTTATATACATAATGTTTATACATGTAGTACTTACAATTTTACATCATACTTTAAAAATAAACAATACTGAATACTATAAATACATTAAACATTATCAGGGTTGTCTCTATTTCTGTATATTTTATATTTGTGTTTTTATTTAGATTTATTTAGATTGACAGAAAACTCTTTGTTGTCAAATTAAGTGCTGGAAGCCAATTTTGGCCAACTTTTAAATTACAATTGGCAATCTTGGTGATGCTGAGCTATCCTTGCTTGTTTTTAAGTGTCTTTTTATGACAAAAATTGATCTATTAGATTTTATAAAATAAGTTAATGAAATACTATTTACCATTTACCAAATACCATTTTGTCTCTTGTCTATAAATAATTCCAAATACTTAACAACATACAAGTACAATATGTACTATATATATATATACCAGATGGTTACTTGACAAAGTCAAAATAACATCACTATGTAGCCAGAAAATGATGTTTCTAGACTTTCATAATTTTTATGTTACTTAAAGTAAATCATCAAGGTACAAGTAATAAAAATCTAGATTAAACTAGTTACCATACTAACAGCTGTTGTTAATATACATCACTGAATTATAAATAAGTCCTGAATATCTAATGATTCCTTATCACATATATAATGGTTGTTGCATGATTTTTGAATCTCTCTAATCTATTTCCTAAATATCTATGCAAAAAGTTAATAAAAATAAAATACATACATGTATATATTATAATCAAACCAAATATTTATTGGTAAACTGAACCAGCAATAATTAAACCTTTTGTATGCATTTTTTGTATAATTTTTACAACTGACCAAAATACTTACACTAGTTGTCTCTTCATGTACATCAGTATTGTTACTGCCAGAAGACTCTTTACTATTCAATGTTTCACCTTCTGATTGTTTCTCCACAGAACTTAAATCTTGCTCAGTTTTCTTAGCCAACCTTTTATCTTGTTTTTCTTTTTTGTCTATATCTTCTAGCTTCTCTTTTATACTTTTATAATTTTCTAACAGTTTTTCAAAATCAGATTCATTGTTCTCTGGGTTTTTATATGTAACTCTGCCTGATCGGAATCTTCTCTTGTCCCAAACTGCAGTTTTACTAAGGAAATCATTCTTAACAAAAATGTTCACAGAATATAAAATTTTTTACTAAACTCAACAAAAAATTTGAAATACACTTAGATGGCAGTCACATCAGATCTGACATAAGGACGTAACAAACTTGGTCCTTGGCAGTCATTAAAAATTTCCCTTTCCCAACTGGCCAGAAAAGTCCTGTCAATGCATGTATAATGGACAAAACTTATGACATCATAAAAACCTACTCACCACACATTATTCTATTTTGGGATCTCTTCCGAAAGATTTGTTCTGCTATAGTGTTGTCTAAACAGGTATAGTGACCAAGCTAATAGGCAACACTATAGGAGATCTGTTCCCAAGGGAAATGTTCATAATAGATTTAATACATCACATATCTTTGTTTTTAATCTGAACAAGAATTGATTTTCAAACTAACTAGTACTTATTTTATTCAACATCTAAATTTTGTAAATCACGCCATTTTGTATCAACGAACAACAATAAACAGTGTCATCTGAACAAAGGGAAGTATCTGATTTCGGAGGGCCATGCAAGGGACTGTATTTTAATGTAGGGGGACTATACCGATAGTGCCTTTGTTATGCATTGTCAAGGGCAGATGATTTCTACACAAAATAGTTTCCATGTAGTTAATAATAAAAATTCAACATATTGCATGATTTACTAAAATGAATACAGCCTGCTGTCCAGCATGTTCTAAATGGAACTAGTACTCAGTAAAATTTGGATTAATAATATGGTGATAAATCACTACCTTTTGATATGTGGTTTATGATTCAAACCTTATTTAGGACTTAAGTTTTCTCAGATGATTTTCATTTTCCTGTTCAACACGGAGATGTAAAGTTTTGTTGTAAGTTCTTCTGATGAGATTAAAACCAATATGCCCTGTCTATGCACATTTAAGGACCTATGTAATAGTCTGATATCCATTTAACATAACCAGTTTTAAGTTTAAAAAAATTGAGTCTCACTATGATATTGAACAATTAGGGTGTAAATTGTCAAATTTGAGTGGAGACTTACACCATGAAAATTTTTAGCCAATTATGGAAGCTGACAGTAACTGGTCACATTGTTAGAAGAAAAGACATTTTAACAATGTGATTAATGTAAAGAACAAGAACAAAGCACTAAGGACAATTCAATTTTAAAAGTTTCTTATCCAAGTTGGAGGCTTTACCTCACACTTCCCATTTTAACTGGAGTGTTTAAAAGCCTTTTTTAAAATGCCACAGACTTAACATAACTTTGGAACAGACTTTAAGGGATGGAAAACGAAAATAAAATGACTTAAAATGGCACATTCTTGGTGGAGCGGGAGGGGACTGATTAAGTTAAATTGGCCTAAAATAAACAAATTCAGAAATTTTATAGTAAGAATTTTTCCATCGACACAAACTATGATGATATAATGAATAAAAGGATACATTTGGCAGGTGGGGGTTGCTTTTGTCTTGGCACAGGATCAAAAGAACCTTGCCATACACCGACACCATGACTATATCGTGAAGGCGGATGTGGGTTATTGTGTTCCCTGTGCATCATATTAGAAAGTGGACGTTGTTGGACTTTAGTGAATTGAGATGGGGTCACTCTTATACGGTCGTAAGGAAGACCCGGGGCTAGGCCATGGTTGTATTCAAAAGTTGTTTTGACATTATTGCTGACGTTTTGATTTTGTTCATTTCTATTACTGAGGATTTTGTCATTTTTTTGTTCGCCATTCCCATCTCCGTCATCTTCATCGGACAGTTCTCCTTCTTCTTTCAACGAATCTTCGTTCATTTCACAATTTTTGACAGTTTCCATGTTTAAATCACGATAAATTACGCCACATTTTAATCTTTGGCCTGTTCGTGACAAGTGCAATGGCGTCTTATCGGAAGTGTTGAGTATCCGGCTAAATTACATAAAGAAAACGGAACAAATCCGGATTACAGAAATGAAAAAGTAAAAAAAAAAAAAATTTTTACCGCACACGGAAATAATGACTATAAGACATGGTTATTACAGTGAATAGTATCTATGGTTCTTACTGCCATAACAGCGACTTATATATTGCTTATTATTGGCTCTCAAAGCTTTACTTTATAATTTCCTCGAGTTGCTTCCCTTTGAATATTAATTTTTGTTGTTATTATTATTATTATTATTATTATTATTAATTTTTATTATTAAAAGTTCCACGTTTCATAATTACCACCACAATCTTGATTTTATGCTCCAGCTCCAGGTATTTCAATACCAATGGAAGTCCATTATATACCAATTTATGGGATATTGTATTTGTTTTTATTTGTCTGTAAATAATACATGCGTAAAATAATAATAATAATGGCAATAAGAACCATAGATACTATACACTGTAATAAACATGTCTTAAAGTCATTATTTAATGTGTGTAGTAAATGATGATGATGATGATTTTTATTGCTCAAACATTGAATTTCAGAATTCAAGATTAAAGCAAAATGACAATACTTTTAAAAAACAAAATTCTATATTTATAAGCAAGTGTATAAGATAAGACAGTTGTTAATAACAACAACAACAACAACAACAACAACAACAACAAAAACAATAATAATAATAATAATAATAATAATAATAGATGTTATATTTCAAGTCATAACAAACTTGGACATTTTTGACAGCTATTTTGATAACTTGATAAAACAATGATACGTCTGTTTCATAATGAATTAGTATATGTATGATGCTACTGCGAAACCTTTTGTTGGTTGTCCTTCAGAAGTATTTAGATTATGCATTATGCACTGTCTGTTTAAGCCCGATCAAACTGACTTTTACTCACCTTAAAATTGTACAGAAGCAACTTTTAGCAAATATTATAATATGTACTTACACACCTGAAAACTGTATGGCAGCAACTTTTAACAAGACCATAAAAAAAAAAAAAAAAAAAAAAAAAAAAAAAAAAAAAAAAAAAAAAAAAACAGTTTAAATAGGCAACCTGGGAACTATATGGCAGCATTTTTAAAACAATACTGAAAACTGTATACAGAGACAGTTTCAGACCTGTAACCCATCTGGTTGCAACCTTAAAAAAGATTAGAAACAGTGTAAAGAGGTACTTATACTCCCTAAGGAACTATCTGGAAGTAACCATGTTTTAAGAAGCACTTACACCTGGAAACTGTTTGGTGGCAACTTCTGAAGGAATAATGATAGAAGCAGCATGTGCTTAAGACATTCAAACCAGTTTTTTCCACTATTTCAGAACTAACACAATTCCACCCACCCACTTTTGAGATATTTTTGTAACAATTCTCAGTGGGACTACTGATAAACATGTTTCTGAGAATTTGCAGCAAGAAACATGTTAGTAACCTTGTAAAACATACAAAACATTTAAAACTATAGGTATATTGGTCTGACAAAAAGTATTTGATGTAAATTCTCGGTGAAAAAAATTAGCATGTGTCAGTTTTAAATAAAACTGTTCATCAATATAATTGAGTTACAGCTGGGGAATATTTTGTAAGAAAAAAAGGTTTGTCAACATTTGTAAATGTTAAGTTTATAACCTAATCTAACCTAACCTAACCTAAATAAAAATCATCTAAATTTGTCAATGTTAACTGGTGCATAATGTGTAATGTATGTGTTTTAAAATTTTATTTTGAGCTCATAGTATTTTTTCAGTATACAAAATTTGTTTACATGTATTGTTTTGTATTTTTTTTAAAATCTTTTAACTCTTTGTAGTATGACATAAAAAAAAATTAATAAACAAATAAATAAACAGACCATATAAGATCAGAATGATACCCATCAAACTTGTACAATGTATATGGTTTTTCTATTCTCTATCAATAGAGATAAGTTATGTCTTTCTATTTTTTATGCATTGAATCATAAAATTTTTACCGAGTAACCTTCAAAAAATATTTCAGGGCTTGGAATACTTTAAATAATACATTTTGTTGCACTAGTAATATAATGTTATAAATAAAACAAAGATTCCTTAAATAAGGTTATATGTGTATACTATATATCATAAATTATAATGATACTGTAGGTAGTGTCAGTTTTCAGCTAGAAAGATAAATTGGAAAATACTTGTAGTTCTTCTGTTCTTAATTGCTGTGTACAAGCAAGAGAGTACATTCAGTTATTAGGGTTGTAGATAAGCAACAACATCAGTTGTAAGGGTTGTGTACAAGCATGTATGAGTATCAGGTCTGTTGTAAAGGGTTGTGTACAAGCAAGTATGAGTATCAGTTCTGTTGTAAGGGTTGTGTACAAGCATGTATGAGTATCAGTTCTGTTGTAAGGGTTGTGTACAAGCATGTATGAGTATCGGTTCTGTTGTAAGGGTTGTGTACAAGCATGTATGAGTATCAGTTCTGTTGTAAGGGTTGTGTACAAGCATGTATGAGTATCAGTTCTGTTGTAAGGGTTTTGTACAAGCATGTATGAGTATCAGTTCTGTTGTAAGGGTTGTGTACAAGCATGTATGAGTATCAGTTCTGTTGTAAGGGTTATGTACAAGCAAGCATGAGTATCAGTTCTGTTGTAAGGGTTGTGTACAAGCAAGTATGAGTATCAGTTCTGTTGTAAGGGTTATGTACAAGCATGTATGAGTATCAGTTCTGTTGTAAGGGTTGTGTACAATCATGTATGAGTATCAGTTCTGTTGTAAGGGTTGTGTACAAGCATGTATGAGTATCAGTTCTGTTGTAAGGGTTTTATACAAGCATGTATGAGTATCAGTTCTGTTGTAAGGGTTGTGTACAAGCATGTATGAGTATCAGTTCTGTTGTAAGGGTTATGTACAAGCATGTATGAGTATCAGTTCTGTTGTAAGGGTTGTGTACAATCATGTATGAGTATCAGTTCTGTTGTAAGGGTTGTGTACAAGCATGTATGAGTATCAGTTCTGTTGTAAGGGTTTTATACAAGCATGTATGAGTATCAGTTCTGTTGTAAGGGTTGTGTACAAGCATGTATGAGTATCAGTTCTGTTGTAAGGGTTTTGTACAAGCATGTATGAGTATCAGTTCTGTTGTAAGGGTTGTGTACAAGCATGTATGAGTATCAGTTCTGTTGTAAGGGTTATGTACAAGCAAGCATGAGTATCAGTTCTGTTGTAAGGGTTATGTACAAGCATGTATGAGTATCAGTTCTGTTGTAAGGGTTGTGTACAAGCAAGTATGAGTATCAGTTCTGTTGTAAGGGTTTTGTACAAGCATGTATGAGTATCAGTTCTGTTGTAAGAATTTTGAGGTTTTGTGCCATTATAAAGGACATACAAATTGTGAAATTTGATTGAAATAATAAAGACACTAGTTTTAAGAAAAAACTCCAAATTTACCAAACGTCTTGCACAAAAAAGCATGCACTCCAACATGACAACTGAAGGTAGTTCATCTCTGAAACTATCTTATTTATTTTGCATATAACAATTAATTTTAGGTACAGTAGAACATGTCAGAACTGAACTTGCTCTTGGCTGAAAATTTTCTTCTGTTTAGACAGAGAGTCAGTTTACAAAGGTTGGTTTATATTGTCTTCTTGTTTTATTTGTTCTAGATAGTTTCCTTGTTGTGTTTTGTTCTTGTTAACTCTGGCTTTAACCATGCAGTAAATGTCAACCATAAATTTACATATCCCATCCTTATTATAAACAGTTTCTTTTCAAAATTGCAATATTTTGTAAAATTTTATTTCAAAGTCTTCAATATGATCTGAGAATGGAATCAAAATTTGACACAATTTATTTTTAAATGTTTGATGTAAGTGTGGGTGTTTTTAGTAAAATATAGAGATAAATTATTACGTGAGGAAACGGGCCACTTATGACCTTATCAAAACATAAATATTGAATTAAAATATCATTTGTATTGCACTCATACACACACGATCAAATCTGTAATTTCAATATGAATTATTAATGAAAAGAAAATATTATGTAAAACTTTTAAATATCAAATATTTACCACAGAAATATATATCTTAAATAGATGTTTTATGCTGATTTGTGGTAATAAAGAGTTGAAACTAAGTCAAGCGTTTAAAATTATGATAAATTTTGATGTGTATCTGCACACGTTTTACAGCTATTATTACCATGATATGCAGATTTTAAGTGCATATAAATACATATGGTATGTTTAAAGACTAAGCCTGATTTGAGGACAGATAGAGTTGTTCTTATTGGTGGCTCGTTAATGTCTGTCAAGATTTGAATAAAATATAATTTTTATATCATAACCACAATTTTCAAGGTTAAAATAATTATAATATATTTGGTTATACATCTTACATCTGTGTATCAGAGTAGACATAGAATTCTAAATTTTAAGTCTCACTTTCATCATTGGAAATTCAATTATTTTTTAAATTTTCAGGATAAAGATGTGTCAGGAATATAATTATTGATTAATTATGAGAAATAATTGTATAATTTTTTACAATCATTTATTTTGCTGTTTCTTTAAGGAAGTAACAAATCACTGCCTCTAGTGTAAACCTTCTATAATGAAATCATTATTTAACTGAAATTGCAATATCAAGATTTTCATTGGCTAAAACATTACATATAATAATACTATTTCTGCAATAAAACAATAAGTCCAGTGATACAGTGTGCTTGTATTCACATAATTTATCATATATAATAAGGAAAACACTTGTAAAACACAGAATTCAGGATGTTTATTAATGGAATTTTTTAATTTCATTGATTCCAAAACATGATTTTTTTTCAGAGGAACTAAAAAAAAAAAACAAACAAACACTTATCTTGTTTACAAAATAATTGATAAAACAGCCACATAACTGGATTATTTTCTTAAACTGATAACTTTACGTGTGACATACATTACAACAAAAAAAAAAAACTTTCTTGCTGAATAACAGAATAATTAGCTATAAAATTAATTTCATACATCACATTTTCTGTCAATGATCTAACCAAAGCTATTGAATATATTGACAAGTCATGTTAATGACATGCATAAATATATATCTGATGTGACTTTCTGTCCCTTCCTTAAAATTGATTCATGTATTTCCTTAAAAACAATAAAAATTGAAACAACATAATTATGTCAAATACAAAAATTAGGTAGATAAATTATATACATATTTTAAACCCCGGTAGAGAGAGAGAGAGAGAGAGAGAGAGAGAGAGAGAGAGAGAGAGAGAGAGAGAGAGAGAGATGTTACATTTATTATATACTTTATAATACATAAATAGCAGAATTCAGGACATTTTTTTAGAACAGTTTTTAATATATATATAAAAAACCTTTATAAGTAGCTTACTTAGAACATACATGTATGTTTTTATTATGTACTATGATGACTGATAACACTAAATACCAGTGATTTAACACTTCAATTTAAAATGTAAAAATACGTATCATTTTGTCAATTTTGTACCACGAAGAGATTTCATCCTGCTTTCTACAATAATATTGTTTATCAGGATGTAAAAGACAGGTATTACTGGAAAAAGGTTCTATAAGGGGTAAATAATTCTGAGTTTTAATCATTTAAAAAAGCCATTAAATTTAAACAATATATGAATGTTATAATACAGTCATTGCAGTTACTTTGTGGAAAATGGCTGTCATTCTGTCCATTACCACTTGTATTCCACTTTATTCCATTGATATTGTATGTTTATGTACACTACATTCCACCTCATACATAAAGCATGTCCACCTTTTTCATATGGTGTGTCCACCTCATTCATATGGTATATGTGCACCTTATTCAAATGGAGTGTCCACCTCATTCATATGGTGTGTGCACCTTATTCATATGGTGTCCACCTCATTCATATGGTATGTGTGCACCTCATTCATATGATGTGTTCACCTCATTCATATGGTATGTGTCCACCTCATTCATATGGTATGTGTGCACCTTATTCATATGGTGTGTCCACCTCATTCATATGGTGTGTGTGCACCTCATTCATAAAGCATGTCTACCTTATTCATATGGTGTGTCCGCCTCATTCATATGTTGTGTCCACCTCATTCATATGGTATGTGTGTACCTTATTCATACAGTGTGTGTACACTTCATTCATATGGTGTGTCCACCTCATTCATATGGTGTATCCACCTCACTCATATGGTGTGTGTGCACCTCATTCATATGGTGTGTGTGCACCTCATTCACATGGTGTGTCCACCTCATTCATATGGTGTGTGTGCATCTTATTCATAAGGTTTGTGTGTACCTTATTCATCTGGTGTGTCCACCTCATTCATATAGTGTGTCCAACTCATTCATATGGTATGTATGCACTTTATTCATATTGTGTTTCCACCTCATTCATATGGTGTGTGTGTACCTTATTTATAAGGTATATGTGCACCTTATTCATAAAGCATGTCCACCTCATTCATATGGTATGTCCACCTCATTCATATGGTAAGTGTGTACCTTATTCATACGGTGTGTGTACACCTCATTCATATGGTGTGTCCACCTCATTCATATGGTGGGTGTGCACCTCATTCATATGGTGTGTCCACCTCATTCACATGGGGGGTGTGCACCTCATTCATATGGTGTGTCCATCTCATTCATATAGTGTGTGTGTACCTTATTCATAAGGCATGTGTGCACCTCATTCATATGGTGTGTGTGCACCTTATTCATAAGGAATGTGTGTACCTTATTCATCTGGTGTGTCTACCTCATTCATATGGTGTGTCCAACTCATTCATATGGTATGTATCCACCTTATTCATATGGTGTTTTCACTTCATTTATATGCTGGGTGTGCACCTTATTTATAAGGTATGTGTCCACCTTATTCATAAAGCTTGTCCACCTTATTCATATGGGGTCCCCGCCTCATTCATATGGTATGTCTGACTCATTCAAATGGTGTGTCCACCTCTTTCATATGGTGTGTGTGTACCTTATTCATAAGGCATGTGTGCACCTCATTCATATGGTGTGTGTGTGCACCTTATTCATAAGGAATGTGTGTACCTTATTCATCTGGTGTGTCCACCTCATTCATATAGTGTGTCCAACTCATTCATATGGTATGTATGCACCTTATTCATATTGTGTTTCCACCTCATTCATATGGTGTGTCCATCTTATTCATATGGTGTATCCACCTCACTCATATGGTGTGTGTGCACCTCATATATATGGTGTGTGTGCACCTCATTCATATGGTGTGTCCATCTCATTCATATGGTGTGTGTGTGTACCTTATTCATAAGGCATGTGTGCACCTCATTCATATGGTGTGTGTGCACCTTATTCATAAGGAATGTGTGTACCTTATTCATCTGGTGTGTCTACCTCATTCATATGGTGTGTGTGCACCTTATTCATAAGGCATGTGTGCACCTCATTCATATGGTGTGTGTGCACCTTATTCATATGGTGTGTGTGCACCTTATTCATAAGGCATGTGTGCACCTCATTCATATGGTGTGTGTGCACCTTATTTATAAGGTATGTGTGTACCTTATTCATCTGATGTGTCTACCTCATTCATATACTGTGTTCAACCTCATCATATGGTATGTATGCACCTTATTCATATGGTGTTTCCACCTCATTCATATGGTGTGTGTGCACCATATTTATAAGGTATGTGTGCACCTTATTCATCTGGTGTGTCTACCTCATTCATATGGTGTGTGTGCACCTTATTCATAAGGCATGTGTGCACCTCATTCATATGGTGTGTGTGCACCTTATTCATAAGGAATGTGTGTACCCTATTCTTCGGTGTGTCTACCTCATTCATATGGTGTGTCCAACTCATTCATATGGTATGTATCCACCTTATTCATATGGTGTTTCCACTTCATTCATATGCTGGGTGTGCACCTTATTTATAAAGTATGTGTGCACCTTATTCATAAAGCTTGTCCACCTTATTCATATGGTGTCTCCGCCTAATTCATATGGTATGTCCGAATCATTCAAATGGTGTGTCCACCTCATTCATATGGTGTGTGTGCACCTCATTCATAAAGCATGTCTACCTTATTCATATGGTGTGTGTGTGCACCTTATTCATAAGGAATGTGTGTACTTTATTCATATGGTGTGTCCACCTCATTCATATAGTGTGTCCAACTCATTCATATGGTGTGTCCATCTTATTCATATGGTGTGTCCACCTCATTCATATGGTATGTGTGCATCCATTCATATGGTTGGTGTGCACCTCATTCATATGGTATGTGTCAACCTCATTCATATGGTATGTGTGCACCTTATTCATATGGTGTGTCCACCTCATTCATATTGTGTGTGCAACCTATTTATAAGGTATCTATGCACCTTATTTATAAAACATGTCCACCTTATTCATATGGTGTCTTCGCCCCATTCATATGGTATGTCTGCCTCATTCATATGGTGTGTGTGCACCTTATTCATATGGTGTGTGTGCACCTCATTCATATGGTGGGTGTGCACCTCATTCATATGGTATGTGTCCACCTCATTCCTATGGTATGTGTGCACCTTATTCATATGGTGTGTCCACCTCATTCATATTGTGTGTGTCCACCTCATTCATATGGTGGGTGTGCACCTCATTCATGTGGTGTGTCCACCTCATTCATATGGTGTGTTTGCACCTCTTTCATAAGGCATGTCCACCTTATTCATATGGTGTCTCCACCTCATTCATATGTTGTGTCCACCTCATTCATATGGTATGTGTGTACCTGATTCATACGGTGTGTGTACACCTCATTCATATGGTGTGTCCACCTCATTCATATGGTGTATCCACCTCACTCATATGGTGTGTGTGCACCTCATATATATGGTGTGTGTGCACCTCATGCATATGGTGTGTCCACCTCATTCATATGGTGTGTGTGCACCTTATTCATAAGGCATGTGTGCACCTCATTCATATGGTGTGTGTGCACCTTATTTATAAGGTATGTGTGTACCTTATTCATCTGATGTGTCTACCTCATTCATATACTGTGTTCAACCTCATCATATGGTATGTATGCACCTTATTCATATGGTGTTTCCACCTCATTCATATGGTGTGTGTGCACCATATTTATAAGGTATGTGTGCACCTTATTCATCTGGTGTGTCTACCTCATTCATATGGTGTGTGTGCACCTTATTCATAAGGCATGTGTGCACCTCATTCATATGGTGTGTGTGCACCTTATTCATAAGGAATGTGTGTACCCTATTCTTCGGTGTGTCTACCTCATTCATATGGTGTGTCCAACTCATTCATATGGTATGTATCCACCTTATTCATATGGTGTTTCCACTTCATTCATATGCTGGGTGTGCACCTTATTTATAAAGTATGTGTGCACCTTATTCATAAAGCTTGTCCACCTTATTCATATGGTGTCTCCGCCTAATTCATATGGTATGTCCGAATCATTCAAATGGTGTGTCCACCTCATTCATATGGTGTGTGTGCACCTCATTCATAAAGCATGTCTACCTTATTCATATGGTGTGTGTGTGCACCTTATTCATAAGGAATGTGTGTACTTTATTCATATGGTGTGTCCACCTCATTCATATAGTGTGTCCAACTCATTCATATGGTGTGTCCATCTTATTCATATGGTGTGTCCACCTCATTCATATGGTATGTGTGCATCCATTCATATGGTTGGTGTGCACCTCATTCATATGGTATGTGTCAACCTCATTCATATGGTATGTGTGCACCTTATTCATATGGTGTGTCCACCTCATTCATATTGTGTGTGCAACCTATTTATAAGGTATCTATGCACCTTATTTATAAAACATGTCCACCTTATTCATATGGTGTCTTCGCCCCATTCATATGGTATGTCTGCCTCATTCATATGGTGTGTGTGCACCTTATTCATATGGTGTGTGTGCACCTCATTCATATGGTGGGTGTGCACCTCATTCATATGGTATGTGTCCACCTCATTCCTATGGTATGTGTGCACCTTATTCATATGGTGTGTCCACCTCATTCATATTGTGTGTGTCCACCTCATTCATATGGTGGGTGTGCACCTCATTCATGTGGTGTGTCCACCTCATTCATATGGTGTGTTTGCACCTCTTTCATAAGGCATGTCCACCTTATTCATATGGTGTCTCCACCTCATTCATATGTTGTGTCCACCTCATTCATATGGTATGTGTGTACCTGATTCATACGGTGTGTGTACACCTCATTCATATGGTGTGTCCACCTCATTCATATGGTGTATCCACCTCACTCATATGGTGTGTGTGCACCTCATATATATGGTGTGTGTGCACCTCATGCATATGGTGTGTCCACCTCATTCATATGGTGTGTGTGTGCACCTTATTCATAAGGCATGTGTGCACCTCATTCATATGGTGTGTGTGCACCTTATTTATAAGGTATGTGTGTACCTTATTCATCTGATGTGTCTACCTCATTCATATACTGTGTTCAACCTCATCATATGGTATGTATGCACCTTATTCATATGGTGTTTCCACCTCATTCATATGGTGTGTGTGCACCATATTTATAAGGTATGTGTGCACCTTATTCATATGGTATGTCCGCCTCATTCATATGGTGTGTGTGCACCTTATGCATATGGTGTGTGTTCACCTTATTCATAAGGCATGTGTGCACCTTATTCATATGGTGTTTCTGCCTCATTCATATGGTATGTGTGCACCTTATTCATATGGTGTGTTCACCTCATTCACATGGTATGTGTCCACCTCATTCATATGGTATGTGTGCACCTTATTCATATGGTGTGTCCACCTCATTCATATTGTGTGGGTCCACCTCATTCATATGGTGTGTGCACCTTATTTATAAGGTATGTGTGCACCTTATTCTAAAAGCATGTCCACCTCATTCATATGGTGTGTGTGCACCTCATTCACATGGTGTGTCCACCTCATTTATATGGTATGTGTGTACCTTATTCATACAGTGTGTGTACACCTCATTCATATTGTGTGTCCACCTCATTCATATGGTGGGTGTGCACCTCATTCATATGTTGTGTCCAAATCATTCATATGGTGGGTGTGCACCTCATTCATATGGTGTGTCCACCTCATTCATATGGTGTGTGTGCACCTTATTTATAAGGTATGTGTGTACCTTATTCATCTGGTGTGTCCACCTCATTCATATGGTTCGTCCAACTCATTCATATGGTATGTATGCACCTTATTTTAATATGGTAATTCAACCTCATTCATTTGGTGTGTGTGCACCTTATTTGTAAGGTATGTGTGCACCTTATTTATATGGTATGTGTGCACCTTATTCATATGATGTGTCCAACTCATTCATATGGTACGTGTGCACCTCATTCATATGGTGTGTTCACCTCATTCATATGGTATGTGTGCACCTCATTCATATAGTGTGTCCATCTCATTCATATGGTATGTGTTCACCTCATTCATATGATGTGTTCACCTCATTCATATGGTATGTGTTCACCTCATTCATATGGTATGTGTGCACCTCATTTATATGGTGTGTCCAACTCATTCATATGGTATGTGTTCACCTCATTCATATGGTGTGTTCACCTCATTCATATGGTATGTGTGCACCTTATTCATAAGGTATGTGTGTACCTTATTCATCTGGTGTGTCCACCTCATTCATATTGTGTGTCCAACTCATTCATATGGTATGTGTGCACCTTATTCATATGGTGTGTCCACCTCATTCATATTGTGTGTGTCCACCTCATTCATATGGTGTGTCCACCTTTTTCATATGGTGTGTCCACCTCATTTATATGGTGTGTGTGCACCTCATTCATATGGTGTGTTCACCTCATTCATATGGTGTGTGTCCACCTCATTCATATGACATGTGAGCACCTTATTTGGTATGTTCTCTTCATTCATATAGTGTGTTTCTACCTTATCCATAAGGCATCTGTGTCCACTTCATTCATAAGGTATGTGTGTACCTTATTCATATGGTGTGTGTCCACCTCATTTGTAAGGCATGTGTGCACCTCATTCATATGGTGTGTCCACCTCATTCATAAGGCATATGTGCACCTTATTCATATGGTGTGTCCATCTCATTCATATGTTGTGTGTACACCTTATTCATAAGGCATGTGTGTACCTTATTCATATGGTGTGTGTCCACCTCATTTGTGAGGCATGTGTGTACCTCATTCATATGGTGTGTTCTTTTCATTCATATGGTGTGTCCACCTTATTCATATGGTGTGTCCACCTCATTCATAAGGTATGTGTACACCTCATTCATAAAGTGATTTCACCTCATTCATAAGGTATGTGTTCACCTCATTCATATGGTGTGTTCTTTCATTCATATGGTGTGTGTACACCTCATTCATAGAATGTGTGTCTAGCTCATACATATGAATAAGATGCACCTCATCAAATAGTGTGTGTCCACCACATTCATATTGTGTGTCCACCTCATTCATATGATGTGTGTCCACCTCATTCATATAGTGTGTGTGTTCACCTCATTCATAAGGCATGTATGCACCTCATTCATATGAACATATATTCTAGTCAATTTTTTTTGTGGATTAAAACTTGTATTCTTCCATCTTCCAGTCATTTTCTGTGGATCAAGGTTAGAATTCAATCTTTTTCACCTTTGTTAATGAATGAAAGTGAAATTTTAAAATAAAAAAATCACAATAAACTGTTTAAACCATGTTGAGCCCCTTCAATGTCTGGTGAAGTAATTCTATGAAAATGCCCTAATATCCATTTAAATTTAACTTTGATCTAAAATCAATTTCCATATGTGGAAAAACTAAATTTGATAGATAGGATATAACAGGTAATTGCTTTTAATACCTTAACAGGGGAAAATAATTGACATTTCTCAGGTGCAAAATAAAGTGTCATTCAGTTCATTATAACTCACATATTTTGATATCATTTAAAGGTTATTGCCATTTTTAGATATTCTAGCTCACATTTATTTGAATATTTGCTCATATTCATTTTATACCGGTCATTTACTTATACTGGTATTTGATTTTTTAACATAAATATTATTTTTAATAAAATATGAATCTTTGTGGCCTATTTTCCAGTCATGGCATTGAATAATTATTTTATTGACACAAAAATATGTTTATCAGTGAAAGAAGGTTTTAAATATATTAGTTTTTATGTAAATATATTTTATTTTTCAGTTATTTAATGTTTTTTATTCAATTATTTTTCTCTCTTTTTTTCAGTTCAGGAGTAATTTCTTCAGTCCACTAGACATGATAAAATTGGTTACTGCTTAAATGTATCGACAACCAGACAAGGCATATTGACCATCTGAAAACAATGTCTGAAGATGGATGGACATATAGATGTAGTGGTCTGGGAAACTTAGTTGGTAGAGCACTCGCCTTTAGTGGGGGAGGTCTTGGGTCCAATCCTGCTTTTTTGCTCCTTCCTGTTACACATTCTCAGTGTGGTCCTTGGAAGTGGTGGATTGTCATTTGCGACATTATAAAGTCCATCCAAGGGAATTTAGGGTGAGATTTACATAGGACCATAGGAAAGGACCACTGGACCAATGATGAAACAGTAATATAATGACTGAACATCAGAGTGTTTATATGTTTAAAGTTAAACTCTCAAGATTTCTCAAAATGTCCAGTAATGTGGCAACATTCCCACTTTGCTTTTCTCCTTATTCTTGAAGGACTGTATTATTGCACTCTAACCTATATTTGATTATTCATTTATTTATTTATTTATTTATTTATTTATTAATTAATTTATTTATTTATTTATTTATTTATTTATCTATTTGATCATTAATGTTAACTGATTAAATTGACCAAATTAAATATTCATTAATAAAATTTCAAATTCCTTCATCTCATCTGAAATTAAATAAAAAATCTCTTAAATTTAAACTGAATTTGTTTCTGAGTATTACAACCTTATCTGCAATGATCAGGTTGACCATAATGGTCATTTAATTCGATTCTTTAGAAACCAATTAATGTCAAGTTTTTAAAATTTATGTAGATTTTTTTCATTTTGTTAATCTTTTATCAACAGGGAGTCAGTGCCTCTCAATATGAGGGAACTCAATAAAAAGATACAAGAGGTTAATGGCACTTGTCATAGATATCATCTTCATAACCAGTTTACAATGGTTTTCAATATATCATTTGATAGTTCTCCTGTCTTGTTGATCAGCCACCTGAATATTTTCAGATATTTAATTTAAAATTCGGTCAGTAGCATGTTGTGGTGATTTGAATATGTAGATTAGAATTTAAAGTCAAATGATTGATAATATCAGGTATAAATACTTGACCGTTAGTTTGATAAACCTTTACTGACCAGTATTCTGTTAATAAATTCTGCATGTTCAAACATAGTGGAGTTGAGTGATGGTTTTTTATGTTTTTCCTTATATTGAGGTAGTTATTTTTACAATAGTGGGGGTAAACTTGAGTATTTCGAGAAAACAACCAAGCTTTGGTAAGCAAACTGACGTACATATACTTCAAACATAACATTTATGATATCTTTCCTTAATAGGTCACCACCA